>CM070033.1:119307902-119331736 GCA_036250615.1 Ptychadena robeensis
AAAGAGATTTTCCCCTCGGGTGGGACTTTTAATTGGAATGCTTTGATGGAAAAATATAATCATTATTTTTATTTTTAATGCCTGATTATATTACTAAATTGCTCATTACAGGTAAGTTTTTAGGGTTTTTCACTGCATTCCTCCCTATTATTGGCACTTCAGGTGCCATTAATGAAAACATAGATTCCTGGTGGTAGGTCCGCTTTAAGACTAAACATATTTTTGGTACAGTGCTTGACATATTAGGGGTCCTCTTTGTGAGAGGATGCCATGGTCCCCTTCATATTCACATGGGTGCAAAAGGGTCCTGCTATGGTGATGGCATACTCTGGACCTTAGTATCGACACTTTAAATGCCTCTTTCCCCTCCCACGAACAGTGCCCCCCTCGCTGGGCCACTCAACGCCAGGTGCCGGAACTTTTGGGCATAGCTTGGCCTTGGTGGCGCAGTGTCCGCCGGTTGAGTGTTGGTAGGACGTCCTCCGACCCATGCCTAGTAGAAGCAAGACCATCAAACTGGTAAGCCGCAACAATCTTGCTATTCATTTGTGTTTAAAAACCTCTCCTAGGAGAGATAAGAATAGAGATTGACGCTTGATTTTCTATTGTATATACAGTGACAACATGATTGGATATGATTTTAGTCTCGGCATATTGGCTTCTACTACTTATGATAATTGCTAGAATAGATTAATAATGAGATTTATCACTGTATTACCCATTTTTGAATTTTAACTCTAATATTAAAAATACACCCATATGGTGGTAAAATCTAAAACATTATCTCTATTTGCAAAAATAAACCTGATAACTGATGCACAAACATGTGATGGCTCTTCCAGGATACTACATTTACAGTGTTCCCTGATGAAGTCCCAATGGTAGGGGGACAGAAACGCGTCGGAATGCACTGAAGTCTCCTACCAGACAAGACCTACATATATTGTGATGACACTTGCACTTATTTTTGTACTCTCTAAAATTGTATCTTGGCACAGAGGACCAACGGTGCTCTGCTTGTATGTTTGTGCTTTTTAATGTGGATGCAGACATCCCGAGACATTTATGTTATTACATTTTAAACTGTATTAATAAAGTTTGAAGAGTAACATCAATCTCTTGATCGGAACCTTTAATTATTTTCACCGGTAAAGTCCATTGGGGTTGGCCACCCCTGAGGGTTAGTTCCCCCCTCCTCCCCCTCTTTTTTGTCAAATTATTGGATGTGGTAATTTAGGCTGCCAGTGGTCCCTTTCCACCAATTGTATGCTGTTTATTTAGCCTATAAATGATATCAAAATGTTTTCATTTGGTTCACACAGTCATATTATGACCTGCTGCACAAATCCTGCAGTGGCTGATGTGAACACTTTACTTACTCTAGGACAAGATATCTTCTGAGAAAAGGAAGCTTTAATTCAAACTTTCATACTAAGGGTAAGTTACCACATACGTCAGGACCCTCTCCGCTAAGCGTATATGCTTAGTGGGGTCCCGACGTAGCAGATGGGTCCCGGCGTATGTGGAAACAAGCCCTATGGGAAGTCAAAGAGGCATGACCATACAAATTTAAAGTGCAACTAAACTCACCTAATGTATTCTTCTTCTTTGTAAACAAACACCCCATTATACAAACAATCTATTGGAAAAACAAAAACAAACACCATGCATAGCAGCAATAGCAGCTTGACACAGAGACAGTGCCTGGGACACTTTCCCTCTTCAAAACTGTTATAAAACATAAGTCTCAAAAATGATTGTTTTCCATCTTTTAGGAGGTATAGAAATATATATTTTAACTGTCTATACTTTGGTCTGTTAATGTATGGATATTTATACATCTTGTATCACATGGAGATATATTGTGTAATGTAAAGGTCCATATGTTGTTTGTCAATCAAAAGAGGAATTGTGTTAGGGCCTCAGCTGTCCCATGTACCATGGCTTCCTGCAAGTGTGGTGTGGGTTGAAGCACACCTGCCTCGTTAGAGTGTGCTTCAACCACATTATGCTGCTGAGTATTTCATTTGAATTCCTGCTTCTATTCTGTCTGACTCTGAACCCTGGACACTCCTGGACTTTTGCACCTTTTGTTCCTGTTTTGTCCAATAAACCTTTTTTGATACCCCATACCATTGTCTGGATGTCAGTGTGTGCAATTGCCTGGTCGCCTACCATTGTCTGGATGTCAGTGTGTGCAATTTGCCTGGTCGCTTCTTCTGTCCTGGATCCTGACACATTGCATCATGGTCAGTGTAAAGATTGACTGGGCCTATCCAGTGGCGTGACATATCTATTCCTGTATAGAATTCCTTATATGTAAAAGAGAGCTCATAAATACTGCTGATCACTGATATCTTGGGAGAAATACACTGACACACACACGCTCTGCAGAGCTTAGCTAGCATAAGAATTTTTGTATGTCGTACTTTGCATTTTGTAACATTTTGAGATAATAAACAAATCTCTTGTTTAAGCAAAAAATGTCTGTTCTTGAAAAAGGGATGGTTACCTTCAACCCCACAATGCTGGCAGCTAGAGAGAACTTAAGATAACCACTGCCAGAGTTGAAGGGTACAGAAGGTAAATGTATTTTTATGATTGTTGAGTGCTTCACTATCCGGGTGATGGCTCAGAGGTAAGTACAATTTGTATTTTTAAATATATATCTCTGCTAAATGTGCACAATATCTATACAAATCCCATCAATAACCAAAATAAATATACTTCTCAAAAAAATTAAGGGAGCACGAAAATAAGACACCCTATATCTGACTTGAAATTTTCTTATTAACCCTCTGAGCGTTTCCCACGTGGCACGTTTTTTTTATAACCGTGCCACGGGCAATCGCGGCGGAGCACAATATGCTCCGCCACGATTGCCTGCTCAGCTGGAGGTCATTAACATAAGCCCGGCGTCACTGGAGACGCCGGACTTACGCTGATGAAAAGCGACGCCCCCTCCAGTTTGACGGAGGTCTATGGCGCCGCCTACCCCTGCCCCCTTCGCGTCACTGGTGACGCGATCGGGGGCGGACCCGGAAGCATCGGCATACATGCCGGTGCTCCCGACCGCCGTAGGAAGACGGCCAGACCTAGAGCGCGGCTCTAGTTAACTGGGGCTGAGTTTCATGATGCATGAAACTCAGCCCGAGTTAACTCGGGCAGAACGCTCAGAAGGTTAAATACTTTGTTCTTTACATAGTTGAATATGCTGGCAACAAAATCACACAAAACTTATTACAAAAAAATTTATCAACCCATAGAGGTCTGGATTTGGAGTCACACTCAAAATTAACATGAAAAAAAACACCACAGGCTGCTCCAACTTTGATGTAATGTCCTTAAAACAAGTCAAAATGAGGCTCAGTAGTATGTGTGGCACCCACGTGCCTGTATGACCTCCCTACAATGCCTGGGTATACTCCTAATGAGGTGGTGGATGGTCTCCTGAGGGATTTCCTCCCACACCTGGACTACAGCAAAGAAGGTTTGCTGTGTCTGTCATCATAGTGTCCACAGCATGGAGTCACTACCGGGAGGCTGGCTAGTACATAAGGAGACGTGGAGGAGGCCGTAGGCAGACAATAATCCAGCATCAGGACCACTACCTCCACCTTTGTGCAAAGAGGAACAGAAGGAGCACTGCCAGAGCCCTGCAAACTGATCTCCAGCGGGCCACAAATGTGCAAGTGTCTGCTCAAACGGTCAGAAACAGACTCCATGAGGGTGGTATAAGGGCCTGACATCCACAGATGACAGTTGTGCTTACAGCCCAAGACCATGCAGGATGTTTGGTATTCACTAGAGAACACTAAGGTTGGCAAATTTGCCACTGGCACCCTTTGTTCATATGTTTCTACAAAATGTACACTAATTTTAAAGCCTGGAAAACAACTGGGGGGTAGCCACAGGAGGGGCTACAAAGGTCACCTGACCCTACAGAGTGCCTGGAAAGGTGGGATAGACACTCCCAGGTTGTTTACTTAACGAGCCATGGGCGATTTTGCCGCTGACTGATGAGCGTGCTCATGTGGGCACCCGCAATCCGCGGCTGGCTACAGATCCCTGTCACCCCAAAGCTCGGTCAGCCAGACAATGGACATGTCTGTTAATCTCTGTCCGATGCCATTAGTTTGAATGGGGACCGGCATCCCTGTCCAAACTAACGGCCGGCACACAAAGGGGCACCCTTTGTGTGCCGGCCGTTAGTTTGGACAGGGATGCTCTTCATTGCTCACAGTATAGGTGGGCACCACCTATACTGTGAGCAATGGAGAGCAGCGTGGCTCTCCACAGCTCATCTGAGGGTCCCCACTCGTTATGTGTGGGGGGACCTTAAAAGACAAGTGAAAAAAGTGCAAAGTGCTGCAGTGGCTTTCAGAGCTTCACAAATAAAGTCAATGGGGTAAGTAAACAACCAAAAGTCCCTCTGAACGTGACAGAAGGCGTTCAAAAAACAAATAGAAAACATACTGCTTGATTAACAACATTTTCTGTTCTTTAAACAACCATTGACTTACATTTTAAACATAAAGCAAGGTTGTTTTCTGGTTGCTTACAAGACCAGAAAACAACCTGGCAAACGACGGTGTACATTTACCCTAACAATTCTTTAACCTAACACTTTATATTATTAATGCAGTGTGTCACTAAAATAACTGAAAACTACTTAGCAACCAGCCATTATTTTATTAGCACAGTAAATACCGGAAATAAATAGTAGTGTAGTAGTAGTCTTAAATTGAATATCAATCTTCATTGAATCTGTATTTTGTGTACTATACTATTATAACTGTATTATAAAATGTGGCAGTCAGGAATATGTTTATAGTACAGTTGCAATAAAAAGAATTTTTGGGGGGATTACGCGGAGTTTAAAATACTACTGCACAAACATTATATGTTTTCATTGAACATGACATCTAAACATTCACAGTGCAGGGTGGAAAAATGTGAACCCCTAGCCTAATGACTTCTCCAAAAGATAATTGGAGCCAGGACTGAGCCAAACTTGAGTCCAATCAGTGTGATGATATTGGATGTGTTGCTGAAAGCTGTCCTGCCTTTTAAAAAACACACACCAGTTTTGGGTTTACTAGTTTCAAGAAGCACTGTCCAATGTGAACCATGCCTTGCAGAAAAGAGCTCTCAGAAGACCTATGATCAAGAATTGTTGACTTGCATGAAGCTGGAAAGGGTTACAAAAGTATCTCCAAAGGCCTTGATGTTCATGTGTCCACGGTAAGACAGACTGTTTACAAATGGACAAAGTTTAGCACTGTTGCTACTCTCCCTAGGCATGGTCATCCTGTAAAGATGACTGCAAGAGCACAGAATGCTTAATGAGGTAAAGAAGAATCCTAGAGTGTCAGCTAAAGACTTACAGAAATTTCTGGCACATGATAACATTTTTGTTGACACATCTTCAATAAGGAAAACATAAAACAGTAATTGTCACTCTCCTGCTGGCACGACTCCTGTTTCTAGTGTTTCTGACCCCTCAGGACAGTGCCAGCAGCCTGCTCCCACAAGGCGGCGCACACTTGCACGTACTAACCCATGCCCTCTTGCAACACCAGGCTCATCACCCCTCTCCCTAAGACCTCTCACCAGGGGCTTGCCACCATGTACCAGGGCCTCCAATGTTCCTGTACAGCGTCCATGCTCCCGGTATCTCTGCTCTTAGTCCTGCTCACGTGGTCCTATCTCTGGGCGACTATGCTCTGGTGGGTCTGTTTCCAGTCTTCCATAGGAGCGTGCGCGGGTTTATTAGGCAGCAGTGTGTTCATTCACATTGCTGCTTGATAGGTGTTCACACCCTGTCTACCAGCTCCCTGTGTTTCCCTCAGCCTGACTCCTGTCTCCAGACAAAGACTCGTTACCTTGCAGCTGATCCCCTGGGTTCCCTGTTCCAGCTAACTATTGGTCTACCAGCTCCCTGTGATTCTCTCAGGCTAACTGCAGTTTCCTGGCAAGACTCGTCCCATGTTCTAACTGTTTCCCTGGATTCCCTGTTCCAGTTTACATCGGGGTTCTACTGTCTACCCGTGTCCACACACTCCTACGGCTGTCTACTTTCCTGGCCTTAACCTTCTGTGTCCCTCCAAGCTGCTCCTCCAAAAAGGGGACTCATCATCTTTGCCATCTACACCCCCAAGGTAGGGCCACCTGGGGAAGCAAGACCTGGCACTGGCTGTGGGAAAAGTCCACAGGGCCCCCTAGAGGGACCCTGCCTATCTCCCCCTCAAGGGGGGCTCTGGGGGAAGACCGCCAGGTGCTAAGACCCCTTGCTCCTAGGTGCCCTACCCACCAGCTTTGCACCACTGGGGGTGGAACGTAACAGTAATGGAGTACATGGGAGGACACCACGGAGGAAAAAAATATTGCAGCATGTTTGACGTTCACAGCACTACTGGTAAAATATTCTGTGGACAAATGAAACTAAATTTGAGCTGTACAACACTGTGGAGAAAAAAAGGCTTGGCGCACCAACATCAAAAACCTCATCCCAACCTCATCCAAAACATGGAGGAGGGAGCATTATGGTTTAGGGCTGCTTTGCTGCCTCAGGGCCTGGACGGATTGTTGTTCATGATGGCAAAATGAATTCCAGAGTAAATCCAGAGATTTTGTAGAAAACGTAAGACCATCTGTCTGCCAAGTGAAGCTCCGCAGAGGATGGGTGATGCAACAGGTCAATGACCCAATCTAAAAATTATAGACTTCTTCTAGTAGAAAGACGGACGTGCGACGGACGTTTTGGCCATCACTAGTAATATGCTCATGTATATTTTGCAGTAATGTCTAATGCTAATCACGTATATTGTTCAGTTTTATATATTCACCATTAATAATCAAATGGTCACCACTAACCATTTCTAATTTCAAAAACATTCACCAGAACAAAAAGTACTAAAATCAAATGTATACTTACATTTTGGGATACAGGGTGTTTAATAGGGAAACTGAAACATTAGAAACCATTTGATTCAAAACACCATCTTCAAAAAAGCCACTTACCTGGAATATAAAATCATGTAGTATGTGTGCAGATTGGACCTGTGAAAACACCATCACACCCTGTTATTATGCTCCGCTCTTCACACATACTACCTGATGGTTATGTTGAAAAAGAATATATATGTTATCTAGGTGACTGGGTGCGCATGGTGCCCTAGTGTGTCCCTTGTTATCCTTTATTTGGTGCCATTAAAGTCAGCTTATAACTGGTGGTGTGAGACATGCTCCATCATAGTACTTCTTAACATCAACAGCTTACTTGTCAATTTAGAAAGACTTGGCACTTCATTTTAAAGCAGACCTAAACACTACAATTAGGTTAAGAATGAGACACAGCTGCATTGGGTGTATTGGCAGGTATTCATTAAAACTAACATGGATAGCCACACTGCACATCTCCATGCCTAACTTGCTCCATACCCTTCAGGACTTCAGGACCCAGCCAAAAGTGTTGAATATGACCCTCCCATATTCTGATCTTTAAATGCTGCAATCCAAAACAGAGTTCATGCTGGAACATCTATCATGTACATTGGAATGAGTATGACCCTGTCTTACCAGATGCCCCCCCCCCTGCCTTCTAGCCAGGCCACCTAACCTCCCCAACAAATGGAGCGTTGCCTTTCTTTGCTGGAGTGCTTGGCAGCAGTTAAAATGTCCTTGTTCCCCAAAAAACTTAACATGTGGGACTTAAGGAACAATATCCTATGGTACTTTGCGTTATCTGAGCAGCGTGCCCATTGTGCTTTTATGAAGCTGTGGAATGACGCGTCTTCATTGCAGCACCGCGCGTGTCTCCAAGACTTGGAAAAGCAGTGATTGATGCTGTTCGGGCACTGTTTTTCTGCTTCTTTTTTTATTCCAATACATTTTTTATTATGTTTTTAGCATATTAAGTACATGTAGAACAATAACAAATAGTTTACAGCAAAAAGTAAACACAGTAACAGATATATTGAAAGGAGGAAAGACTAGGGACCATAAAAGGATAGGACCGGAATAGGATAGTGTTTCAATGAAAGAAAGCAGTGGTATATGTGTATGGCTTAAGGTCAAGTGGTCACAGTGTCAAACACGTTGTGAAGCAGTGAGTCATATTAATATTAAATTTACAGTAATGGAAGTTAAGGGTGACATAGCACTGCACATTCAGCTGGCACAGCATGTATCAGCATTGCCATAACTTGGTAAAGTGAGGTAATCTGTCAGCTTTCATATGTAGGAGGGAAAAAGTGGGGTTTCTAAACCAGGGTATTGGTATACCCCAGTAAAGGGACCAAAAAAGAGCACCAAGGGTTTTAAGGCACCTGAAAATCAAGGCATATATACATAGCAAATATAGTAAAATGTCCCATTCTCGTCCAGGTGTTTTCCATCACCCAATCAAGGTTGGTTATTTACCTGGGGGTTGGAGCTGGGTAAGACCATTGGAGACAAAAGGACTGTGGGGGTTTTCCTCTGTCCTCCCACTTATTCACTTTGGTGGTATACAAATACCTTGGCAGGATCTGCAACGTCCACCAGATATAGTATATCTATTGAATCAACTGTTTTCCATGCTGTCCTTTGGTCTTGGGTGCTCTCACTTTGCAGTTCTGTGCCCCTAAGAATACCCTTTTGGGGTCCACATAGCCCTTTTCATCTGGGAGTTAGTCTCCCTGGGCTCTAGCCATGGTGGATGACTGCCTCCCGATGTTGTTTGTGCTTTGTCTCTCAGACGCAGCTCAGCAAACTGTCTAGCTCCAAGAAGCATATAACATGTGACAACAAGTTGGTAATAAGTTGAAAATTTTATTTATGACATTATCGTACGTGTATCACATTTTAGCTAAATGTTTTTTACAATCAATATACCGCTAGGGGGCAATTTCGATTTCCATTATTTGGGTAATTAAAGAATGTGTATTTGTTTGTGTTACTGATTAATATTTGGATGAAAATTGGTTAATATCTTTTAAGATCATTTGTATAGAGATTATGTGTAACTTTGAAGTTTGATAGTGTCAAGTATAACTGTATATGAGGTGATGGATACTATGCATGCAGTTTAATAATATATATACATATATGATGTGTTGTCATGTTTTATGCAGCCAATCTCCCTGAGGAAGCCCATGTGGGCAAAACATTTTGGAATAACGATTGGATCATGTTGCGCCTTATTGTTGTATGGTCAAAATTGATCTTGATCGTATAGACAAAACTCCCGCAGCAACTTACGTTCTCAGAGACAGTGGCCTGATTCATTAGAAGATTTACAGACCATATGCAATGTGACAATTACAGGTTATGGCATGAGTTGTTAAGTTCCAATTTCCAGAAAATCTCTCCTTCCAAGATATATTCCCTTCCTTTATCCTGTTCTTCCTTGATCCTCTTTCTTCCAAGAACCCTCTTCTTGTCCTAGGTTCCCTCTCTCTCTCAGATATCTCTAAAACTCTACCTCGTAAGCTAGCCAACCCCACGGGTTAATTCCTGTGCAATTGACCACCACTCAATAAGCCGTGGTGACGTCACCCCGCTGTGTGATTGATTGGTGGTCGATTTGATTGAACGGAAATCAAGGTGCACCACATAAAGAAGTGCGGCTAGCTAGGGTTCTCTCCAGCTTCCATTCATGTGATTCATTCTGAAAGCTGAAGAAGAAAAGGCAATACAGCCGGTGTCACGGTTTACTGCTCCCCCTCCAGAGTAGACGTCACCACTACACCGGCTTCTCCTCCCTAACACTCTCCACGGGCTGAGTGGTGTGACCTCCGCCCCCTTCACACCGAGCTGTGCTCGGAAGCCTGTCACTTCTTGGTGATGATGTCGGCTTCCGTGCCAGCCTGCAATCGACATGAAACATTCATGTTGAGTGTTGGTGATTGATGAATGTGGTTTCCAACATGTTGGCCACAAAGCACACACAGGAAGGATGTAAGCAGAGATTCGAGTCAATCAATCACCGGACCGCGCAGTGATGATTTACTCGATCGTTTTACAAATCGCCCCGTGTGTGGATAGATTTTTATACAGTTTTTACAAAAGAAAAATCAAGATAACATTGTGAGATCAGATATCCTGGGTGTAAAAAGGTCCCCCCCCACCTAAAGAATTTTATGACTATTGTCATCTCCAGTGTCCTCCTGCTTGTGACAAACCAATCTATCAAGGAATCGCATTTCAAAGATTTTGCTGGTCCTTCTAAGATGTAAATTTGGGATTTGTTAGTACGAAACTACCACCAAACCTGTACCTGACAGAAGGTCTATAGCTTCTTTTGACCTCTGAATAACCTTTTCTGTATGTGTGTGTGTGTATACAATATTAATAAAACATACTCTACACACACCCACACATATTGTTGCCAACATCTCCCCACTATGTATCCTGTACAGCTTGACTCCTAAAGACATGTGATACCACATCAAACATTTCGTAGGTAATTTAGTGGACAATTAGGACTTCTAGCTGAATCAGTTGTCTTGAAAACCGCTCTAACCTTGTTTGTTGTTTTCATATGTTATATTAGAGACCGTAACACAATGGCCCCAAGATCAACTGTGTCAATGGCAGGTGCTGGATGGTAGGTATGTTGGACCATGGATCTCAGATTTTTCTTTCTGAGGTAAAACCAGTAGTGATGGCAGAAATGTTCGCCGGAGAACGATCCCGGCGAACATCGTATGTTCGTCGTCGACCGCATTTCGCGAACATATGGCGAGTTCGGACCCGCCCCTCCCCCTCCCCCCGCCCCCTCCCTCCTATCTTTTAACATTAGTTAAAACTTTGACCATGTGAGTCACAGTCAGCAAGACATTAATCCAGCCAATCAGCACCCCCCACTCACGAACCATCCACCCCCCCTATTAGCAATAGCAAGTAGAGGACCGACATTTCACATGCTGAGGAGAGAAGGAGAGAAGGAGACAGGTAGATCAGCGAGCTTGCTTTGCTGCATGTGAACTAGTAGCTAGGCAGTTGTTCTTCTACAGTGTACTCTTCCTGCATTGCGCTTACTCTGATGTCAGGACGAGTCCTGAAAAGAAAGACCCCAAAGCCCTTTTTAGGGCTATTTTGTGCGCCCTGTTCCTGCTGGGCTGGCATGCCAGGCTGCTGCCAGGGAATCAGTGATCCTGCAAGCCCATATTGCAACAGTGCCAGTGCCTACTGCCCAGTGCTCAAATATCGGGTGGCATTGTTACTAGCCCAGGGGATTTTTTCACCCTATTGTAGGGTACAAATATATATTTTATTTTTTTTTTTTTTTTTTTTTTTTTTTTTTTTCGCACGGCTTTCAGTCCTTACAGCCTTGTGCCAATGTGTGTGCGGCCCCACACTGCCAAGTGGCCCACCCATACTTATCTGGTGGCCACTTTGTTAATAGGCCCCTGGGGATTTTTTCACCCTATTTAGGGTACCCAATATATATTGCACGGCGTTCCGTCACTTACAGCCTTGTGCCAACTGGTGTGCGCCCACACGGGCCCAGTGCCCACCATACTTATCGTGTGGGCCTTTGTTACTAGCCCCCTGGGATTTTTTTTTTCACCCTATGTTAGGTACAAAATATATATTGACATGGCTTTCGTCCCTTACAAAGCCTTGTGCCAACTGATGTGTGCGGCCCCACTACTGCCAGTGCCCACCCATACTTATCTGGTGTCACTGTGTAACCCAGGGGATTTTTTTTTTTCACCCTATTGTAGCGGTAGTAATAAATATTGCAGGGCTTTCCATTCCATTATTAAAAGCCTGGTGCTTGCCAACCGTGTGTGTGCCCACAATGCCCAACCATAGTATATGGTGGCAATTAGAGATGTCCGCAGAACTGTCGCGATGTCGCATAGCATGTTGCACGCATGTCGAATTCTGAGCGAATACGCGAACATATGGCAAGTTTAGTTCGCCCCCTATCTTTTTACATTGAACAAACTTTGACCATGTGAGTCTCAGTACAGCAGGCATAATCCAAGCCAATCAGCACCCACCACATCACGGACCATCCTACCCTCATTAACATAGCAAGGAGAGATGCCAGTTCACATGCGCTGGAGAGAGGGAGACACGGACCCAAAGGTGACACGGGCAATGGTGGTGACACGGGGCAAAGGTGGGTGACACGGGCAATGGTGGGTGGACACGGGCAATGGTGGTGACACGGGCAATGGTGTGCACGGGGCAAGGTGGTGACACGGGCAATGGTGGTGACATGGCAATGGTGGGACACGGGCAAAGGTGTGACACGGGCAAAGGTGGATGACACGGGCAAGGTGGGTGACACGGCAAAGGTGGTGACACGGGCATGGTGGTGACACAGGCCAATAGTGGTGAAACGGGCAAATAGTGGATGACACGGGCAAAAGTGTGACACGGGCAAATGGTGGTCTGGTGACACGGGCAATGGGTGTGACACGGGCAATGGTGGTGACACGGGACAATGGTGGTGACACGGGGCAATGGTGGTGACAAGGGCAATCGTGGTGACACGGGCCAATTAGTTGAAGCTCAAATCCCATATGACATATCATTGCAGAAATCTTGCGGATTTATGTGTGTGAAAAAAAAAAAATTATTGGGGGGAGTTTTGCCTTGGATCCCCTCTTGTCATTCTCCAGGGTGTTTTGAATCACCTTGAAACAAACTTTCCCAAACACTATTGTGGCCAGACCAGAAAGGGTACCCTTTGTGTTTTAATTTTTTTAAAATTTGCCTCCCCATTGAATGGTCAAAAATGGCAGGGAAAACCCAAAATTTTCGGGTTCGTGAACGGCGAACAGCGAACTCCCGTTTAAAAGTTCCAAACAATTCGCGTTTCGCGACATCACTAGTTGGCACTTTGATAAACCCATGGGGATTTTTTTTTCCCCCTATTGTATGGGTATGTAACTAAACTATTGCAGGGCCTTTCCGTACCATTCGACAGCATTGATGCCAACTGTCTGTGGCCCAGTTGTGGCCACAGGGTTATTTGGTTGGAAGGGTAATACCCAGCAAATTTTTTGTACCCTATTCAATAAAGGGTATTACATAAAAGTGCACGGCTTTCCACATCCATTACAGCCACTTGTCCATCTCCACACAGTGTCTGACCATACTGTCCATCTGCACCAGTTGTCATCCACACTGACACATCTCCCCAGTGTCTGCCACACTGGACCATCTCCACCAGTGTCTGCGTTTGTTCATTACTATTCCATCTGCACCAGTGTCCCTCCACACTGACCATCTCCCCCCAGTGTCTGCCACACTGACCATATTCCTACCCAGTGTCTGCCCACACTGACCATCTCACCACCAGTGTCTTGCCACACATCGTTCCATCAGCACCAGTGTCCTCCACACTTGACCATCTCCCACCAGTGTCCTCCACACTGGACCATCTCCCCCAGTGCTGCACACTGTCCTCTCCCCCAGTGTCGCCACACTGGTCCATCATGCCTACCAGTGTCTGCCCACTGTCCATCTCCACCAGTGTCCATGCCACATGTTCCACTCCACCAGTGTCTGCCCACACTGTTCCAATCTCCACCAGTTGTCTCCTACTGACCCTCACCACCAGTGTCCTCCACCCCAACTTTGGACCATCACCACAAGTGTCCTCCACACTGACCATCACCACACCAGTGTCATTCCAATTCACTGACCATCACCACCAGTGTCTCCATACGACCATCACACCAGTGTCCTACATACTGAAAAATCACACACCAGTGTCCTCACACGACGGCATCTACCCCCAGTGTGTCCACACTGACCATCTCCCCCCAGTGTCTGCCCACATTGACACATCTCCACCCAGCTGTCTGCCATACTGTAACCATCTGCACACCAAGTGTCATACCACACTGGACCATATCTAACCCCAGTGTCTGCCACCACTAGACCAATCTCCCCCAGTGTCTGCCACGGCTTGCTCATCACCACCAGTGTCCCTCCACACGTGACCATCAACCAACACAGTGTCCTCCCATAGCCTGACCATCACTTACCAGTAGTCTCCCACACTGGACCCATCTCCACCCAGTGTCCATCCACACTGACACATCTCCCCCAGTGTCCTCCAACCAACTGACCATCTCCCCCAGCTGCCTCCATTACTGACCTAATCACCACCCAGTGTCCTGCCCTATGGACCCATCACCACCAGTGTCCTCCACACTGACCAGTCACACAGTGTCATCCCATACTGACCATAACAACCGGAGTGTACATCCATTACTGACAATCCACACACCAGTGTCCTCCATCACTGCACATCAACCACCAGTGTCACTCAACCTACTGACCATCAACACAACCAGTGTCCTCCATACTGACACCATCACCCACCAGTGTCCTCACATTCACTGACCATCTACCCACCAGTGGTCACTTCCACACTGACCATCATCCCCCAGTGTCTGCACACAATGACCATCTCCCACCAGTGTTCGGCCACACTGACCATTCCACCAGTGGCTGCCCTTACTATCCATCTGCACCAGGTGTCCTCCACCACTGACCATCTCCCCCAGTGTACTGCAACACTAAAGACCATCATCCCCCAGTGTATGCCACACTGGACCATCTCCACCAGTGTATGCCATACTGTCCATCTGCACCAACGTGTCTCTCACAACCTGGACCATTTCTCCCCCAGTGTCTGCCACAACTTGTCCATCTCCACCAGTGTCCGTCCCTTCCATACTGGACCATGCACCACCAGTGTCATCCACAGCGACACATTACCCCACCAGTGTCCTCCATTACTGACCATCACCCAACCAGGTGTCCTCCATCTAACTGAAAATCACACACCAGGTTGTCCTCCACACTGACCATCTCCCCCAGTGTGCTAACCCACACTGACCATCTCCCCCCAGTGTCTGCCACACTGACCCAATCACCACCAAGTGTCCTACACTCTCACAATGACCCTCACCACCAGTGTCCTCCACCACACTGACCCATCACCACCAGTTGATCCTCACCCAACTTGACCATTCACCACCAGTAGTCCGTCCCATACATGGACCATCACCACCAGTAGTCCATCCATTAATGACCATCACCACCAGTGTCCTCCATAAGGACCATCACACCAGGTCCTCCATAAGACCCTATCACCACCAGGTGTCCTCCATTAATCGGACATCTTCCCACCAGTGTCTGCCAACACTGTCCATCTCCACCAGTGTCCTCCATACTGACCATCACCACACAGGTGTCCTCCACTCTCCTCCACACTGACCATCACCACACAGTGTCACTCCACACTGACCATCACCACCAGTATACTCCATACTGACCGGATCACCACCAAGTGTCCTCACATAATGACCCATCACTCACCAGTGTCACTCCATACATGACTAATCACCACCAGTGTCCGTCCACACTGACCATCAATCCTCCAGTGTCCTGCCACAACTGTCCATTACTACCACCAGTGTCCTCACATACTGACCATCACCCAACCAGTGTCCTCCACACTGACCATCACCACCAGTGTCACATCCAAAACTGACCAGCACCACCAGTGTGTCCTCCATACTGACCATCACCACCAAGTGTACCTCCAAAAACTAGACCATCACCACCAGTGTCCAACCATGTTGTTCGTTTAGTGCTCTCCAGCTCAAACTCCCATTGGACTATCATTGCAGCGAATCGCTTGGTTTGTCATTGGGAGTTTTGACCAGTGGATTCCCCTTCTGTTAGTGTCATGACACAGGTGTTAGACACCCTTGAAAACAAAACTTGTCCCAACCTATTGTGGCCAGAAAGGGGGTCCCTTGTGTTTTTAAAATTTTGCACTCCCCATAAATGGAAGGTCAATAGGGCTGGGGTTCGCCGGTTCGCCAGGCTCGCGAACTTTTGCGCTAGTTCCGGGTTCGCGTCATCACTAAAAACCAGCAATGTTTTATCGTTGCAAGGGACAACTTTCAATTGCTCTTCATGTGTTTTTTCCTACATATGTGGTCCTGTGGTCGGTTACTACTGCAAGAAGCAGGGGTGGGGCAGATTCCCCAATTCCAGGTCACGTATTTTCCAGAGGGCTACAGAAGCCCATTAGAGCACAACTGGTGCTAAGGGTCAGGTGGTTGGTGTGTGGAAAGACCAGTCGTCTGAGAGCTGTCAGGCAAGACAGCTCTGCTTTGCCAGGAGGCTACTTATTGACTCTTATGGGACATTTACTATTTGCCACTGACGACCCCTGTAAAAACGTATCTTTTCTTTGAGTGAGTCTTTTCATGCTCCAATAAAACACAGGCAGGGAGCCCATTAAGAAAGGAACTGGTTCTTTGTGGAGTAGCGCTTTGTTGGTTAATCCCCATTTGCAGCTGAGCCACCACAAAATGGTGGTAGAATGCAGGGCATCTGAACCCAATTTCATTTGTTCCGTGGTCCTGACGCAGTAAGTCATCTCTTGATTGCTTTCGGTTTGGACTGTTATGCTGTGCGTTGCGTGGTTCTGTTACAAGTAAGCTGCATTTAAAGGGACATTTATAATCCACTGTCAAACTAGTGGAGGACCTGGTTGAAGGATTTGCTACAAGGCCAATGCTACACCAGCAGCCAAACCAATGGCCACCCAGCAAAACAGAGCAAATGCCAACCAACCAGCAGACAGAGCATGGCGACTACACACAGGAAACCAAACAGGGACTGTTGGTCAGCCCAACTGGCTAGTTGCTAGGCACTCCTCCCGTGGGCAGAGGGCTGGGATGGATTTTTCCCGGTTCTTCCTTACCTTGCCACTGGTCTAACACAACCTGGTCTGGTCCCACAACACACCAAAAAGCGGGAGGTTTTTGAAACAATGGAAAAACAAGTGTTTTATTAAGTCCAAACCCAATTAAAATCATTTTCAAGGGGAAGTACAAATTCTTAAGATATATATAATCTATATCATACTAGTGACAGGTATAGAAGTGAAAATTGGAACTTAATAATAAAAGGTGAAACACACTGTAACACTGTTAATAATGTAGGGACTATGTTCCCTATGTAACTAGTATCAGGAAAATGGAAAAAACTGAATATCCTCAACTTATGAGATACCAAACAATGCCTACCACACTGGCCACAGTTGAAACCCAAGAGTTGCGGTACCAGAATCGTTGGGGCCCTAGTGTGTGATAAGTGCCGGGATCGGTGGAACCGCTCTTGTTACATCTTTGTCAGAAAATGCACGGAGAGTCACTGTCGATTAGGGGGGGGGATATGTGGTATCATCCAGGAGGCAAACACAACTCCAGACAAACAGTACTGACAACCGTATGGGGACAGAGATTACTTCTCTGAGCAAAGGCACAGTTCTGCAGACATGGAATCAAAGAGACTGGATATTCATAGACAAGAGGTTGTCCTTAAATTAGGAGTTGGTAGGGAGGTGGTGAAACTCTCAGACCAGTGCCACTACAACTGAAACCTAAAAATCCTTTTAAAGCCAATTAGTTACTTATTCTGCGAGGGTTAGCAGCAATGTGATCACAGTCTATGTACAGATGATCCAGTGCTCTGTGATTGTCTCTCAGTGATGTAGCTGGATGTAAAGATCTCCAAACCAACAGGATGGATATCTGTTCACCCCAGTTCGTCTATATTTCCTGCAGGCCACTGGATGGTGAGGCTCTCACCAAGTCAGGCGGCAGCAGCCAAGACTTGGAACACTTTAATCTCCTCCAGGGACAAGATGTCTTCCCCATACTCCACAGGTGTCTCTCCTTCCCTGGTCTGGGAATGAAGATCACCTTCACACTCGGTGTACTGGAGGGTGGCTTCAATATGACAGCAAATCTGGCTGGAGGACAGCCTCTGTGTCCCCCACAGCGACCCAGACCCAGTGTTTTCTATCCTTCTCCCTGGCAGGATCCAGGAACTGACTTCCTTCCTGTCTCTCCCTTCACAAACGCTCCCCAGCAATTGTGCTCCCTTCACAAACAAGTTCCCAGCCAGAAACATTCCTAGTCTCATAATCCCATCTCATGTGTTGTTGCTGCCATCTATTGACAGAGCTTTGGCACACTGCACCCATAGCTTATATTGTTTAAACAATGTACATAGACGATGCTCTTAACCTCGTTGCCAAAAAGGTTACCCACTAGCACTGAGGGCCCAAGGTGGCTGCAATTGGCCGTAGCTGCCAGCACAAGGATCGGCCAAAACTATGGACTGAACTTTGGTTCAGAAGATGGCAACCCTGGTAAAACAGGGCGGGATTGTGCATCGCTCTTAGGGGGGTTCCACTGGCCATTCCCAGAGATCCCACCTGCTCCGCAAAACTGGATTAAGCGGACAGGATTGAGGTGGAGGCGTACCTTTCAGAGAGTTTGCTGAACCAGGCCCAAGGCCTGGCCCAAAGAATCAGTGGAACAACAGTTGTGGCACTTATTGATTAATGGGAGATGCCGCAGAAAGCCTTCTTCGACCGATGTCTGCTGAGGAAAGCCCCAGGGATTATGGACCAGGGGCTTGAAGTCAAAAAATCCTGCAGAGGGAACTGGGATAGTTACCACCTACTGCTGCTAGTGCACAGCGCACATCAACAACTGGGGGGACATTGCCAGGCTAAAGGATCACCCCCGCTCCCACGATGTTGCATGGAACCTCATTAATATCGGTGATGAATGAAACGCGTGGCATGCAGCCAGAAGTGCTGTACTGCCCGACAGCAGCATCGCAGAGGAGGGTTACCATGGGACCGTTACCTTTTGGGTCCCTTTCCACTGAAATTAAGGAGGTGGGTGGAGCCAAGCAGACCTAAAGACAGGTGGACCAGTTGGTTGAACTTGTGGAGCGAACATACGATGCAGCAGAGGAACATGGTTGACAGAGTCTACCAACTGTCCCAGTGAGCTATTTCAACTCAGCGGAGGATCTCCCATGGCAACCAGGGAAGAAGGGCTGCAGGCAGAGGGAAAAACCAGTCCCTCACCTCCACTGCACTCCAATCCATCCTCATGAATAAAAAAAGCAAACCCTTTTATTCTCACCTCACCCCCATGTCCTCCAATCCCATCCTCAGTAACTATTCCCTCACCTCACTTTCCCCGTCAGTCCTGGAGGCACGTCACATCTCTGCTTCGCCTCTTTCCTACCAACCACCTGCCCACTTGACCCTATACCCGCTGATCTTCTTAAGACCCATTCTCCCACCCTCCGCCCAGCACTGACTGGAACTATTCAACCTCCCCTTTCCTCTGGTATTTCCCTCATCTTCAAAACATGCCATAGTCTCCCCATACTAACGAAACCATCGCTGATCCCTCTCTTCCTCCAACTACCGACCGATCTCTCTTCTTCCTTTGCTTCCAAAACCTACGGAGCGCCTCGTTTACAAAGACTCAAGGACTATCTGACTGTGAATTCCCTTCCTTGACCCCTCCATCGGCTTCCGACCTAACTAAGTTGCCAACGACTTGCTCACTGCCAAGGCCAAAGGCAAACTATTCCCTCCTTCTTCTGTTGGATCTTCCTCTGCCTTTGACATGTTGACCACCTCTTTTTCTACAGACCTTGAGCTCTATCGGTATTTGTGACTCTGCTCTTTCCTGGTTCACCTCCTACCATGGACTGACCGCTCTTTCCAAACCTCCTTCAATGGACTCCTCCTCTTCTCACACCCCCTTCCGTTGCGTTCCCACAAGGTTCAGTCCTTGGCCCGGTCTTTTCTCCCTCTATAACTCTCTTGGACAAACTCATATCATCCTTTGGTCTGCAATACCATTTATATGCTGACGATACCCAAATCTACCTATCTACCCCGGTTTACTCCCTCTGTCCTGGACAACATCTCTCCGTGCCTATCAGCCATCTCTTCATGGATGGCTGACAGATTCTTAAAACTCAACCTGAGCAAAACAGAACTCATCATCTTTCCCATCACACTCCAAGCCTCCTCCACCCAACATTACTCATCAAAGTAAATAACACCATCATCTCCCCCATTCCACAAGCGCGCTGCTTGGTGTCACCTTCGACTCTGCGCTCTCTTACTCCTCACATACAGAAACGCTACTAAATCCTGCCACTTCCATCTCCGCAACATCTGCCAAAATCCGCCCCTTTCCTCCAGAGACCCACCAAAGTCCTGGCACACGCTCTCATCATCTCTCTCTGGACTACTGTAACATATCCTCTCGGTCTCCCTCTACATAGACTTTCACCTCTTCAGTCCTCATGAATGCTGCTGCAGAACTCATCTACTCCTCTAACCGATCCTCATCTGCTGCTCCTCTCTGCAAATCTCTTCACTGGCTTCCAATTGTCCAGAGATCAAATTTTCAAGTTCGTGCCTTTTAAATCACACCAACCTCCTGTCCTCCTTAATCTCAACCGGTACACACAAATACAACCCTAACCGCCCCCTCCGCTCCTCCAGTGACCTACTAATGACATCCCCACTCATAACCTCATCACACGCAAGGCTTCAGGACTACTATGGGCCGCTCTGACTCTCTGGAATTCTCCCCTCGTCCCATTAGACTGCCCCTACTTTTGGCATTTTAAAAAGCCCTAAAAACCCTCCTCTTCAGTTGTGGCCTATCCATCTATCTTTCCTAACTACCACCATGCCAGTCCCACCCCCCCACTATTGTATACTCTGTTCCCAAACTATTGACTGTAAGCCCAACCGGGCAGGGTCCTCTATCCTCCTGTGTCATTACCTGTAACGTGGTGTTATACTGTGTTATCTCCACTCTAATGTGCAGCGCTGCGTAATATGTTGGCGCTATATAAATAAATGATAATAATAATAATAGTCCACGACTTGTTTGCACGTCTGGGTTTTTCCGCTGATCCTGAGATGCCAACGGGAGAAAGAATTATGTTTGTTCTAAACCTGTATTGCATGTTCCTGAGAATGCTTCAGATGATTGTGAGTTGTCCCCATTAGTGGCGCTAGCTGGTGACCCTGAAGTGCCCGCAGAGG
This sequence comes from Ptychadena robeensis, assembly GCA_036250615.1. Classification (NCBI taxonomy): domain Eukaryota; kingdom Metazoa; phylum Chordata; class Amphibia; order Anura; family Ptychadenidae; genus Ptychadena; species Ptychadena robeensis. Next base: position 119,328,829 of record CM070033.1, read on the forward strand.
CCATTGAGTCTAGCATTCCTGATCTAGAGGTCTCCCGGGACAACTTTGGCACCGCCCAGCTAAGGGAACCAACTCTCACAGAGGCATGGAAAAATTTTAAGGTGAATAACGGGAACCCAGTAAGTGCAGGGGCTGAATGTATATTTCCACATCTTGCTGTTAATGATGAAATCTTGTACCATGTCAACAGGAATCGTGGGGAGATAGTGGAACAGCTTGTGGTACCCCAGGCATTTAGGAGAACTGTACTTGATATGGCTCATTCTCATCCCTTGGGGGGGGACACCTAGCATATGAGAAGACCAAATACCGTGTCCTGCAGCGGTTCTTTTGGCCTGGGGTATATGCTGATATAAAAGGTTTTTGCGAGTCCTGTCCCACCTGTCAAATCACAGCGCCAGCGCCACATTTCTGCGGCCCATTGGTCCCATTGCCAGTGATTGAGATCCCATTTAAGCGCATTGCGATGGATCTGGTAGGACCATTGGTTAAGTCTGCTAGGGGTTGCCAGTATATTTTGGTAGTTTTGGACTACGCCACTCGCTATCCTGAAGCTATTCCTTTAAGGAACACCTCCTTCAAGGCCATAGCTGTTGTTCCACATGTTCACCCGTACTGGGATCCCAAAAGAAATTTTAACCTATCAAGGGAGCCCGTTTATGTCCAAGGTTATTCCAGAGCTTTGTAAATTTCTCCATATTAAACAGTTGCGCACTTCTGTTTACCATCCCCAGACTGATGGCTTGGTGGAGAGATTCAATAAAACTGTCAATGGAATGCTAAAGAGGGTGGTTGACAGAGATGGGAGAAATTGGGATTGCCTTCTTCCTTACCTAATGTTTGCCATCAGAGAAGCCTCTACTGGGTTCTCACCCTTTGAACTGATATATGGGCGTCACCCACAGGGACTTTTGGATGTGGCAAAGGAGACCTGGGAGAATCAGTCTATTCCATATAGGAGTGTGGTGGAGCATATTGCTGATATGCAGGACCGCCTATCTGCTGTCATGCCCCTAGTAAGAGAACATCTACTTCAGGCCCAGGAAGCTCAAAGTCGGGTATATAACGGATCAGCACTTTCCACCCAGGTGACCGAGTGCTGGTCCAAATTTCTGGCTAGGTGGCAAGGACCCTATGAAATATTGAAAGGAGTAGGGGAGGTCAATAACAAGGTTTACTAGCAAGACAAACGAAAGAAGGAGCAGATCTACCATGTAAATCTGATAAAACCCTGAAAAAAGATTGGGAGGCCCTAACAACCCACCTAGCCACTGCAGGAAAAGAGATACCCCTAGTGCCAGAAGTTAAAATAGAAGAGTCCCTCTCTAGTAGTCAGAAGCAGGAAGTAAAGGAGCTACTAATTCATAACCGCCACATATTCTCAGACAAACTTGGTCTGACTAATATCATAAAGCATGACATTGTGACGGATCCCAGGGTTAAGGTCCACCTTAAGCCCTATCGCATTCCCGAGGCTAGGCGTCAGGCAGTGTCAGAGGATGTTGAAGCTGGATATTATTGAAGAGTCTCACAGTGAGTGGTCCAGCCCAATTGTCCTCGTACCAAAATCAGATGGAAGCATTAGGTTGTGCAATGATTTTCGGAAGCTAAACGAGATTTCCAAATTTGATGCTTATCCCATGCCAAGGGTGGATGAGCTGATAGAGAGGCTTGGACCAGCCAGGTACCTCACTACCCCAGATCTGACCAAGATATACTGGCAGGTACCCCTGACTCAGGAAGCCAGGAAGAAAACTGCTTTTTCCACTCCAGAGGGGCACTGGCAGTACAAACGGTTGCCATTTGGGTTACATGGGGCTCCAGCCACCTTTCAGAGGATGATGGACCGCATTCTGGGACCACATCGAAAGTTTGCCTCGGCTTACCTAGACGATGTGGTGATTTTTAGTCCAGACTGGGAAAGTCATCTGCCCAGGGTGCAAGCGGTCCTTGACTCCATATGGAAGGCTGGGCTGACTGCAAACCCTAAGAAATGTGCAATGGGTTTAGAGGAGCCACGGTACCTGGGGTACGTTATTGGCAGAGGTATGGTCAAACCTCAGATGACCAAGGTTGATGCTATCCAGGAGTGGCCCTGCCGAAAAACCAAAAAGCAAGTGAGAGCTTTTTTGGGTATTTGGGTTATTAAAAAAATGAATTCGAGTTTGAGCAGATTTTTGTGTTTTCTATTAAATTTGATAATTGAATGTGATTTTTAAAAAATACTTAAGTGTTTGAAACTTAATATATTCAGGATGTCTACTAGACCTGTTTTTGGACAGATTTTGGTCAGTTACAGGCCTAAAACATGTCTTTTTCAATGATAAACAGCGCAACGCTTTTGGTACAGAAATCTGGACCTCGACGAAACGCTCAGGAGGTTAAGCTAGCCACACATGGTTCAATTTAGCATTCAATCGACGTTCGATTAGATTTTGTAGTTCCGTCCTCGTTCTACCAGGCTTATGTGGTGCTTCTCCCTAAACCTGCCAAGGACCCTTGCTACTGTGCCTCGTATAGGCCCATTGCACTCCTTAATATGGACCTGAAAATCCTGACTAAGGTTCTGGCCAACCGCCTGTCTCAGGTGTTGCACCTCCTGATAGGGTCGGACCAGACTGGCTTCATGCCGCAAATGTCCAGTTCAATTTCGACAGAAAAGTTAATCGAAGTAATCCAAAATAGGCGATTGAATTCCTCCTACGATTTTAGTTTAATTTGGAAGTTAAAGGGAAGAAGCCACGCAAATCGAGCCAAAAAAACGACCAAAAAAAGCTGCAAGGAATGTAGTGTCCGATCACTTTTCTTTTTTTTTGTATAACTGTTTATTTAAAGATTTTTAACATAGAAATAAAACATTACAGACATAGAAATAGCCCTTAACAAAATCAACACACAAAAAGAAGAA
>CM070033.1:119331836-119349020 GCA_036250615.1 Ptychadena robeensis
CCGGCGAGGGGGGGGGGGCGGCTTGGGGTGTGTTGGAGGAATTTTTGGTTTCTGCTAGCAACCCCCCGCGGTAGAGGGCTAGGGGAAATAGGGCGAGGGGAACAGGGAGAAAACTGTGACTTCAGGAGCTCTGCCAGAGGCTAAAAAAAGAAGATTTTAACTCTTAGTTTTTTGGTCATGAATCTTCATTCTGTTTGTGCTAATTTCTAGGGATTTATTCTACAAGGTAATACAAGCCCTAAGCGCATTTTGCAATACTAGATCATCTTACGGTTAATGACAAAACCGACACGTCACTAATCTAATAAATTTAGCCTGTCACTTTTCTGCAAACTTAGGATCATAGAGATGAACAGAAATACAATCTCTTCCCATTGGCCTCATTATTACATTATGATCACTTCACATACCTACAAACGTGTTATCTAGCTATAAATATAGGAAGCCTGGAATAATATGGCAGAGTTTGAGATGATATGATGAAGTATGGGACGATATAGTAAAGTTTAGTATGATATGGTGATATTTGGAAAGATTGTGATATCTATGAAGCACACATCTTGGCTCAGTTGACATTCTGTTCATCTTTGCTGATTTTCCCTTTCTATAATGCTTGTATTTTCGTGACCTATAATGTGTCTCATTCTCTATAAAACAGAATTGAAGATCTGAGGATTTAGTAGAAAAACAGAATTATTGTTCAGGGCATTCAGTGAAATGTAAAAATTTCATTAAAGTCTATGGTGCGCTTTTGGTACAGAAATCTGATGGTTGGGGATGAGATTACTCAACAGGAACAATGGGACATGTTTCGAGCAGAGGCTCTTTTCAACCAGCCTGACTTGCTGTGAGATGTATATGTCCCGCTAGTAATGTACCACTAAGCCAGGGCAAAGCTGGGAAAGAACTGAAGTTGAGTTGGAGCGATATGGATTGTAAAGGTGGGTTTACACGTCAAGATTTTTGTTTCGTTCAACTTCAGATTCAATTTTTTTTTGATTTTTTTATCGGATTTCGTTCGCCCATTTATCGAAGGTAATTAGATTTTTTTAGATTTTTGTACAACCAACGCAAATATCGAATGAAAATAATCGCTGGAAACATGAATGAGGAAGTGATAAGAAAAGTGATAGGAAAAAAATATCGAGTGAAATAAGGAGCGTTCATTTTTTACACGAAAAATAAACGACAGATGAAAGTTTACCAACATGTCCGATCACCTTGTGGACGATTTTTTTTCCGATATCGGGAAAAAAAAATCCATCAGAGCAAATGGCCGTTTCAGATTTTTGTACAACGGACCAAAAAATCGTTAGTTGTCCATCTGTCGGCCGAAAAAATCTTGACGTGTAAACCCACCTTTAAGTGGCGATGACCCTACCCACCTCAATGATGTTTATTTATGCATGTACATTGTTATGATTCTTTGTAAACTTTTTTGTTTTATTCGTGGTATGATCTTATTCTGTTTGTCACAGCAGGGCCCTTGGAAGTGCCCATAAAGAAAGTGAAATATTAAGAGTTTTGAGGTGTTGTAAGAAGAACTACTGGTAAGAAGTACTACTAGTGTTGTAAGAAGTCACTACTAGTAAGAAGTACTACTAGTGTTGTAAGAAGTCACTACTAGTAAGTTAATGGTAAATGTCCCATTTTGGTGTTGGATGAAATGTAAAAAGGAGCCATTGTAATGAGAACCCACCAAGACGTAGCTGGTAGCTGATACAATGAGAGACCTTGTATTATTGTGGTTGCTGTTAACATTTACATTGTGTATAGTTTACCAAAATATACTGTATAACTAATCTTTCAATCTAAAAGCCTGTTGTGTTTTATTTTTTTAAATGTTGGTTTTATTTTTTGCAAAGGTACTTTTAAGGAAATGTTTCCAATATCAGCCCTACCCAAGTCAAGCCAAGTCATCAGTGCTGTTTAGAGACTAGGCTCGTTTATCTGTTTTTACTTATGAAAGTATTTTCCCAGTGCCAGGCAAACATAATTCTTTCTGAGGAGCACACTAATGGCTAATGGACATATGTCTATGGTTAATCAGATAAAAAGTAGGAAGCTAATTTATTCTCAGCAGCAAATGACTCAGATTTCCTTAGATTGTTGCACACTGTGGACTCAACACCTTGAGTTTCAGCCTTCAGAGCTTTCGAGACAATACATTACAGGTCTTGAATTCTCCTTCATCAGATAAATAGAAGTGGTTTCCTGAGCAGAAGCCACCAGCTTGTCTAGAAGCGAAAGTGGCAAGTCAACACAAGACTAAAGGTAGGAATATACTGGTCGATTTTTCCAAGATTTCTGCACAGCCGAGCGACGTGCGCGCTTACGGCACTGTGCTTTGCAGTAAATCAGAGTGAGATCAATAGATCTGGCTCGCCCGAACAGGTTACCAACATGTTGGTAAACCTTGTTCTATAGCCTATACTTGGAATAGGGAACCGCCGTTTTCCATTCATAGTATAGACCGGCTGACATCTGGCTCCCGATATCGGGGAAGCCGGGACCGCGCTGTCCCCTATTCAATATAATTGGATGACAGCTGAGCCGGAGACACAGAGCAGCAAGCTATGTGTTCAGCTACGGCTCTGTGTATGTGTAAAGGGGGCGTGGCCAAGGCTGTAATTGTTTGCCGGTCAATTGCACAGGAATCTACCCGTGTGCGCCTACCTTAAAGCATGGTACAGACCTGCAGATATGGGCCAGATCGATGGCCACTTCGAGCGCCCTGCGCGCTCATGGCCATCTATCTGGCACATACTGTTTAATATGCGTCCATCGCTGTTTTCGAGCGGGACAAATCAATCTCGCTGGGAAATAGCCATATCGGACATGACCGGAAATACGGCCAATGTCCGTTGCTTTGCCTAGAGACCGCGGGTCTCCAGGCAAAGCTTCAGCTGTCTGTACCCTGCTTAAGTGAAGAACAACTGCTTTTTACTCCCTAGACATAAATTAATATAGACGGGGTGGGGGATTCACTGCAAGAGTTTTGAAAAAGTAGCTGAAATAGAGGTCTAAAACACAGAACCCCACCCTCCACCCTTCATCCACCATTTCTTAAATCTATACCACATTTTCATCACTGCCCCTCTTGCACTTCTAATTAATACTGCTTTTATGTTGTCACTTAATTCGCAGCTTCACCACTAGTGATGGCCGAACTTTGGCCATGTCCGTCCGCGAACGGGCGGAGTGGACTTTTAAAAAAGTCCGCCCGTTCGCGGACAGATTCAAATTCCCCACCTCTAGGCAGGGAATTTGAATCGGAAAACCCGGAACCCGGAACGCATAGTTCCTGGTGTGCTAACCGGATGTGACGTCACTGACGTCACATCCGGGTTTGCGAGCCGGTTTTTCACTGAAAGACCGGGTTCTCTACCCGGTTTTTAAGTGAAAAGATTCTTCCTGCGGCGGGATCTCGCTGCTTATGATCCCACCGGAGGAAGAATAGAGGGCTCCTTCTCGCCGGCGAACAGGGCGGGTTGAACACCCGCACTGTCCGCTGGCGAGAAGGAGGGCGAACATGCTTGTTCGCGGCCGAACTGGTTTTATGTTTAGCAAGGCATTCTAAGGTGTCTGTGCAATATGTTTCCCAAATTAAGCAGATAGTGACCTGGTATATAAGATGTAACGTTTAAGTTGCCTAACGGCTCACTCACCCTATAAGCACAGAAGTCATGGGTTTGGTTCTATACAGGGTTGTGGTCTAAAATCCAGAATCTAAACTCTTTGAAGTTTCTGAGGTGGAGGTAAGTTTATTTGATCTTCACTGTTGGTGATTGTCAATGCTTAAATGAAAATTTTCTTTCTAGAGGATATGGTAACAAATGTTAAAAGTGAATGAAATGCAATACAACAGGGAAAAGGACCTGTTATAGTCAATGCCTGTAAATAAACACATACTGTGCAATATCAGTGAGCTAATCACACAAGCAGTATGATTAATGGAGTATGAATCACAAGGTGAAATCTTTAACATTGCATCATTGGGATATACACCTGTGCTGTACAGGATGTTAAGCCACTGTGCTACTTTCATTAATAGTGAGAAACCACATACACTTGACTATAATACAATAGAAGTAAAAGCTGATTTTTATTTTATAAAAATCAGGTAATTAAGGTTGACAATATAATTGACAATATAAACCAATACCTGTATCAAGTGTTGGGTCTCCTTAGCATGTTTACCATGTTACAAATTATTATGCATATTGAATTTAGAAGTCTGAAAGATTAAATATTTTATTTTTAAATTAAACTCAGGGATAGTGTTGTGTCTCAAAGCTCTTTTGATCATTGAAATCAATTCTGGAAATCCATGATAGTTAGTTTGCCAGGTGAGCAAAATCAAACAATCAAAGGAAAAACTACTAAAGAAGCTTGTCCCACATTATAAAACAGACCAACATTTCAAGCAATGCGCAAAAGAAAAACGATCTCTCTGCTGCCAAAAAGTGTGAAATAGTTGAATGCCTTGGACAAGGTATGAAAACCTTTGATATTTCGAAAGAAACATAAACACGATCATCACACTGTTAAAAGATTTGTGGTTTCTGCCAAGTATATCGGATTAAGAGCACAGCTGCTGAAATGCCATTACAAAGCACCAAACGGATAAGAAGCTGCTGCTGCCTCAGATTGTCGCAAATATTAAGGTACATGATCTTCCAGAGTATTTCAGTTTTGCAAAAATCTTCTATTAGGCCACCCCTAACCAATGCTCACAAGCAGAAACAGCTGCAGTGGGACCAGAACCACATGAAGACTCATTTTCAGTTCAGTAGTTTTTACTGATGAGTGTGTACGATGCAGGGTGGTCCAGATGGATGGAGTGTCATGTTATGGTTGGTGGTTGGCCACCATGTCTTAACAAGGTTGCCATGTTAGCAAAGAGGTATCTAGGTCATGTTTTGGCCAGAAATCCGGAGGAGAAACCAGATCTGCCCATTTGGGTCCCTGATGCTGTAAACAATAACTCTGAAAAGTATGAAGAGTTTCTGATTGACCACATTCTTCCATAGTACAAAAAAGAAAAGAACTGTGCTTTCCCTAACAAAAACATCTTCATGCATGACAATGCACCATCACTGCAAGAATACCTCTTCATCATTGCTGCTGCATAGAAAGGAGGTAGTTTACACACATACAGCTATGGAAGGCTATTCTGAGATCTACAAGCAGAAAGCCTCCAAAAAGTTCAATAGCTGCAAGAATTGTGAAGCGCCTTTCCAATAAGGGGTCTTATGTTGATATGTTACTAGACCTGTTAATATATTTTTGATAATATAATAACTTTTGATTTCTGTAAATATGACCGCCTAAGGGGGGGTTCCACATGCATCGGGACATGCGTATTGCTTGGCGGGAGGTCCAGACGGAGCATATTCACTTACCCGCTGGGCAGATGCAGTGTCTTCACAGGGCCAAGCCATTCCGCCGATGAAAGGCTGAACGTAGTGGAGAACGTTGAGCCTCTGCATCAGTGGATGTCTAAACACAGCATCTGCGGAGCAGGTAAAGTCTATGTGCTCTGTCGGGACCCCCGCCAAGCAATATGCTTAGCGGAGGGGGTCCAAATGGATGTGGAAACATAGCCTAATGATGCAAACTCAACTAGTTACCATTTCCAGTTCTTTAGAACCTTCAAAATGTTTTGAAATTTCTGTTGTGTATAATAATTTGTAACAGTGCATTTAATGTTATCAATGATCATTAGGAGGTTTGCTCAGTAACATTTAAATTATACTCTCATGGTTGATGAATCTAAAATTATGCTGACTGCTACTTACATTGACATATTTTGGAAAATCCAAGAAAAATATTATTTGCATAATAATTTGGAACGCAGTGTATGTTCATTTTTCTGCTGAGCCTATGTTGATTTTATCATGAAAGACTCATACTGCCATCTAGCGCTGAAGATGAAGAATTTATTATAGGTTCCTGTATGAGGTTCCACTTATGGTTACAACTAACCATTAGAGAACCAAGAGGACAGACACAGAGCAGAAGGCAGCAGCAGCAATGGCGACTCAATGGTAAGATAGCAGGGGTTTAACTTTTTTCCAAGCAACTATAAGTTTTAAAGAATTCTATTTTTGAAGGAAAAAAGCTTAAAATTTTAAATATACAGTGATTTGCTAATGGTTGATTTTTCTTGGATTAAATAAAACAGCCAGCTGACAGCCTGTTGGCATGTAAAATTTGTCAAAAATGCTTTAAAACTACAACAACAGCGCCCTCTTGTGAATGTTTTAGTAATCTTGACTAAAAATTGTGGAATTTAATTTTGAAAATTCTACTATCTGATCTGATCTGATTTTACCTATGTCCTATTTTGGTACAGAAATTTGGATCTCAGTGGACTGGCAGGGTGCTTAATTCTTAGTCCCAGCTGGTCGGGAATAGAGCAGAGTTGGGGTGTGTGATCCAGTAGGGATTCTGGGGAGGGAGGACCAGGAGGAAGGGGTATGAGGGGCAGGTCTGGGCTCTGGGGCCCAGTTATTTCTAGCTGCTAGTTGTTGGGGAATTCTGTACAGATTCCGGCTTTCATGTTGGGTGCCCAAGGATAGCAGTGAGCTGTATCTGTGTGACAATGCTTCTATATATGAGAATGTATAATTAGAAATATATATATATATATAGTATACACAGTGAGGTAAAAAGTTTTTGATCCCCTGCTAATTTTGTATGTTTGCCCTCTGATTGTTATGTTAGAGATGTGCATTGTAATGAGAGAAATAAGTATTTTATCCCTTGGTAGAGAATGACATAGTGCCTGGTGGCATTACTCTTGTAAGAGGTCAGACATTTCTTGTAGTTGGCCACCAGATTTGTACACATCCTGGAGGGGAATATGGTCCTGCTTCTCTTTGCAGATGTCCTCCAAGTCAGTGTTTGGCAACTATTTTCACAGATTTTCTATGGGATTTAGGTCTTGAGACTAGGTAGGCCACTAAAGGACCTGAATTTGCTTCTTTTTAGGCCACTCGTTTTTTGCCCTAACATCAGTTTTGTATCTTCATGCGGGAATATACTTCCAGGATCCATTTTCAATGTTTTGGTTGAACGAAGGAAATGCTTGATCGTCTCTGTTGTCCCTGACATAAAGTATTCAGACCCCCTTAAATTTTTCACTCTTTGTGATATTACAACCATTTGTTCTTTTATTTCCTCATTAATGTACACACAGCACCCCATATTAACAGAAAAATACAGAATTGCAGACATTTATGCAGATTTATTAAAAAAGAAAAACTGAAATATCACATGGTCCTAAGTATTCAGACCCTTTGCTCAGTATTTAGTAGAAGCACCATTTTGGTCTAATACAGCCATGAGTCTTTTTGAGAAAGAGGCAACAAGTTTTTCACACCTAGATTTGGGGATCCTCTGCCATTCCTCCTTGCAGATCCTCTCCAGATCTGTCAGGTTCGATGGTAAACATTGCTGTCACCACCATGCTTCACCTTTGGGACTGTATTGCACAGGTAATGAGCAGTGCCTGGTTTTCTCCACACATACCGCTGAGAATTAAGGCCAAAAAGTTCTATCTTGGTCTCATCAGACCAGAGAATCTTATTTCTCACCATCTTGGAGTCCTTCAGGTGTTTGTTAGCAAACTCCATGCAGACTTTCATGTATCTTGAACTGAGGAGAGGCTTCCTTCCGGCCACTCTGCCATAAAGCTCCAACTGGTGGAGGGCTGCAGTGATGGTTGACTTTCTGCAACTTTCTCCTATCTTCCGACTGCATCCCTGGAGCTCAGCCACAATGATCTTTGGGTTCTTCTTTACCTCTCTCAGCAAGGCTCTTCTCCCCGATAGCTCAGTTTTGTGGATGGCCAGCTCTAGGAAGGGATCTGGTCTTCCCAAACTTCTTCCATTTAGAGATTATGGGGGCCATTGTGCTCTTAGGAACCTTGAGTGCCGCAGAACTTTTTTTGTAACCTTGGCCAGATCTGTGCATTGCCATCTTCAGGCAGTTCATTTGACCTCATGATTCTCATTTGCTCTGACATGCACTGTGGGCTTTAAGGTCTTATATAGACAGGTGTGTGGCTTTCCTTATCAAGTCCAAACAGTATATTCAAACACAGCTAGACTCAAATGAAGGTGTAGAACCATCTTTAGGCAGTTCATTTGACCTCATGATTCTCATTTGCTCTGACATGCACTGTGGGCTTTAACCTCCTGAGCGTTTCGCCGAGGTCCAGATTTCTGTACCAAAAGCGTACGCTGTTTATCATTAAAAAAGACGTGTTGTAGGCTTGTAACTGACCAAAATCTGTCCAAAAACAGGTCTAGTAGACATCCTGAATATATAAAGTTTCAAACGCTTAAGTATTTTTTAAAAATCACATTCAATGATCAAATTTAATAGAAAACACAAAAATCTGCTCAAACTCGAATTCATTTTTTTAATAAAGACTGACAGGCGGCCTGATACACTGCGCCAGGAACAATGTCGCACGCTGGCACATTTGCCAGTGGATTACCTTCAGCTTGCCCATGGCTTAGGGCTCGCTCCTGCCGCATTGGGAGGAATGCACCCTGTTGAACCAAAATGCAGAAAAACTGTGTCTGTACTGCATTCATACATGCTGCACGAGCGCTGTTTTTCCGCGTCTTGCTGTCTCTGGCGGCAATGTGCAGCGCTGCAATGAAGACCGCACATTGGCAGCATCGCGCAGCTTCATATTATCACAGCGGACGCACCACTCAAATTGGCACAGTGTCTAATCTGCGCTATCATTTGAATGGGAATTGTACTCTATGCGTCTTTTTCCCCGCTGCAGCAGAGATACGTCCACCGCAGGAAAAAAAACGCTGTGGACGCGCGCCCGTACAAAGTATGTACTTTGTATGCTTTTCCTTTATTTTGAACTTGATTGGATACAGAAAAATCAATCCAATCAAATCCAACATGAAAGGAAACTCATAATAAGCAAATCCATGTTTTTTATTTTTTATGTGTTTTTTTAATTTTGAATTGAATTGGAGCGAAAAGAATCACTCCAATCAATGTCAGAATGAAGGGAGAACCATACAGGACAAAAAAAAAAAAAAACACATTTTGAACTTCCCGCCCCTCCCCCTCCCGATGACGTCATCGCGCTCCCGCCGGCGGGATTACGGACATCGGGATCTGTTGTTCAGACATCGGGGACACAGGGAGAGAAGCAGCTCCTGGGCTGCCTGCAAGCCATCTCAATGCAGGTAACAGCAGCCCGAGTTAATTCGGGCTAAACCATTTAAGCAACTTTATTTAGCCCGAATTAACTCGGGCTAAACACCCAGAAGGTTAAGGTCTTATATAGACAGGTGTGTGGCTTTCCTTATCAAGTCCAAACAGTATATTCAAACACAGCTAGACTCAAATGAAGGTGTAGAACCATCTCAAGAATGATCTGAAAACATGGACCACACCTGAGTTAAATATATAAGTGTAACAGCAAAGGGTCTCTGTGTACATTGTGCATTGAAATTTTTTTTTTTTTTTTTAGCAATTTTAGCAAATGGCTGCAATATAACAAAGAGTGAAACATTTTAAGGGGTCTGAATACTTTCTGTACCCACTGTATTTGGACAGCTCTTTGGTCTTTGGCCATTGTGCCTAATTTGGAATCGAATTGATTCTTTCTGTGTACAGGTGGACTTTATACAGGCACTATAATAGCAAGCTGGGATTAGGAGAACTCTCTTGGATAAGGGAAACAATCGGGAGCCTGAAATCTCTGACTTTAGTGCACTTGGTGTTAAAAATATTTTTGTTATTGCTCTCTTACAGCTAAATAAAATGTTTACTTTCCTCTGAGCCAAGCACAAAGATGGAGAAGCACTTCACAATCCCTAAAACAAATACTTACCTGCTGTATCCTACTTTATCTGGCAGTGGCCATATTTAGTGCTCCCTTGTTTCCAGCATTGTGAGGGTTAATTATAATGGATAATGGTTATAAATGATAAAAACATATCTTTGTAGGTTTGTGTACGTGCTTGATTATGTCTTTACCTAACTGTCTTTGCTGTTCAAGCTGTTAGATGTTTTCTCTGTCGCAGCAAAAAAAAAAAATCAGAGGGGAGAAGCACCACAATTGGCATTAACCCATTACAGGTTTTACTATTACTATTTTGTTTTTGCACAGATTGTCCCAATATAAGGGGAGTGGGCTGTAAGGCAGATGGAAAACAAATAGTAAGTATTTGTCTGCTTTAAGATAGTTTCTTCCTCTACTCCTCTTGAAGCTTTAATTTTTCCTGAGCTCAGTTCTCCCTCTCCCTCAAAATTTGCATCCTCTCCTAACAATAAAGCCCATGCATGGTCTGTGATCTCATTATCCTCATGATGGCATTATCAGAAAAGGAAAAGAAATAAGAGGGAACAAACAACAAGTAGTGGCATAGCATATGAGCAGCAATGATGCTTTTAATGTTTTACAAAAAGTGTTAATTACACTCACAAAAAAACATGCCTAAACATGACTGTTTGGGTGTCTGAACTGTGATCACATGAATATATACATGTATCCCAGCACACTGCAATCCACAAATATGTAGCACAAAATAGTACTGCATAGCTCAGTATAACAGCTTACTACCACTACCTCTGTCTTTAATATTTCTGAAGGACAGATTAAGAATAAGTATACAGTACAGCTTAGTTGGGCAGTTGATTGCCACATAGCTTGCGCCAACTGTGTGCTATTTTGAGTTGAGGGACTGAAACTACTGAAATCAAAAGATCATCTTTACATCCAGAGAACTAGCCTTCTTTAGAATGAAGAATTGTATCTTACATTAGTCCAGTGATTCTCAAACTTTCCTTGCAGGGCCCCCCTTTTCTATTTAGGAACATGTTAAAAACATCTTTTCTATTTATTCAAACACATGTTAAAAATGAGGGCCAGCGCCCCCCTGTAATTCCTTTGCACCCCCAGTTTGGGAACCACTGCATTAGTCTATTATACCTATACACATTTGCAGTGAATGCAGCCTTTAGTAATTTAGACAAACACATTATAGCACTGTACAAATTAAAACATAAATACAAGTTATGTTTATTGAAAATTAACCACCTAGTAGATTAATTGCTCACACCATGAGACATTGCACTGACCAACTAAACGCAGATTTGTTGAATTGCTGTAGGGTACTTTAGAGTTTCAAACTCTGTGTGTTAATTTTAAAGTTATATACAAAAATAAAAGTCCTCAGATCTGATGATTAAATGATGAAGTGAGATCAATGGGCGGAACACTGCAAACAATAAATCATCAGTGTAAGCCACAACTTTATGATGGGTGGAGTAAGTATATCCCTAAGATTTGCAATGGTCTGGTCGTTTCTGAGGAATATTTCCAGCATTAAAATACTGCACATGATGTGTCATTTATGATAATTGATGGTAAATAAGTGACACAGATTTCCATACACTCTAAGATCAGGGTTTAAAATACCGAGCTATACTGCGTGCTATTATATTATTCCTGAGGTCAGTCTAATTCATGAGTAACTTTAGGAAAGATTTTTGAATAAGATTTAGCATTTTTCCACCTCAGCTTGAAGAAAGTCTATAGGAAAGTCGAGTAAATGAGGTTAGAACTTTAAATGTGAATAATAGCATAATGTGTGGTACATAAAAAAAGGCATTTGGCGGCCTCATACCCATACATATAACATGAAACTAAAGCTGGCCATACACCTTCAGATTTCTCTGTCAGATTTCCTTCAGATCAGATCTACCAACAACCATGTAGTATAGTGTCCTCCCTGATAGAATACATAGTGATTCGGAAGGTGTAGAAAGGTCCTCATATTACACGGTTTTGGTAAAACAAAATCTGATCTGAAGGAAATCTGACAGAGAAATCTGAAGGTGTATGGCCAGCTTAAGAAATATTGAGCTTAGGCCTTCTCATTCCGCAAAGCTGCACATAGACCTTGCTGCATGCTCGGCTACAGTCTATGCACCAGCAGACCAAAAAGGGGCTGTCACAGGCAAAATTAACCAGATCGGGGAGCAGGTGGGTGTTTTCAATAAAAACCATATTGAATAGTGTTTTCTGCATTGAAAACACTATTCAATATCATTCCCAATGTAAACTACTCACCTGAATAAATGATCCAGTGTCCCCATGTCCTCTTCAGCTGTTTTCTTTCTGCTTCTCTCTCCCAGTTTGACAGACTTAAAATCATAGGCACATCAGATCTCATAATAAACCAGACATCTGGGTTAGGGACAAATGATGGGCCACACTAAGGAACTGGGTACCACTGTAAGCTCCAGGTCAACTTGGACAGGGTAGTCAGTTGTCTTTCAGGGATGAGCAGCATAGGCAATATTCAGATTCGGGATGTTTCACATATAATTCTACTAATAATTAATTCAATATTCGTAAATAAGAAATTTGCATGTCTGTCCATGCATTGTGATAATAATAATCGCTTTGTGATTATCTTAAAAATTCATTATATTATTGCAATGCATGGGCAAATATTTTTAAATAAATATATTATATATATATATAGTTTTGTGCAAACTAGCCTATAATATTGTTAAAGAGCTGACATATAAACAGTGAACAGGTCAAGTATGATTATACTCACAAACAGCATTAATTAGCTTTCAAAAGTTACATCCAAATAGACCCTGTGTCATAGGATTTCCGGGTCTCATGACTAACAATGGAAACATGCTCTACAGCCTTTTGCCAGGTCAGTTAAGACTATAAAGCAAGTTTGCATGGTGACAGTTTGGTCCCATTGTGATGTCACTTGCTTTGTATGAGTCTCTGGGTACAAAATTTAGTGAGCATACCTGTGCTCTGGTTCTTGATTTTGGTCTTTTACAGTGGTGTACTGTGGGTGGCCCAGAGGCAGTTCCATGAGGTCTGTACACCGATCTGTCTCTTAGGCCTATGTTGAGGTATAAATAGAGAGGGAGTCTTTTGTTGGAGTAGACTTTGAGGTAAGGGATATTTGCCCATCAGTCATAAGAAAACCTCTTAATGTATATTACACACCTTACTTTATTTTTATGCTACTTAAAGAAAAAAAGTCATATGAACTCCCCAGGTGGCTTTTCTGGACAGTACCATAAAAATTTGCAGCAAGTACCATCGCAGTCAATAGGAAGTGATACCTTCCATATATTTTTTTATTATTGTTAAAGAAAATAATCTTCACAAAAAAGTAATGGCCAGAGGGGTTATATCAAGGATAAAATCGACTTGAACAAATTAATTACTTTAAAAACCAAAAATGTATTTGTCATTTTACATAAAACTATGTATCACATACATGTGACAAATGTTTAATTAAAAAAATTTCATAATCAATCCTTACTGCTAAGCAAGTTGGGGTTCTCTGGAAGGAATGAATGGATTTACAAAATAGAGTACCTCATTCAACCTTCCTCACATAGGAACAAAGACGCACCAGTACTACAGTTTGCATTCAGTGTGCAGAACTCTTCAACTTGTTTTTCCCATAAGGCTTTTTCAAGAAGACCATAACACTTGACTTTTGAACATCTGTACTTGATTACTTTTTCCAGAAGACCTTTAGACATCCTCCTCAATTGGGAGCAATTCACCCCCCAAAAATAAGGGGAGAAACAAGAAACCTTATAGTAAAGAAAAAGTTGGAACATTCAACAAAATTGCTAGAGACATCAGGAATGATTGTTGGAGTATCACAAAGAAGTATTGCTCTAACACATGAAGTTTTTGCATAAATTAGGTTAAAGTAAAATTTCTCTCTTACGCAAAAACTGCTCCCTCTTCCTCCAAACTTCCAATTCCTCACATAACATAACAGAATTTGCAGAAGCAGGATGGGAAAATAGGAGGGAGGGGATATTATACTTACCTAATCATGCCAGAAGTGAGGTCGCAGAGTGTCACTTGGTATTTGGATTATTAAAGCAACACTTTGTGACGTCAATTCCAGGTCATGGATCTAAAAAGGTTCAGAACCACTGGTCTAGTTTGAGTCATGTCATCTGTTACCAGAAGGTGACATCTAGATAGAAGAAAGCCAGAGAGAATAATTTAGCAGCAGTCAAGGTGAGAAATTAGGGGCGGTCCTAGCCTGTTTGGTGCCCTAGGCAAGCACCCCCTCTGGCGTCCCCCACTGCAAACACACACCCAAAACATATTAAGGATAATTGTTGACAGCTTTATTGTAAAAGGAAATGGAAATGTGATGCAGTCTGTCACAAACCTGAGGCTTGGGAGACGTTTGGACCTTTCAACAGGACAATGATCCCAAGCATACCTCCAAGTCCACTAGAGCATGGTTGCAGATTAAAGGCTGGAACATTTTGGAGTGGCCATCGCAGCCTAAGAATGTGACTGAACTGGAGGCTTTTGCCCATGAAGAATGGGCTAAGATCGCTGCAAAACACTTGTGTCAAGCTATGCTTCACGTTTAAAAGCTGGAAAAGGAAAAGGATGTTGATCTAAGTACTAAGAATGAATGTCACTTGGGGGTTGAATAAAACTGATAATGATGTGAGTACAGAAAAGACATTTGTGGTTATTTTAACATTATTAATGTTATGTTATATTTGTCTGACTTACAAGTGCCTCTTTGATTTAATTGTAAACAAGATGGCTGAAATGATCAAAATCAATGTCAAAATGGTCAAAACCCTCAATTTCAGTGGGGGTTGAATAACTTTGAACACAACTGTACACAGCTCCCCGGATCATGATGGTCACTAACACACAGATATCATTTTTGAGCCACCTGCAACGGTCACTTCACTCTGTACATTGTATAATATGTGACATGCAGTGCACATTGCACTGGAGGGGGAGAACAGGATTTGCAGCAGTGGGTGGGGGGCAGGATCAGCACTGAAGAGAGGGCTATAGGTCCTCTATACGACCAAGCTAAATGTCTAAAGCTGAAGCTCCACTGGTGCAGTTTGGGAGCGGCTCGGATGTAACTGCCCCCATTGTCCCCAATGGGTCAGTCTCCACAAGGGTGGTGCAACTGCAGAAAAAAAAGGCTACACTACATTTTGTCAAAGACACACCTGCCACTCACCTGCATGTTTTGGTAGTGTTTTTTTCTATTGATGTCAAGGGAGTAAAAACCATGCCTCATCCACGTCCATTGATTGCAATAAACATGGCCAGCACAGCCGCGCATTTGTGACACACGGTTGTGCCAGCCATTGATTTCATTTGATTTTTAGTTAATTGAAATTAACGAACTGAAAAAAAATGTAATTAAAAAAACTGTGGTGAAGCCGGTAGAATGTGTTGGGGTCAACTTACCAGATTTGCGTTTATATAATTTGGCATGCCTCCTTCGATACGTACGTGACTGGGTTGGAGCTACGGGCCATTTCACTAATGATACGCTGGAGGCTCAATTGGCTCATCCCTGGTCTCTCAGGGGGGGTTCTCCATACATCTCTGCGCACATTGCCCAACAGTGTCGAACAAAATGTCCTACTGCGAGATACAATCATAGCTTGGCGGGAGGCAACAAAGGTGCTGAAGTCGGTGGGCATGGTCACCCCTTTGATGCCGCTCAGAGCAACCCCGGGTTTTGGTTCGGGTAGCTTCAGTATACTCTTTAAGGTCTGGGAGGCCAGGGGCCTGATATATCTAGCAGACGTCATTGACCCGGAGGGCCGACTTAGGTCGTTCGGGGATCTCTGCCGAGAGCATGCCTTACCCCCCTGCACATTTCATTTGTTATGGTCAATTGCAGAGTTATCTCCATGCCAATGGAGGACCGTAGTTTGTGCTGCCGCTCAAGCTTAGGAATTTGTTGTTCCCCTCGCCTTACAGAACTCAACCCCGCTTTGATGCTCTTACATGTCCCGGGTCACTTCCCTGCCTGGCTAATGTCCTCGCCCCCCCCCAGCCACAAGTGAGTAAGTTTATTCATCTTCTTGACAGCCAAGAAATGCATTTTGAACCATTGGATTTATAACACCTCTCCCTCCCTGGAGGATCTATCTGGCTACCTGCAGCATCTCATGTGTATGGACAGGGTCAACACATTACAGGCCCCTCCACCGGTGTGGACAAGTTTTTCAAAACTTGGCGAAAATTCCTCATCCACTCAGTCCCAATACCGCAGCTGCATGAATTCATGGCGGCTTTCAAGAATACTATATGTCACATGGAGGAAGCGGTGAGAGGAACTCTGGGACCTCTACAGGTGCCCGAGCAGACTACGTAGAGCTTTGGGGTGTCGAGGGTCATATTCTGGCACTCTTCAGAGGGGGTGGATGAAATATTCAGATTTTATCGTGTGGTCGGGGGGGGGGGGGGGGGGGGGGGGGGGGGGGGGGGGTTTGCCGTGCACTTTCCACAAAGGTTGCTTGGATAAAGTTAGGTTATTGTAGGTTTGATGTGTTTCTTTATTTTTTTTTTTGGTATTTGTTGAAAACATGAAAAAAAGTTGACAAATGGGTTGGACGGCAAAATTAAGTAGTTCCTGAGACCCCTCCGTAATCTACAGCATGGCCTCACTGGGGCTGATAGGGCATTTCATGCCAGAATGCCACTGTTTTCTTTCTATGTGTCTATATGCCTACAGTTTGATTGATGTAACATGCTATGCTGTGATTTTTGTACTTTGTCGTGCTGATAAATAAAGTTGTTAAAAAAAACTGTGGTGAAAATTGCAGGTAATGCACATAAAAACACATGGGGGGGGGGGGGGGGGGGGGGGGGGGGGGGGGGGGGTTAGGTCATGCGGCGTACATAGCTCCATCCCCTCTAACTGGACATGAGATGCTGCTGATGTAGAGAGGACAATGATAGTTCTACACCGGCAGACGGGCACCCCAGCACGATGCCACCCTGGGCAATTGCCCATATGTAAATCCGCCACTGCGAGAAATGATGAGAGCATGTACCAGGACATTTCTGGGGATAGAAAAGGCGTATCTTGGAGAGACAGATGATGTTTTGCAGATGGAAGTGGCAGGATCTAGCAATGTTCTGTATGTGGGGAGTAAAGAAAAGTGAAGAGTCAAAGGTGACACCAAGCCACCATGCTTGTGGAATAGGGGACATGGCTATGTTATTAACTGTTGTCAGGGTTGGGGGAGCGCTTAAATTGTGATGGGGGATATAATGAGTTCTGTTTTACTCAGGGCTTTTTTTCTCAGGCAAAAGGTGGTGGAACTCATGACCCC
>CM070033.1:119349031-119360212 GCA_036250615.1 Ptychadena robeensis
CCCCCCCCCCCCCGGCCAACAGAGAGAGCTACTCACTCTGGCACCTGCTGCTGCTCACCGGTCAGCGCGCAAGACCTGCTGCAGTAGTTTTCAGGCAGGGCTGCCATCAGAAATTTCGGGGCCCCATACTAGATAATTTTTTGGGGCCCCCTACCACTAGCACTCCCTTTCCACCCGGCCTAAGGGCCTCCAGAGAATGCATATCTAGGGGTGCACATAACTTTTTAGTGAGCTCCTCAGATACACCAGAGTACCAGGAGATGGTACGCACCCCATATGTATGGGGGTAGGGTGGTCTCCCTCCACCACAGGTCACCAGCTGGCTTTAGGTCAAATTTTTTGGATTAGTAATTTACAATGTGACACCACTATCTGCAACCTTTTATAGCTATTAATGTTTCCCTGCTGTTATCTAAGTGACATAAATTGTATGCGTTTAACAATAAAAACTGTCCTCAGGGACCTGAAAATTTGCATGATATAGTCTCAAGGGTTAACTAGTAAACCCCAAGAAGAAATGAAGAAACCCTAAAAATGGGGTGAATAATTACCCCATTGATCCCTGAAAACCAGGGTCGCTAGAAATGGCAATTGCAGGCATCCAAATTTAACCATAAGTTGAGTTAAAAGGTCTTTATTTAATAGTGGTAAGGACCATTCATTTAACAATAAAAGGACATATCGGCAGACAAATGGCGCCACATACGGTGCCACTGGTATGTTGGTACAGATAAAAACACGTATCAAAGGAGTAACATCGGTATGAGCTTAAGGTTGGTATAGTGAATACAAATGGTGGTCCATATATCCCCCGACGCGTTTCGCCCGTCAGGGGCTTCCTCAGGGAGGTAGTTTGGAACAGTTCAGTCTAAGTGTAATAGATACTGTATAAGTACAGGTACATATATATCGGCACTATGTAAGTGCAAATGCATATAAATAATCGGCTTAATTCATGATGTGATCATGTCACTCGTGAAAACAAAACGGAACAAAAGTATATAGAAAATATATATAAAAATACAAGTGCATAAACACATGCAGAGGATTCGAATATGAAGGTCACATTATCATACATTTGAATTAGCACGTACAGGTTGATGTAAATGTTGGTAGTTTGGGGCGGGCTAAAGGGGACCACAAAAGTTTCACAAAAGTCCCCTTGTGGTCCCCTTTAGCCCGCCCCAGACCCACTTGTAGGCTCCGGACGAGGCTCTCCAGCCCCTCTTGTAGGGTGCTGTCTAGAGTCACCTACCTAGGGATTCTACTTGCTTACACTGACCTGACAATTATACAGTCGACATCGGCACCCAATCTCGTACCCAGCTACCAACATAGTGAATTGTGAGTATTACCTAAGTACTTTTTACTAATATTACTATAGAGCCACTACGCTTAATGTTTCACTAATGTTGCTGTCGAGCCACTATGCTTGATGTTCATTGATACATCATTGGTGTACACCATGTGCTATTTTGACTTTATGCTTACACTTGCAACTACCAACATTTACATCAACCTGTATGTGCTAATTCAAATGTATGATAATGTGACCTTCATATTTGAATCCTCTGCATGTGTTTATGTACTTGTATTTTTATATATATTTTCTATATACTTTTGTTCCGTTTTGTTTTCACGAGTGTTGTGATCACATCATGAATTAAGCCGATTATTTATATGCATTTGCACTTACATAGTGCCGATATATATGTACCTGTACTTATACAGTATCTATTACACTTAGACTGAACTGTTCCAAACTACCTCCCTGAGGAAGCCCCTGACGGGTGAAACGCGTCGGGGGATATATGGACCACCATTTGTATTCACTATACCAACCTTACGGTCATACCGATGTTACTCCTTTGATACGTGTTTTTATCTGTACCGACATACCAGTGGCACCGTATGTGGCGCCATTTGTCTGCCGATATGTCCTTTTATTGTTAAATGAATGGTCCTTACCACTATTAAATAAAGACCTTTTAACTCAACTTATGGTTAAATTTGGATGCCTGCAATTGCCATTTCTAGCGACCCTGGTTTTCAGGGATCAATGGGGTAATTATTCACCCCATTTTTAGGGTTTCTTTATTTCTTCAGTACAAACTTTTTGGCTAGGGCACATATTCAATTAAGTGCGCTAGGCGAAGAGCACTTGACTGGGGCAGTCCGGGCAGAAGAGGCTCATCTACGGCTCACCTACGTCATAGATACGTGCATGGGCGGAGCCTCTTTAAAATTTAAGGCGGCAGCGGAAGGGGATGATCCCCTTTCGGCCGGAATCTCCCTCCCTTTGCACGGTTTTGTTTCTTTGTGTTTTGTTTCCTCCTAGGTTGAGCGACTCACGTATTCTCTCAGGACAGGTTCACCGTCACAGCGGGCCGGTCCTTGGCAGTGTCCTTGGGGTTAGACGTGTGGGGAAGGTCAGTGTGGTGGTGTCCCCATGGTGGGGCAGTCACTTTGTTAGTACCCTGAGCGCGTTGTAAGGTTTCGAGTTCAGTCATCATTAGGGGAACTGCCAGGGGACCTTTTCAGCAGTTAGTGTTAAATTGCGAGTTAAGGGAATGTTATTTATTTAATTATTTGTTTAACGTGTTGGTATGTTTATAATGCTGTGGCCTTTTAATACAACCACTTAAACCAAATATTGTGTCATTTTTTTATTTATAGTTTAGATTAAGTGGGGGGTTTTTCTTCAGGTATACAGGGCCACTTCCATCCGTCGGCCTTGCCCAGGTCAAAAGATTACAGGAATTGAGGCTGCAGGCTCCAATGATTATTACTGGTTGGTTTAAGGCACTGAAATCGACCATGTTTTGATCTAGTTTGATTTGTGTGTGGTCGGATGAAAAGTGTATTTACCATACCACCTGCAACAGTTTTTGTTAACAGAATTGGCTTATATATACATCCACGGATAGTAGTTAAACATTTATAAGGCCTTAACAATCATTGTTGTTTTTAGCTAAAGGTCCTCTTGACTATTTGTGGTACAACAATTTGACCATTTTAGAATGGCTCCTTTTAATGTTTTTAATTATTTAATTTTAAATAATAAAAATACAGTATCTGGTATTTAAATATTTATTATCTAGCTAGACTAGGTGATCTAGTTTAAGACTAGAAAACACTAGCATAAAAAGTGATTAACAGCAAAGATAACTAACTAGAAATAATGAGAAATGCACCACAGAAATAATAACATCACAAGAGGTTAACAGCAGCATATGCTGGTTAGGAGAGAAGACACATACACTGAAGACTCATTATGTCATTATTACCCAAAGGCAGACACTGTTATTGGTTCAAAGATTTTCTCAGACTATTAAAGTACAAAGTTACAAAAGATAAGGACATCGTTCTAAAAAACTGCAAAACTAATGAGGCTAGAAAGTTGATTGAAATATCCCAATGACCCTGCAGACACGATGCTTATTAAGGTATCTGCATTTGGTTTCATCTTTTTGTCATGTCTGTGGGACTAAAGTTTTTCCGAGGCGTAGTCAACAGTCCGTGAAGGTGTCTCCATCCTCCAACCATTTTTCACATGAATTTGTAAAATCAAAACCAACATGCATATCCAGTTTTTGTTTGCGGTCATGTTTGCTAAACATTGTAGGCGAGGCAGTCAAATTTGATTAATTCATCAAGGTAGAGATGGCCGCCTCCTACGTGACAATCCATACAGCAGCACTAGTAGTGTGCCAGCAGCAACTATAGCTCTAGAAAACTGGAATAAAGTTTTTAGTCAAGAATGTTAACTACATTTTCTATAGATGCCAGTCAACATTGTATGAAAACTTCAATTAATCTATGAGGATTTAAATTATTTAAAGTCATTTTTATTTATCTAAATGACTATATTCATTGTCAACATTCATTGTTTATGCAACAAGGCACTGAAACACATGTACAGTAGTAATGCCACTAAATGATGATAATGTTCTGACCACCAAGGAGAAAACATTCATTGTTTATGCAACAAGGCACTGAAACACATGTAAAGTAGTAATGCCACTAAATGATGATAATGTTCTGACCACCAAGGAGAAAACTTTTTCAGGTAAAGTTTTAATTGTACACAACATTTATTTTTGCACAAATTGTAACATTGATAGTCAAATTTCACAACCATTGGCAACCAATTTATGATGATTATGTCTGAAGACTCCAACACAGCAAGACAAACTTTAAAAACAAAATGTTTCATTAATAAATTACACAGTTCTTATAATCTCCAAATAAATACAGCTAATCGATAAATTATATTGTATGATTATTTACTGGCATTACAATAAAGCACTATGAACAAAACTACCAGCTGTGTAAATACAATCTTTAAAATGTATGAATAGCAACAAAATTTTTTTTATACACAGTACTCATTTTAGAACATTAACACCACAAATTTAAAATAAAAAGCAAAGCAAGAGTCTTGTTTGATTAATTAGTATATAAAAATGTATGATACTTGCTGACTCTTTGCCCTGCTTATATATATATATATATATATATAGATTTATTTTCAATTCTTCTTCATGCACACTACACATTTTTTACTACAGACCTACATTGAATATACTTTAATTCAAGAGAGATTTTATCATGTAAAATAAAATTTGCTTAAAATTTTTTTTTCCCATATCCAGGAATATTTTTATTAATATAGTTATTTGGATTATACATATTTTCTAAATAATACATAGGCAGCATATTAGACATAGTAGTATAGACATAGACATAGTAATGTCTATTATAATTAAATACATAACATTTTGTACAAGCTCTATTTTAAAATGAAAGATATACAACTATGACAGTTTACTTCATGATGAATACTTGTGTAATGTATAGAAATTTTACACATTAAAACTTTTTGTTTAAACAAAACATGTTATATGTTTGCGGTTTTATACTCTATTAATTCATATATTTAATCATTTTACTTTCATGCCATTATCAGTTGTCTTTCATAAATATGTGTTTCACAAGCATTTTTGAAAGAGTAATATATTTATATACTATTGCAATATTTTGATGTATTAATTCATTCTTACATGAATAGTCCAATTATTTTCAAATATGTATATTTATATGGATGAACTAAGAGATACAGGTCTAAAGCAACTATCTCTCTAGTTTAAATATGTTTAAACCCAATCCATTGAGAGCATATTGCAGTTATGCAAAATATGTACAGCATTTAGATTTTATTTTATATTATTGTTACCAAATCATACATTTACTTTTATGCACATGTGATAATCATTGTAACTAAACCTTATTGACTATGGTTTGTAATATTAAAAAAATGCCTAGATATAAAAAACACAAGTTTTTGCTTGTACTATATACTACTATACTGTATATGTATATTTAGCTGATAATTAGATTAGTTTGGTTGTAATGTTCTATCAATTGCGTTCCAAATCTATGTTATGTAAATGAAATCAAGTTTTCAGCTTGATTGGATAAGATTTGTTGTAGCCCAGTTTGGAAAAAAATACTTAATTAAAAATGTAACACATTAAAGGTTAGCATATTTTAACTGTGCACCCCCCCCCCCCCCAAAAAAAAAATAAACATACAATTTTAGTTGCAGGAAAGGTTAGTATTGCTATTTATGAACTTTAGTTTAGCTTTTGAACTTGGTAATTTTTTTTCTTTTTTTGCAATATATATATCTACTGAAAACTGAAAACAGATAAATGTACATTTTGTTTGTCTGCAGTATTTTAGTGGTTTAATCAATAAAATAGGTAAAGCATGGCATTTCCGAGACTGTCAAAAAATGATAGATATATATATTAAACATTTTTGCTGTACATTTTTTTTATTTTTATTTATTAATATTGGCAATGCATTGTTAAAATGTTACATTTAAACAAGTAAATTTAGTAAGAAAGGGGGAGCTACATAAATGCATAAAAACTGCTGGCTTTTACTGTTATTTTTAGTTATTTATTAATACGTTGCAAGATAGGCTTGATATTTTAACTATTTAATTCAATCAAACAGATTTACAAGAATCCATGTAAAAAACGATTTTCATCTTTTAGTTCAATTATTCCAAGCAAGCACATAAAGATTAGAAATTTTGTCCTAAGCGACATCCACTAACTGGATGATGGTTTTCCATTCAAATGTAATCCCAGCAAGATAACAAAGCTGTTTTCTTAACCCTAACAAGATCTGTCATTAAAAGTTACTGGAGCTTGACTTTTTTCTTTCATTAGCAGTAACCCATGGCTGCTGCTTTGGGTCAGATTTTCTTTTGGATGCTGATGAGTGGCTGCCCCGCTGCTTATTCCTTCTTTGTTTCATTCAAGAGGATAATGATGAGAGGTATCTTGCACTAGTTCATCAGAAGGCTAGCTGCTGTACAGAAAACACAGAGCTTGGCGAACCATGGCAATTACTACTGCAGAGTGCAGGCACCAAACTACTAATAACCTATTTCCCTGATGTTAAATCTAAAATTATTTTTATAAATATAAAAACATGTAATATAGAAAGATAAGTGAAAGAGTTTAGATCTCATTAACACAAAATCAAGTGTTTAACACTAGTCCAGTGAATCCTTGTTTAATTTTATGGACATCTTGAGATTTTTATAAAGAGCTAGTGTGTGGATTCTCAAGCCCTGTTCAAAATTTTTAACCAAATTTAATTAAAACTTAAAAAAAAAACGTATTACATAAAAACTTATTACATATGCAAACTTTTCATGTATGAGATAACTCAATATCTAGTTGAGTGTATTCCTTGTACTTTTATAAGCCTCAATATTTAAGATGAACAGTCCCACTGGATCATTTAACATTCCATTTTATTCATCAAGTATTTCTGTGGGACAGTTTCTGTAATATATTTTTTTGCTACAGCATAAACAAGTACTGATATTTGTCATAAAAACAAATCCCCTCACTCCACCGACTCCCCCCTCTAGGGGGAAACAACGCGGGTGCCGACCCACTACGGACCCCCTGATGATGTTTTGGGGGGTTCCCTATGTGGATGGGGAGGCTAAAGCCCCCACCCCCTCGCCTTTTTTTTTGTTAGGAGGGGAAAGGGGAAAGGGGAGGGGGTTGTGGGTTTATTTATGTATAGGTGGGGGATGGGGTGCCCACCCCTAGTTCCAGCCAGGGTATGGCACCAGGCCTCTCCCCCTGTGTGGAGAGGACTGGTGGCCCCTGGGATGACTTTGTGTTCATCCTTTCTCCCCCCCCCCCCCCCCACAGGGACGAAGGATTTACTGTTCCCCTACAGATGCAAGGACGGTTAATAGTGGTGCTTCTGGGTAGGTGATGGACGAGGTTGAGAGGAGGTGGGAGGCACCTATGTTTGGCACCATTTCTTGTATAAATTGGGGCTTATGTTACATTCTGATCATGTGTTATGGTGGATTTCCCATGATTTCAACTTTGAATGTCACAGTTGCCTATCTCATGTTGTTTAGTTTTTTTTTGTATGTCTTCAATTTTAATGCAGATCAACAGTTCCAGAGGTACCACTATTTATGTAATATGCCCCGGTGCCTCACACTCCCCCCTGATGATGCCCCAGCAGGGGCGAAACACGTCAGGATTTTTCATCAATCTAGGCACTGCCGTATAGGCAGCTAAAAAAGATAATGGGTAGTTGCGCACAACTTTCGGCGATGTATAACAAGCTAAGAAAGATAATGGGTAGTTGCGCACAACCTTCGGCCCTATGGTTGAAAAAGAGCATCTGCTCGAAACGCGTCCCATTGTTCCTATTGAGCCCCCCAGTATCTGTAAGCAGGAAGCGATCTCATCCCCAACCAGGAAGTGAGGTCCTCCTTGAAAACACATTGCCCTGATAGATCCACCCTGTTTTGTCTCATTTTGTTTCAATTTGTTTTATCTTAATCCTATTCCACATTATTTAACCATTTGTTGTACTAGGTTGTGCACCTCTGTCCTTGTTCTAAACTGCCGTATAGGCACCCCAGCCTTTTGCTTTCCCATCTAGTGGTACAAGGGTCCGGTGTGATAGTTTTTATGGCTGTGTATATATATATATATATGCATTTAATGATGTTAATAATGTTTTATATGTAGCGTTTTTTTCCCCTTAAAGCATACAATAAAATACTGTTTTACCTTACCTATGTTGGTATACTTTGGGTCTATCTAAAGTCCCAGAAGCCTAGATACCCCACTACTAGGATCTGGTCCACCACTCGATCCTTCCTTTTGTTTGATTTAAATGTTTTATGGGGTGAGGCCTTACTTTTCATGGTGCCAACCTAGTTTTTACACCTTTGCGAATACCCACCCATGAGTTTTCTAAATGGCATTCATAAACTGTTGTTGCAAACACATGGTTACTTACCGGTAGTACTTAACATCATATTACTATATTTGATATATCATCGTTTTCCCTTACTCTCCTGATTCCAGCTTCGTATAAATATCCACATAAGTCTTTTTCAATAAAAACTGGGACAACTTTCACAAGAAAAAAAAAATTATATATATATATATATATACACTCAAGCCTATGGGCGCACCTAGAAATCACTGGGCCCCATAGCAAATTCTTTTATTCCCCCCCGACCTGCCACTGCAATAACCGCCATTAAGACCCTTAACCTCCCTGGCGGTTCACTGAGGTGCAGATTTCTGTACCAAAAGTGATACAGTGTTTTGCCTTTCCGCCCCCATCGGCGTCATCGGTGGAAAGGCTCTGTGTGCCTGCAGCTTTGTAGAAATGCTGCAGGCACACAGAGAGCCAGCGGTTGCACCTGATTCTGGCACGGGCGCAGTTTGATTCACGATCAGACTGCGCCAGTACTTGCTTTGGGCACAACGCAAGGGAGGTTAAACCAGCCATAGACGCTATGCTTGGCTGGCGTTTATCGAACAATCGGCCGCAGCATGATGACATCATCATGCCATGGTCAATCGTTCGAAATAGACCATTTATGATTTGACAACCAATACTTTGGATGGGGACCCTTGTCCCCATTCAAAGTACTGGCGATCGACCAGAGAAAAACGTTTGTTCTCTGGCTGATCAAAGTTTTGTGCGAGTACGAACGGTTGCTCCAGGTGGGCGGCGTTCATTTTGCGATTGATCACCAAGCGATCACCCCGAATGCGCATGATGATCATTCGCAAAATCGTCCAGAGATGGAAGCACTATGGCGGCTTTAGAGGTACAGAAATTTTTTTTGGGGGGGGAACAAAAAATGTATTTTTTTTTCTATAAGTTTACACTTGTTTTCTTTTATTTTGATTTGATTGGATAAAACATTTATAAAACATTTATCCAATCAAAATAAAAACAAATGTAAAAAAAAAAAAAAAATTAAAGAAATTTTTTTTTTCTGTACCTTTAAATCTCCCAGCCGATGACGTCATCGGCACACGAGCGCAGATCACGGAAGAAGCCGAAGACCTCTGCTATTTCCGGATCTGCTCGGGTGCAGAGATGATCCCACTTTTGAACTGGATTAGAGAAAGACATTTCTCTAATCCAGTTCAAAAGTAAAAAAAAAAAGAAAAAAAAATCACTCCGGGACCCGGAAGAAGCCGGCGACGGAGGGAGAAGATGGCGGCGGCGGAGCAGATGAGCTCCCATGATGTGCCCGAACCCAGTTCGGGCGTATCGATTATTACTGGGTTCGGGCATATCGCTAGGGAGGTTAATTCTCACTATACTCTTGGTTAAAGCAGAAAACCATAATAAATGCACACATTAAATTCAGCAAACACCTCACATATGAAGTTAAGCAAATGACTCATTAATGAAATCCAGCAATTACCCAAGATATCCAATGCAGCAATCACTCCATGAATGAAATCCAGAAATTACCCCAGATATCCAATGCAGCAATTACCCCACATATAAAATGCAGCAAATACCCCACATATGAAACTCAGCAATTACCCCACATATGAAATGCAGAAATTTCTCCACATATGAAATGCAGCAATTGCCCCACATTTGAGCCAGGTAGCCAGAGGGCCCCCCTTATAGGAAGAGAGCCAGTGAGCCCCCCTTATAGATAGCCAGAGGGTCTCCATTATAGGAAGAGAGCCAGAGATCCATCCTTATAGGTAGTAACAGAGCCCCCTGTAGGTACCCAGAGTGCCCCCATAAATAACATGGAAACAGAGCCCCCCTTAAAGTTCCTCACATTGACTGCAGAATATATCTCTTTGGAAGTGAGTGACATACATGATAGCATAGCATGAGAATGAGGATAGACAAGACAGCAGTGTGTATCTCTAAAAATGAGGGACATATATGACAGCAGCATATGTATCTCTGAGAATGAGGAACAAATATGACAGCAGTATATGTTTCTCTGAAAATGAGGACCAGATATGACAGCAGTATATGCATCTCTGAGAATAAGGGGACAGATATGACAGCAGTATGTGTATTTCTGAGAATGAGGGACATATATCTGCCCCTCATTCTCAAAGATACATTTGCTGCTGTCATATCTGTCCCTCCTTCTCAGAGATGCACATACTGCTGTCATATCTGCCGCTCATTCTCAAAGATACATTTGCTGCTGTCATGTCTGTCCCTCCTTCTCAGAGATGCACATACTGCTGTCATATGACAGCAGTATATGCATCTCTGAGAATGAGGGACAGACATGACAGCAGTATATGTTTCTCAGGGACAGATATGACAGCAGTATCTCATGACAGTATCTCATGTACAGTATCATATATCCCAGGGCCGCCATCAGAAATTTCAGGGCACCATACTAGGTAATTTTTTGGGGCTACCACTAGCACCCCCGGAATGAGGGCTCCAGAGGATACCTAGGCGTGCAGATAACTGTTTTAGTGAGCTACTCTGATGAGTACCAGGAAATGGTGTTTGGTACACACCCTATATGAAGGGTGGTCTTCCTGACTGTCTCCCTCACAGTCCTCTGTGTCAGCTTCCTGCATGGTAGATTCTGCTGCAGATGGACCTCCCTGTTCCGGATTTACTCTCCGATTAGCTGTCTCCATCCACAGGTCACCAGCTGGAAATGTAACTCTCACAGTACAACACTGTTTAAACCCCCAGATCTCATACCTCAGTAGTCAAACAATGCTTTTCTCTTGTCAGATTTTACTCTTAAGCCTGCCATACACGTACCGATAATATTTACGATCGATAAAACCCAACCAATGTTAG
>CM070033.1:119408181-119426195 GCA_036250615.1 Ptychadena robeensis
TTTAGGACTCAACTTTTGTCTATAATTGATTTAATCATTCATATTGACTTTGTTTAAGCCAAAGAGTGAACACATCTTTAGATTGGGATTGTGAAGAATTAAACGTTTTTATTGTTTGCCCAAAACTGAAACAAATGTGATCATTCATTTTGAAGGTAATTGCGAGGCAATTATAATTGCGCATATCTTTTATATATTTTTTTTATTCGTGAATATTGAATCGAATATTATTAGAATTATTCACGAAATATTGTGAATTCGAATATTGCCTATGATCTCTTTAAAGACCAGAAAACGACCTTACAAGAGACAGTGTAAACTTAGTCTAAAGAAGGTTTGCTGTGTCTGTCAGCATAGTGTTCAGAGCATGGAGGCAATACCAGGAGACAGGCCAGGACATCAGGATACATGGCGGAGGATACAGGCTGTAGGAGGACAACAACCCAGCATCAGGACCACTACCTCCGCCTTTGTGCAAGGAGGAACAGTGCCAGTGCCCTCTAATAATACCTCCAGCGGGCCACAAATGTGCATGTGTCTGCTCAAACAGTCAGTGACTCCATAAGGGTGGTATGAGGGCCCAACGTCCACAGTTGGGGGTTGTGCTTACAGCCCAACACTGCACAGGACGTTTGGCATTTGTCAGAGAACACCAAGATTGGCAAATTCGCCACTGGCGCCCTGTGCTCTTCTCAGATGAAAGCAGGTTCACACTCAGCACATGTGACAGACTTCTGGAGACGCAGTGGAGAACGTTCTGCTGCCTGCAACATTCTCCAGCATGACAGGTTTGACAGTTGGTCAGTAATGGGGTGGCATTTCTTTGGGGGCTCACATACTCCTCCATGTGCTTGCCAGAGGTAGCCTGACTGCCAAAAGGTACCAAGATGAGATCCTCAGACCATATGCTGGTGCAGTTGGCCCTTGGTCCCTCCTAATGCAAGACAATGCTAGACCTCATATGGCAAGAGTGTGTCAGCAGTTCCTGCAAGAGAAAGGCATTGATGCTATGGACTGGCCCGTCTGTTCCCCAGAACTGAACCCAATTGAGCACATCTGGAGTATCATGTCTCGCTCCATCCACCAACGCCATGTTGCACTACAGACTGTGCAGGAGTTGGGGGATGCTTTAGTCCAGGTATGGGAGGAGATCCTTCAGGAGACCATTCGCCATCTCATAAGTAGAGATGGTCGAATTTTTTGACTAGCTGAATTTGTGAGCTCATTTCAAAGCCTCGGAAAATGGTATAATCACAAAAATTATGAGATGTGGAGAGGGGTTGTGGGAATATTGGAAAAAAAAAGTTTTGCTCTAGCACAAGTAGTTTTTGCATTAATAAAGTTTAAAGTCAAAATTTCGACTTTGAACATAATTTATGCAAAAACTATTTTTTTATTATACCCCCAACCCTTCTCTACATGTCCAGCAAGTTTGGTGATACCACTTGAAATCGTCGAAATGGTTGAATTTCAATATTGAGTGTGACTCCAAAATTGTCAGCACATTCAACTATGAAAATAAAAAAAGTATTTAATAAAAATATTTAATTCATTCAGGTCTCGGATGTCTTATTTTATTGCCTTTTATTCCCTTTATTTTTTTGAGCAGTGTAGTTTAAAACAGATGGATTCCTTTCCTAAGCCCTGATCGCATGCTCCATAGTATGATACTATATAGTCCGATTTTATGGTATTTTGATCACATTTGGTTGATCGAAAAAAGGAATACATTTTCAGACAATCGACTTGATCGGACATGTTGGAAAATTTTGATCGATCAATTATATATCGGACGTTATTTTGTTGTGCCCGACCAATTTTTGGTTAGATTTAAATAATAAGCATATCTTATACATGATTTGGCAGACATTTTGGTGTGTTTATGATCGACTTCCTTCGATTATGCTTTTGATTGATCGAACCAACATCGATAAAATATTGGTTTCTCCATGTGGAAGGTAGTTTGATTGTACTTCAATCGATCAAACCAACGTCAATCAAAATTAACTATCGAATCTGACATTGAATCTAAATGTGTATGGGGGCCTTAAACGTGATCATTTCAAGTCAATCAACTGGGTATAGAAGAGGGCATGTTGCATTGGAATGTCTATATACTGGCAGATCAAGGCCAGAATATCTGAGTAAATATAGATCTACAGGGGGAGAGGGTGGATTAAAGTATATCAAAAGTATATGTGTTGGGGTAATCTAAACACTTCAGCAGTTTCCATGGTATTTCACGTTTTAAAAAGTATGTTCCATACAAAGTGGACACTGAGTATACATTTTCTGGTCAAACTTTGCATATGCTGTATGTATTTCACATATAATAGGAATGTAGTATAGGATAAGAGCACAAGATAAGATTATCCATATGAAAAAAACATAAACTCTTTCTCAGTTAAATACAAATATTGTTTAATACATGTAACTTGCAAAACTGTGAAAGAAATGATAAAGCATAATGAATACAAATATACATTTTACTACAAATGACAACACAATAATAATCAGTAGCGTTTGGCAGTATTGTGAGCTAGGCAGAAATGTGAAATAAATGAAAGAAATTGATTACATGAATATTCCAGTAAAATATCCTATGAACAAACAATTACTGCAGGTTTACTTAACAGTGGTATTTACATATATTCATGCATTCATATACCCACAATGGCACTTTGAGCTTTTCATTTTTATGTGGTGTGTTGTAAAATTTATAGGCTATGCTGCTACAATAAATAATTATTCTACAAAATTATCACTCCATGTAGTGTTTACAGATCTAAAACATATAATCAAGTCAAGTTTTTCTCTAATGTATTTGGTTTTGTATTATTTTTACATTATGCTCACAGTACTTCGTGGTCACTATGTCCTACTCTACCCACCTCCTATTGTCCTATAAGGTCACTGAGTCCAGCAGGTCTCACATCACTGACTATCTCTAAGAAAGCAGGTAGTGATGATAGCTGAGTAAATGGAAATGTAAGGGATTCTAAGTCTCTTGCACTGTTTCAAGTCTCTTGAAGCATAACATTCTGCAAATATTGAATTTTTGCTGAGTTCTTAGCCTTCATCAGCTTTTAAGACTAACAATTGTGTAATAAATATAGACTGAAATAATAGGGCTAATGTAATCCAGTGTGCAGATCATCCAGTGTTTTTTGGTTGCTTATTTCTCCACTTTCTACTACAACACTTTCGACGTTATCTATAATGGTTGAACAAATTGATAGACAAGACGCTGAGATACATCTGGCTTGCGTATGATGCCTTTTTTGTAATATTGTCGAATTGAACGGCTTAATTTATCATAGTTCATTGCTGGGCGGTTCTTTCGGATACCCCAGAGGCGCGCAACTTGAGCAGAATCTTCAATCTTAAAGATACCTGTAAAAATAGCATATATTTTGAGCAAAGTAGCTATGAAAGTAAGAAAACCTAAAAAAAAAAGAGTAAATCTGGCCATACACTGCTCAATTTAGTTAAGAATTGATCGTATTAAGTCGGTAGTATGCAAATCAACTCCTGCAGTCTAAAACAGGGTACAGATGGCTCGATATCGGAGCAATCAGATGTTCCCTGCAGCAGTGTGATGATGTCACTCTCCCCAGCTTAGCCGATGCTTTGCATGGAGACCCACGGTCTCTAGGCAAAGCAACGGACATTGGCTGTATTAACGGTCATGTTCAATATAGCCGCATATTAAATGGGCCAGATAGATGGCCGTGAGTGCACACGGCGCTCGAATCGGCCATCCATCTGACCCATATCTGTATGTCTGTACCCTGCATTAAGGACCAAAATGGATGATGGTTGATGGAAATAAACACTAAATTCGATCGAAAAGTGATCGCACATGTTGGTAAATTCCTGTCAATTGTACAAGTAGCTGACGTGTTTTCTAGGCATTTTGATCGATTTGTATCAAACTATAGAGCATGATTACCAAACTAAGTAAAGCAATCGATGGAAATGATCACATTATGTGGTGGTAAAATTGATTGTTGTTATTTAATATTTTAAGTGCACAACTTGATTGAATCTAAGACAGATCAAACAAGTCTACCCTTGTCTACTATTTGAAAACTGCTAGTAGCATTCACAAATATGTTAGCATCTACACCTGTGCAGAAAACATAATGAATGCACATAATGAAATCTACAAGGAATTTCAAATTTTTTGTAATTCCGGTTACAATATTTTACAGGTTTTTGAAATCTGCAGCTTTGTTAAAAAAATTTAATATCTGGTCATCCATAAAGATCTTTGTTTAGGCAATTTTTTATATAGAAGTGACAACTATGTGCCCGTTTTTGTTCTGTATCACACTGTCAGACATTCCCTAAAAGAGACTACAAGCAGTCATTACAACATGCATCGCATGCATCACAGTTTGTACATTGTGGCAACTGCCTGGAAGCAGGTTCAGAGCAGTGATATGCAGATATTATTAAAGCAAGTGACAGTACATTACTAAAAGAGGCTGGAGGAAATAGGCAGCAATAAAAAGGACAAAAAGGGAGGAATGCAAAATCCCTAAGCAAACAAAATTTCTTTTTAGGGTGTAGATCTAATTTAATAAACATGTTTTTATTCTAGTTTTCTTGGTAAGCTAACATTTTTTTACCAAAACTAGCTTTTCATAAACCATCTGGTAATTTGTGATTAACAGTCCTTTCAAAGATTAAAGACATACGCACTGTTAAAGTTCTGTTTAGTAAACTGTGTTACCTGTCAAACAATATGTATTTCTATTCAAGCAGTGTTTTCATCTCCAAATGCCAGTTATACTAATAAGTACTGCATGTCCTTTATTCTTTGAGACTTCTATGCAGACTTAATTGCAGTAATAGTAATAATATCAGTCTAGTCTCATATAGGAACTGTCCCAATGACATAAATGGGGCAACAGCATACTAATAAGGCCCAAAAAATCAGTTGTATGACCGCATATATTTATCAACCATCTAAATGATGGTTAGCAGTTTGGGTTCATCTTGACAACATATGCCAAGTAAGTTGTATCTGCTATGCAGAACATACTTCAGCAATAACAACTGCAATATGGCTGCCAGCATAGTTTTAAATTGCAAGATAAATGTCATGGAACCTCAGTAAACAAATGTATGGCACTACATGCTCACATGAGACACCACCTTAAAAGCACATTGAAAACATTCATATTCAGATTACACGCAGTTCCCATCTAAAGTAATGTCAGGCACCTAAAGGCTGCCGGCCGATCCTCTGAAGGGTCCGGCTGCAGTGTGATGATGTCATCGCGCTGCAGTCTGTCCCTTATCTATTCAGGAAGAATCGAGGCGTGTATGCCTACCTTTAGATCGACTTTCCTACAAGAGGAGGCTTACATGATCATATGGCAGCAGTCTAACACCATCTGTTTAATAAAAAAATTTTTTTTTCTTTCTCATTTGTGCACTATAATCTACAAACCGTTTATTTTATTCAAGCTTGTAATATTGCCCTATTCCCCCAGCCGATGCACGTTTTTTTTTCCTCAATCTTCTAACCCACTACAACACTTTTCTTAATGGGAGTGGTATCTACTCACTCCAAGGGCCAGGTGCTTCTCATGGTGGGATTCTTACATGGTCCTGAATCCGAAGTTAGACGGATCATGCCTTGTGCATACAGCTGTCTCATCTCCAAAAACCCAATCCTTTAAACTGCCAAACCTACTTTCCTCTGATGTTCTAGCCTATTGTTCTCACATTCTTATGTTCATGCTTTCAAACAGTGGTTATTGTACATTGTTTGTATTGTTTTTTGATGCATTGGCCTATGGCTGATATGCTCCTAGGACCTCTACCCTCAGATCAAACATGATCCCCTCCCCCACCGGGAGCTTTCCACCCTCCCGCCTCTAATATAATACCTATTTGGTTGTTGTTCGGCAATGCCGGCTATGGTTATTGTAGGTGCTTTTACCCCTTTGGGACTATTCACTTGGATCCCCTGGACTCCCACAGGAGCATCCGGATTCATGCCGCATCTTGGCTGGTCATGCTTAATCTGTATGGTTAATAATACATTTTGAGATTACATGCTCTTCCCTTCCTACAGTGAGTTTGGGTATTCTTATTCTAATAGATATGTTATTGTTGCATAAATTTTGGGGTGTGTGGCCTAAGCTTAGCCTCTGTCAGTCACTAACCCCTCCTTAGAACCATACTCTGATCGGGTTCTTTGCGACCACGCAAACCCCCAAATCAGATTCATTCTTAGTTTCCTGCTCTCCGGAGTCTCTCGAAGACCCAGTTTTGCTTTGTGTGTTCTTTTTCGCCCCCTTCCCGTCTCAACTTTTTCTTCCTCCTCCTTCTTTACCCCTCTTGCTACTACCCCTCCTTCATTGTTCTACCGCTGACAACAACACTTCCTGCTTTCTTCCTTACACATGCTCCTACTTCCCTCTACTACCCTCACCAACCTAACCCCCCCCCCCTCTTCAGAGCACCTTCCTGACTACCCAAACCCTTCTTCTTCTACAGCACATAACCTATGGGATGGTCACCCTGAATTGCAAGGGGCTCAATATCCCTTACAAACACTCTCAGTTGCAGAACGCAATGCACAAATCCAAGGCTCCTATTCTCTTACTACAGGAAACTCACTTTAAAATGGGTTGCATGCCCATAGGACATAACAGATACTATTCCACATGGTTGCACAGCACAATCCAGACTCCACTGACCGACTTTGTAGAGGCCCTGGCCATTTTGGGAGGGGACTTTAATTTCATACTTGACCCCTGGTTAGACACTTTTTCTGGTAAATCTTTTCCAAAGTTAATGCTTTTAAAAAGGCTCTACACAAACTCCAGCTGGTAGATGTCAAGCGGTCCCTCCACCCTTCCACCAAAGACTTTATGTACTTTTCCCCAGTCCACCAAACCTATACCAACATCGACTGCTTATTCGTCAGTCACATGCTTTTGCTACAACCCAACTTCTACCATAATGCCTAATGTGTAGTCCGATCATTCCTTGGTCTCCCTAACCTTTCTTGACACTTGCAAACCCACTTAGACTTGGTGCCTCAACAACTCCCTGCTCCAAGGTGACCTGTGAGAACGAAAGGTGACCTCCTCTGTGGCACATTTCCTCATGGACCATGCAGAAGACACCACTCCTCTCCCGGGAGTAGGAGACACTAAAGGTGGTACTAAGGGGCATTTTCATTAAACATGGCACCTTAAACGTGCCTGAAAAGTGGAAATCTCTGCCGCACCTACTAAACTCCACCAATTGGAAGGCCTTCACAAAACCAACATGTCTGCATCCACGATGCTCGACCTTATTGATACTAGAACACACCTATTCAATCTAAATGACTGCTCCTTTCACAAATTCTGCAACCAGTGCTGAAAATATACTTACCATTTTGGCACACAACTGCAGCAAACAGCTGACCTGGACATACATTTTTGGGAGTTCGCGTTCCTAGCGCCTGTACTCGCTACCTGACCTACCTATGTTGATGATACTTCACCGCTGACTACTCATATGACCTGACCTGCGCCTCCCATTTTACCCTATATGTATATGTGATTGACGTCTGCTGCCCGATTAGGTGTGGTCCCCCGTTCTCTTATCTCGGGTCGGGACCCCACCCAGATCATCTGGACATCTTTTGAATCATGCCAACTATACTCACTTTACAACCATCAGCATTCTTGTGCCTATACGTTTGAATACTTCCCCTGATGAAGTTATTGCTATCTAACAACGAAACGTACGTTGGGACAGTCATCCTCCATCTTAGGCCTTGTTTTTCCTCGTACATCGGTTTGCTGGATGCTGATTGGGACATATCATACCAGTCTGTCTTGTGTAAAGTCAATGTTATATTGTACTGTTGTGTACGCCTAATGTGCTACTGTGAACATGCTATGTAGCCCTGTTTGATGATCTTGACACTTGTTTTTGTTTATTAATTTTTGACTATAAATTTCATTCTGTTCTTATACCTTGACTGATACCTTTTGCACTAATACTTCCAATCAGGAGACCTTTAAAGTCCCCCAGCCTCTGCTGACCGCAGAGGGAATTCCCACTTGTGGTGACTTATACTCACCCCCAGTGCTCTCCTTTTGTAGAGTAACCCACCTTCTTAACTTCTACCGAGCTGTGCAGATTGCTTCCCTGACCTCTTTGTTTGCAGGCCCATCTGTGGGTCCAATTGGAAGCTCATCTGTGAATATATGGTGCCCTGGCTCCTCAACTCGCCTCCCCACCCCCATGAGCCGCCTCTTGCGCCATACCCTGGGCTTCTTCTTCTTTTGCATCCACTCACTTCCCTCTTTAACTCTTCCCCCAACGATTACAGTCCAACAGCCTTTGGCTGATGGGAAACCCACAATATATATCCATATTTTTACCCATATAGACCCTTCTTTACTTCTTTGGGCATCCGTTGAAGGAAAATACCACCCTCTCTGCTCTGTTCTTCCGCTTTATGCAAATTTTCCAATGGTTTCAATCACTAACCAGGGGTAAGAGCATCTTCACCAGCCTCACTATCTTTAAACATTGCTGTTACTATTTCCCACTGGCTCCCAAGCTGATCTCTAAAATTATTCTCTAATCTTACTTGTCTGCCCAATCACAAAGCACATGGGTATGTTGCACATTGGGAAGCTGAAGTGGTCTATAGTGTGGTCTATTGTAGCCATGTGCTCTATCAATGTCTGCCTATAAGGTCATGGCCAGGTGGTGCATGGTTCGCACATATACATCAGACCATACAAGTGACAAGTCACACATTTTTTTTTTATTGAAGGGCCATCGGTGTGTGCAGAGCACACACTATTGTGATCCTACGACACCCAGTGCAAAAAAGTGAGAGCACAAAAGTGAACCACAAAATAAAAAACACAGGTGTTTCATTTACCCTGCTCCTAAAGGAGTTAAGGGCTTATTCCCCGATAAGGGGTTACATTACTTGGTCCAAGGAGGCAAAGCCCCTTGACCCAGATCCCCGTTCCCCAGGGGACAACGACTGGAGTCCAGTCTCAGAGTACTAGGGACGGATGGGGTCCTCCGGAGAGGTCCCCTTGTTGGAGGCAGTGCTGGGCCAGAACTATAGGCAGACCCTCCCCACCACTTTCCAGGGTTAAGCCTGTAAAGGCAAAACACCTGTACTTATGAACAAAAACGTAAATAGGGTGCGGGGGGAAGACAAAACGTCTATATAAAAAATTATAAATAAGTGCTCAGTGAAAAATCACTGGGTTGTCCTGCTATAAAAATTCCTCCAGAGTGGCAAGTCACGTATTACTACACTTCAAGCCACCTTACCAGACCAAAGTATAATACAAATTAACCAACTATATCTATCCTGCTGGCAGCCAAAATTACAATTGCCACCTCATGGAGAACTCAATTCATATCATATATGGCCTTCACTTTTAGGGTAGACTGCACTGACACAAATCCAAAATATTTACGCATGTAGGCCCTATGAGATTGAATTCTCCCACCCAAATCTTGTTGCAAATTGACTTTCCCCTTTTTTCTCTTTTCTTACTATTTTCTTATTTCTATCTTTTCTCTATTTGTATTTGTGGCCCAGAGATTTGGAAGGGCCAATCCCCTTTCTTTACCTGTTGTTTTGATATTGTCAGTATGATGACTATGTCTTGAGTTGCCTCCAGCATTGTACCTACTTAACATAATTTATTCTGTGAACATGTGACAAGTACAATGCATTTCTTTTAAAAAACACTCAGGAACTTATGTAGTAAGAATTATTGAAACAGAAAAATATAAATATTGTAGGCAGCAATATGCCTTACCATTTTCTTTGTTAAGCCAGCGAATAAAACTTCCATAACTGTGTGGCTTTAACAAAAGCTCTTTTAAGAATTGCCATAAATGAATGGGCTGTCCAGAGCTAGAGGAATCTACTTCTGTGTCTGGCCAGCATTCACCAACAGATCCATTTCCTCCTGAAGAGAGACAAAAATTAATAATTTCTTCTAAACAGTTCCTGAAGTACATACAATACTGGATGATACTTGCCTAAAAACGCTATCTACAGTGGGGGCTTTAGCATGTGAATGGTTAATCCTGACTAATATACAATATTCAGTAGTTGTAAAAGACATCCCAGTGCCTCAAATAGGTATTTAACATAAATACATGACCCAATTTATATAGGTTATATAAGTTGGATGTGCATGAAAATAGTCTCATGGCTTGGTGCAGTTTTGGTGTAATCAAATCATCGTCAGCATTTTATAAATGCATAATAATGTCTATCTTAACATATGATTTATTTGGAATCGGTAGCCACATAACTATAAATTATCCAAATATTGCTTAAGGGCTCCAAGCAAAAATTCCCCGCCTCTTTATTTCTCCTTCTAGGTATACACCTAGCCCCCCCCCCCAAACAGACACAAGTCTGTGAGGTAAGTCATCACCTTAAAACAAGAAAAAAGGCTTTTTACACCCCATTGAGGGAGAAAGCAATTTGTCAATTCATATTAGATCGCCAAAGTATTAAACCTCTTTGGAGTGGAAAGGGGGCTCCCCAACTGGTGCTCTCCATTCTTTCCTTACATGAAGAGGCCCCCCAATGTTTGGGGGTAACATCAGCCTTATAGTGCTCTAAGTGCAATTTTTTCATTTCATTTACAGCATCGGCAACTGTAAAAGAGCATTAAAGAGGTGGGTATGTCAATCAGAGGTTTTTACAAATTAAAACCAAATTGATTCGATACCTAAAGGCAGTAAAACCACCAGGTTTAAATAAAACAATTAGCTACAAGTCGTCCTATAGCTGCCAGTCACCTAGCATTTTCCATTCCGGGTTAATGGTGTTTTTTTGACATTCCATGAATCCAGCTTATTCCACCGTGGTGGATCTAGTGTGGGTGTTGTTGTGTTTTTCTAAAACACTTACGTGAATAGTATTTGGTTATTTATGTGTAAAAATTATATTTGTTATTGAAAAAAAATCTAATGCTGCAGGCTGTTGCCTAGAGATGCAGAGAAACCGGGCAGAACCTGACCAGTTAGACCTCAGGTCCTCACACACTTAACAAGAGCTTGGTCGGCTAGAGAATGGACATGTACATAAATCTTTGGCCAATGCTATAAGTTTCAATGGGGACCTGCTTCCCCATTCTAACTAACGGCCAGCACACAAAGGGTGCCTGCCAATGCTGTGAGCGATGGAGAGCAGCGTGATGACGTCTCCACAGCTCATCTGTCGGTCCCCTTTTCAATCTAGGCTGACTGGCAGCATAGACTACCGCCCATAGGGTGAGTTCTTGCATGCCAGGACACTCAGGCCTCTGTCTCCCCTTCCGCCCGCAGCATGAGGTAATGCACATGTGCGGACGCAGTGTAGTCTGGAGGGAGGACTAAAAAGGCCCACCCACAAGAGACAGAGTGAACCTCCTGTCGGCCCTGTCAAAATGCAAGGAGAAAGATACATTTTTTTTTTTGGTAATGTATATGGTCTTGGAAATGTATTGTGGTGTGTAAAATGTTTATTGAAACCATTTGCAGTGCATAAGCATCTTTGAGAAAGCGACGGATTGCGCTTAGAGCATGATAAGGCTGATATAATGGCTAATGGGGGGGCTCTTGATGTAAGGAGAGAATGGGGAGCCCCCTTTACACTCCAAAGAGGTTGAATACTTTGGTGATCAAATATGAATTTACAAATTTATGTTTTTATACAATAATATATATTTTAAACTTATTTAATAAACAAGTTGAATTGTAATATTATGAGTTGCATTTCCCTTGAAACCCCTGGTTTGTTTGCTTTTTCCCTCAATGGGATTTAAACAAGCCTTTTTTCTCATTTTGAGGAAATGTAATATAAGTAAAATAGCCAAATCGAGAGGAACTGTGACCAAGTGGTCAGGTAGTAGACTATATTTCTCTTACCACAGTATCTCATATCACTAGATCCTGTCTTCTCTTTCATCCAGGCTGCTGCAGATAGAAAACAGCATTAACACATAGTCAAGGAAACAGTAAAAAAAAAAATATATATAGTACATCTCTGCAATCTATGTACATTATACAATGGTTAATCCATTTAAACTGGAACACCAGGTTCTACAAGAGAACTTATTGAAAGGCACATGATCAATTTGATCAGCTGATTTGGTTGATCTTACCCAATTCCCTGGTGAGAATCATTTCATCATGTATAATTTCTGCTTCCAACGTATGCTAAGAAAGTTCATGTTTGCATGGGTGATCTCCCTTTTGGACAACCACAAACTAATGGTATTCCCTAGTATGTTAGGGGTACATTTCAGATGCAGAAACCTTGGCCTTTGTATTTCTGCGGACCTTGATTATGGACCTAAATTTCGTTGTACTACTCAATACAATCTTTGAAGATTGCATTCTGCTTCAACCATCCTTGGTTAGCCTCTTGTCGCCCACCATCACAGACTCAACCCTGCAGAAAAAAACGTCGGAGCTATCAAACAAGCTAAAGCTGAAACTGCATCTATCAATGCAGCTGATACAGTGCTGTATATTAAACCATTTCAATTGACTAATACTTATTCTAATTGCTATGTGTATTGTCATCTGGTTTTGGCAAAGCATATGGAATGCAATCCACATGCAGCCAGTGCACAGGTTGCAATGTGTCCTTCCTTTCTACATTGCTTTGTTTTTGATAAATACATAAAATACAGTGAATCAAGTATTTACTAGATCAACCAATCAGAGCGGTACTAATTAATTAGCAAATCAAATTGATCCTGTGCTTCTTCAGGAGAACTTTTCCTGAGAACTTGCTGCACTTTAAAGACGAACACAGAAACAAGAAGGTTCTTGTTGATCTGCCAGAAAATCTCCTGTTGGGGAGCAATAGTTGTTTTGTAGAGTTGGTGGTATCAGCCCAACATTTTTACTTTACTCAAATCCTTCAACTTTGTTATATTTTCAACATTGATAGTGATTAAGTAACAGTAGGGTCATTTGGGTATCTTGAGGCATATGTGTCAAGTTTGTAAAGGAAAAAACCGGGGGACGTACGGTATATGGATCTTGGTTCTTCCGCGTTCCACATACCGTCCGGCGGCCTTTTGGCTGATCTAGCAGGGAGAGGGTGTTACTCTCCCTGCTAACGTCCTACCCGCTTGTGCTGATAATGTGCGAGGTGGGGCATTAGATCAGCACGATTTCAAGAATCCGGGAAAAATTGGGGATTTCTTGAAATCGGGATTTGGCCGGGAAAGCCACATAAAAACATGACTTTCCCGGCCAAAACTGGTAGGTTGACAGGTCTGCCTTGAGGTAACATATGGAAACTACAATGAATAACTCTAAATTTCTAATATAATTGCCTTTTTTAGATTGAGCAAATACAGCATAACATATCAGTCACATGAATGCCATATTATTCCTTTACCTGATTTCCATATATCCAGGTGAGCATACAAGACATCGCCACACAGTGGAGACCTGTCTCGGAAACCTTCTTCATTCAAAGCGCACAAGTCTCTTCCAGTTAAA
Source organism: Ptychadena robeensis (assembly GCA_036250615.1). NCBI lineage: Eukaryota > Metazoa > Chordata > Amphibia > Anura > Ptychadenidae > Ptychadena > Ptychadena robeensis. The sequence continues at coordinate 119,421,706 of CM070033.1, forward strand.
TCCTGAAAGCTACGACCCACTTGTGGGAGGCGATACTGGTGCTCAGTCCACAGAATCCACTTCTGAACATTACCTGAGGACCATTCCATAGGATCTGTTAAAAAAAGGATTTGTTAAGTAAAATAAATTTTCATAACTAAACCATGAGTTTTGTTTAATCAGGGATTTCCATTTTGGCGCCTCTGGCAAATTACTAAGTAAATATTTGCATATATATGAAAACATTGCTCATTGGCATTGTGATACATAAATATTTTTTAAACTAGTTTGCTTCAAAATATTTAGTCATTAAGCTAATGCAAAATCAAATCTATAAATAGAGGACGTTTGTTTTTGTGACCGAAAGTGTGCTTTTATGCTGGCCTTTTATGCCTGGTATATGCTCTGAAAATGACTAATTTATCTATTGTAATGCACAAGATGTTTGAGTGTAATAATTTTTTCTAACTGCATTGTGTGTGTGACAAACTGTCATGTAAAAAATTTGAAAATCTCAACTTATGACTTCTGCTATCACCTTTTAGACCATTTAGGCTTTCCTGGTGTCAGTTACAAAAATACCATAGTTCAAATTTCCTATGATAATTTTTTATAACCTAGAAATTGTTAAAACTGTTGTGGTGATTACTAAAACAATAAATACTAATAAACTGTCGTAATATAAACATTTTTTGTCAAGCACTGTCTTTTTTATGGCAAGCAAATCCAAGTAGAACTAAACTCAAAAAGTTATGATTTATTATGTCATAAGCAACATATAGTATTGTTTGTGAGCATGAACTTACCTAAAAATGCACATTGTCTCACTACACCAAATCTGTAATGCTTTTAACCTTAACCTTTTACGTTTCTACAATTAATTTTTTAGAAAAGTGATCCCTTTTACCAAAAATCCTTGTTTGGGTTTCTAAGTACATATATATCATATATCTATATGTATATTCAATCTCAAACAATTTGTAAGCCTAGTTGACTTTATGTCCCTTCACTTTAGGACCATTTCACACATGGAACGTTTGTGTTGGAGTACCGCAATTGCATGGCATGCGTAATGCGAAGTACACAGGTTTACATAGGAAACTTGTGTTACCTTTACATGGGCCCCGCATGTGCCCCCTGCAGCACGCATGAGAGATGCAAGCACAATACATTAATGCAAGATTTTATTACGGTAGTGTAATCAGTTACTGGGGTAATTTCAGAACACATACCCTATATACTTGAGTATAAGCCAACCCGAATATAGGCCTAGGTACCTAATTTTATCTACCAAAACTGGCAAAACATATTGACTCCAGTATAAGCCAAGAGTGGGAAATGCAGTCAGATAGTGGAGTTTTCCAAATGAGAAAGATATAGAAAGAGCACCATTCAATGAATCAAACAGGTTAATCTTAGTCCACAGAGTCTCACCTCACGAGCACAATCTCCCTAGGACCACCCCTGCTCAGGATGCTTTGCTATGAATACCAATTATAAATAAGTACACTCACATATTATTCCTGACATTTGCGGTATCCACATAATGTTCATAAAACAATCAGCTGTTTATGAATGAATTTGACTTTGACTATAAGTCTAACTAATGATTAAGACACATATTTAGTATTGTAGAGAAACTTAAATAAAAGTTTTAAAAAGGTAAATCATGTCTGAACTGCCACTGAAAAAATTGCAATTTGTTTCATGCTATGCGAGTGTTTCCTGTGCTTACTGCCTTATAGCTGTGTATAACTCTGCTTCCTCTGTCCACTGGTCTACTGACCACTGGGGATTTGGAGTGAGAGTCGGTGATGTAATTACTGTGCTGTTCCATCGACACAGAAAGCCGAAATCACCATCGTGACCATCAAATAAAGAATACAAATCAATAATTTGATGAAACTAATCATGTTCAGTTCAATCATTTCTCCTGAGCTTTATAATAAAGAATTTGCCATTACCCTAGTGACTAGCCCTTCGTGATCTGGAGGAGCCCTTAAAGGGCAATCAGACAAGCCCAAATGGGAAGTAATTTTTATCCTGAATATACTTTTAAAAAACATTAAGTATAAGACACAGGAGAATAAATATTATATCTAAACAAGTCATGTACACATACAAAGTCACACACTACAATGCACACAGCTGTTTAATGACATTCTTATTAACATTAGCCTATTAGTTTCACACTCCGCCTAGAAAAACTCGCTTTCCCACTTAACTGCTTTGAATATTCTGTGTCTGGGGGGAACTGTTTTATTCCCAGAATAAATAACTGAAATTTACATTTACCATTAAATGCAGTTATTTTTATATTAACAATAATGCTGGTCACATATAAATGATTGCAGAAGATGAAAATGATTAGATCTGTCTTAATTTATAGTGTTTATGCATAGAGTGAAGATATCTGACATGCTAAGTTTGGATTATGTAATATTAGTACATTTACACTCATGGCAGTGCCCTGCTTCTCATGTTACTTGACCAATATGAGATAACTTACTTACTCAATTTCATACAGAAGAAAAGTCTCCCAGTAGAAAATAAGGCATAAGAGAAGTACCCGACGTTTTCATGTTTGTCTGAACTTTATTGTTAAAGTGTACAATCCAGTTTAAAACCAACGTGTTTTGTGGCTAAACAGCACTTCATCAGGGTAACAAGGTTGATATCCAGTCTGTTGGATCAAATTATTATACATTTGCTTACTAATATATGGTTGCTCTGTTAGAGTCTAATACAGTAGACAATTCTTGCAGACAAGTGCAATATCAAAAATTATGATGTTTTTACATTACCCATACAGGTGATGTCATATAACGTAATATATGTTAATAGAAATATTTTTCAACTAGGACTCTTTTGATATTACACTTGTCTATAAGAATTGTCTTCTATATATTAGTATATTAGTAAGCAAATGTATATTAATTTGATCCAGACTGCATATAAACCTTGTTATCCTGATGAAGTGGTGTTGAGCCATGAAACACGTTGGTTTTAAACTGGATTGTACACTTTAACAATAAAGGTCAGACAAACATCAAAACTATGGGCATCTTTCTTATGCCTTATTTTCTACTATATGACTATCTACACCGAGGCTGAAACATAAGACTTTTCCATTCCACCCTGGTTACCCAGGGGCTACAGAATGCGACCATTGGTGAAAGGACCCTTTAAGATGCTTTATATTCTCCATGGTTGTTGTTTCATGAGCCTATTGCCCATGCCCCAACAGCCAAAAGTAAGTACCAAAATTGTGTCCAATATATCCATACCCTTAACTTGGAACCAAAATAGCTGTTGGCTCCCACTAGCTTGTGCTTTGGGGATTTAACCCCCCTTCTTCTCCTTTGCCATCCCCTCTCTAATACACCACCACATTGAGAACCTGTGATTTAGGAACAAGGAGCAGGAAATTGGCAGAGAACCTGAACTCTGATTACTAACTCAATTTATCTCCTATAGACTTACCAGAAATTACCAGATAAAATAAAATGTAAAAACGTTTGAAAAAAAAAAGGAAAATCGATGCAGCTACTATATCTTAGGAAGGGTAAGCTACGGTGTATTTTATTTTGGTTTAGGAATCAATGTCCTGGATTTAGGTTTTTTTTTTTATTTAAGGTTTTTAGGCTACAGTTTTATGCATTTTACATAGGGCAGTGTACATTCCCTTTGCTATCACTGTTGACAAAACAAGCAGTAAAAAGTTGCATTGTGGGGAGGTAGAGTGTTTCATATTCCTATCTTCTGGTGGCAAATTTGTGTGTGGTAAAAGTGGATGGTAAGTAGATTTGAGTACTGCATTGTGGGCATTCTAGGGAACTTTTGGAAAGAGCTGAGTTTGAGATCCTCATGTTACAGGTGAGTTTCATGTATCACTGTTGGTGGACACTACAGTGACATAGAGATTCACTAGTAACCAGTGCCTTAAGGTGGCAATACACAATTTGATTTTTCCGTTTGATCAACTTAAAAAACAATAATATAAAGTTGATTGTTTTAAAATTAATTTCTTTTTACCGGAGCCAATGAGATTATGTGGTAGTAAACGAATCATTTTGCAAACGATCAACCAGGAAAACAAAATCATCTATGGCCAGCTTTAGTTTTTGGTTAGTGACAGTCTGCAGTATGTGGTGAGAATTGAATTTAAATTAAAGGTAAGTCACTCATGTGGAAGAGTAATCATGATGGAAAGAGTGAACAAGAGTGGTGGAGGGCTTCCGGAATAGAGGGGGTAGTGAGTGAGCTTTTGACAGTGAACAATAGATTTCGTATTTTTTAATTATAGGATTCTTTATTAGAAATTTGCTCCCATTTGCACATCCATTTTCTAGCATATAAATACCTAGAAATGTACCAATTTTATATAAGTGCAAAATATTATACGTATGAATTTAAGAAGAAATACAGGGAGTGCATTGAGTAATGAGTATTTCGCATCTCTGTAATGAGAAGGGGTGTGGTCTAATGACATCAACACCCTATATTAGGTG
>CM070033.1:119426295-119439778 GCA_036250615.1 Ptychadena robeensis
GCAGCAATATGAAAGAGCTGTATTAAAACAACTGCTGGGCGGGGACTAAAATCTGCCGGGTGGCCTGCCCGGCCAATCTGCCCTGGGGAGAACACTGATTCTAAATTCACTTTCTGTTTATTGTGTGCTCCGCTCCTTACATTTCTTGAGGGGTTGTACGAAGATAGAGATTATTGAAAAACACTTTATCTTGCTTGGCTAAATTTAAGTTGCTAAGCACAATATTAAATGTTAGTGTTGTATCACACAGATCCCGGTCAATAGCCATTCATTTGAATGGGGACCATGGTCCCCATCTAAAGTATAAAACGGGAATTGATGTGCAAAGTGGCTCACATCGATTCGCTGTTCAATTAACTAACGGGCGAGAACAGTGTGGTGATGTCACAATGGTTTATCGTGGGTCGACCTGTGTGTGGGGAGCTTGAGACCTGATCCCACAGCCCTTTTAAAGCAGGAAATTAATCAGGGAGCAAGGAAAGAAGTTGGCCAATAAGACAAAACACTTTTTTCTTTTAATTAATGCGGATGGTCAGGTGCAACCTGCTAATGTCTTGGTGCCATACATCACAGGAGACCTTTAGCGTGGCCAACAGGCGGACGTCCCATAGAAAGTCTATGGGGTCCTTAATTAGACACCCTGTAATCGCCTGCACTGTTGTGCAGACGACTATGTGGAGTCATTTATCCCACGGCTGCGGGAGTGCACTGGCGGTTTCCGAGCTGCTAGCAGCTCAGGAATCGCCAGTGTAAACTTAGCCTAAGTTTAATGGAATCCATGTCTTAATGGATCACAACTGTTTAGGCAATATATCTAAATAAAAAGCTGTGTAACAGACTTCCATAAAAATTAGGCACTTACCTGCAGATATATTAAGTAGTTTACATGCTGTCTCAATATCTTTTAAGACTTCTCCTACAACCATAGTCTGCATTTGTTCCAATGAATTATCCTCTAGATGTAGTGATGTTTGGTATTCCAGTTCATGGTGAAGTCCTTGACTGTCTATAACAGGACACTGTTCAGGTTCCTTTTGTACTTCTCTTTGTGCATTTGGCAGGAGACTTTTAGAGGCCCAGTTTCCTCCATCACTACTGTACAACATGTCACAAAATGGCAGGTAGTAGCCAGGGGCACCCTCTTCAGGAGGCTTATCCAAGCTAGTGAGACTGGAATCTTGTAGCTCCAAGTGTGTCACAGCAGAAAGATTAGTTCCGCTGCTCCCCATACTGTAGAATTTTAAGAACCTGAAAATCAAAAAGTAAACTTTATATGCAAACATAACAATTTTCAATTAAATTATACTAGGTAAATGGGAACATTAAAACAGATGTCGAGTCAAATATGACATCATACTGTAACTCAGAGTACATACATACATGGGAAAGTGAGATGTTTTTCTTCTGTAGTTTATCAGTATTAAGGTTATTCTGCATTATGATTCATAAATACTAGTGTTTTTCTCATATGTAAGTTTGACTCTTCTTTTAACATTTATATTCCATAATCTATACAACACTTATATACTTCCAATCAAAATATTACATCTACTAACAAATTAATTCATTAAACAATTAAGTCTTGAAGGTGATGTGTTGGAAAGCAGGAAATATTTAGTGTAAGAAATAGGAAAACTTTGACAAGGGACAAACTGTGATTGCAGGGCCCGCACCGCCACTGACTTAATGGATCTTATGGGGTGTTCATGGGACACAATGAGTAGTGCCTGCTAAAGAAAATAAAACCAGAGAACTGTTAAAAAGTTATGGGAGCCCCGGGCTTACTAATGCACTTTAGGTGGAATAAGCCTATATGGAATGATTTTACTGGAAAGCTATTGTGGCATAATTTACTTAAAAACTTGCTATTAAAAGGATTTCAGAACACAGTGCATCTTGGTGGCATGGTATAATTAATATTTTAGATATGTAAATGGAATGCTGGATGTGCTACCACTTCACAATTTCTAAGATTTAAAGCTTCTGCATCTAATGGTTAGGGGCCAGATAAGACAGCACAATTTAGAGGTCTAGAAGAGTCAATGATTCTCGTGATTCTTTAAAAGCATAAATGGAACCATCCAAATATTAAAATGATAGTTTAACCTCCCTAGCACTCAGCCCGTACTGGCTGTTTTAAAACGGAGATCACAACAGAGTACACTCTTTTTTTTTCCCAACCTCCCTGTCCTCCGCTCTACAGATCGCAAGTTATATGTCACCGGTCAGAGGGTGCGGCTGGATAGAAAATTTTGTTAAACTCTGGACGAGCTGGGTTAATCTCAAACTCTAGGGGTGTTAATTGTTGTGAATATATATAACTGCAGTGTGAGATATGAGCTAGAATACCCCTGACTGCTAGTCTCCTGAGATCTGGGTTAATCACTTCAGTGTTGCTCACTTCTTTCATTGCTAGAGCAGATTAAGTTATGGCTAATTATTTAAAAACTATTGCAAAGTAAGTAAATAATCAGAATTATTCCATAAGGTTCTTTTTGTCCTTCCTTTTGTGTTTTTTTTTCTTTATTTCTTTCCTTTTTTGCTGTGCTCGTCTATATTCTTTACTTTCCTTTGCTCCCTTTTCCCCATCACTGGAATAATATATCCTAAATTATATTAAATTTCTTTTTTCTTATAGTTGCTTAAATTATCACTTAACACCTCATACACTAGTGTGACACCATTCTTGATCAAGGAACACATATGGATACAATAATTAGGAGTTGTCCCCTGCATTCACAATTATTTTACAATAGGTATAGTTATGTAGACATCCCATAGGGACTAAATGTAAGACCCAATATAAATATGGGAGACATTGAGACATAAAGGTGACTTATTTTATCCCATATTTGTTATAGGTGGGTGGCTGTTGTGATGTGTGCCATTGCATGCCCCCTGCTGTCATCATACAGTGACAGTAAGGGTGAAATGCATCTAGAAATGTCAACAAGAATTTTGAATTACCATGTCTATATGTATTATGATTATTGGCACGCCAGCACTTTGTAACTATGTACACATTTCTATATATACTGTAAAAGTCTGTAAATACACAACATTTATAATCTTGATGAAGCAAAATATGACATCAAATTTATTTGTTGCTGTTAAAGTCCCTGGGTGCCACACCTTTGGAAATGGGAAAATTTGGGCCTGTCTCCCATTCCCTCCTTTTTTGTGAATCAGAATTTATCAATGATTAAAAAAGTATTTATGCTCCGGAGCTACATAGCAACAAAAACATCAATTGTCAGCAAAATCAGCTATTAATTCCTTTTTTTGTCCCTTAACAGAGTCTTTTCATGTTTCTTAAGTTAGATGGTCCAGTGAAATCTTGCTATATAACTGGCTATATAACTGGCTTATTAAACTTTTGCTTTAGCCATATAATAACGCAAACATAAGAAAAAAACTGTAATGAAAATTATACTCTGTGTACACAAAGAGGGTAAATAGGTGGTAACTGTTACAGTTCTGTTGGCCTTTATCAAGCTGTGGGCACAGAGACAGTTGTAACATTTTCACCTCATGCAGTTACACCCCAGGCAGTACACTTTTAGGGCCAGGAGCCAGACCATAATTTAGGAAACAATTCTGTATGAAGTGATAACTGTTGTTGTTCTTTCAATGCATGAAAAGATTTTTTGTCATATCTTTCCACTAAAACTATAGTTTACTACGATTGTCTTTATGGTACATAGGGGGGATGGCAATGAAAATGTAAAAGCATCCTTACGCCCGTCTCCCTTTATTTGATGTAGGACATTAGAACACTGTGAAACTATGCTAGTGGTGGGGTTCTCTAAGGATTTTGACAAACTTTCAAACAATTAAAAGAGGAAATGTATTAAAGGTAAGACATAGCACAACTGATGATGTTATTGTCATATGATTACCTAGAAATATGGGTAAGGCAAGAAGCAATATCCTGGTGCAAGTAAGAGACTTTAGCCCCCCATACACGCATAGATCCCTGGGGAGTTTGCGGATGATCATAAAGTGAATGCTCATATCTGATCAACCAGGGTCCAAGGATTAAAATCCTTGGACCCTGTCACAAGCAACATATCAGAGGGCACCTTTCAAAGACTATGATAGTCTCTTCTCCTAACTGAAAGAGGTTTCACGTATAATAGGGTACTATACACCCAATTCTTCCTCTTTAATCTCATATTGTATTAGAAAAGTATTACATGTCTGTGTGATATACACATTAGCTACTAACCCACCAAACTCCAATCCAGATTCATTTCTTCATGGAAACACTGTAGTGTTATCTGTACTTAAATAGTTTCTAAAAAAAATGCATCAAAATCTACTTTATTTTACTGTTAATAATCTCAAATATATAATATAAATATTGCATATAAAAAAAAGGATTGTACATTCCATTGAACTAATAGCTGTTTATGTTTATTAGATTATGTCTAATTCACCAGTCCTATCTGTTTTTTTTTTATTCTATATACGTTGCTAAGTGGTGTTTAGCACACTGAAATCCCATATATTCCAGTGGATGAACATAGATAAAGACATCTCTAAGCTTATTAAAGGGACCTTCCCTAGCATAATAAAAGACCCTCCTTTGAAGGAGTAAGACTTTAAAGATAGTGACATGAAGTGGCAGCCATGACCATAACAAGGTCAAATGGTTTAGCCTTGCAGGATACTTTGCTATATTAACACTTTTCTGCATAAATTCTGTAAACGTGCTAACATTGCCCAGTCTGTAGGAAAACAAAATGTTAAAACAGATATGGCTTACTGCTAAAAGAAAAATTGTACAATTGGTCTCAATGGCCATCTGTAGATCTAGGTCATCTATTCTCATCATATAATACATAAGACTTTCAAAGACACATACATGTATTAAAATACAATACACGCACCAACACATTATAGAAACATAACCACAAGTTCTTGAAGCTTCCAATTTAATAAAAACAGACATTGATGGTCAGTTCTTTAAATAAATCAGTATTTAGCCATGTATTTAGCCCAGGTGCTTGAAACAGAACATTCTGTAAACAATAAATCACAAGCTCTAAAAAATGATATGCTAAAGCACATACTATGACCCATTTGTGTCATCTTTACCCTACCAATTATGGCTCATTGTACCTGTTATAAACAAAGTGATCCATGTGGTATTTATACACCTTACATTACTTTTGTATAAGGTTATAAACATTTACTCTTGGATATTGAGTAAGTTGTATGGTGGCAATTGAATGGCAAACTATAGGATCTGTGGGTACCAAACTCAACAGTATGCTAGAAACCCCAAATATAGCTACAATATTTAGACCTAAAAAAGTTACAGTTAGTAAGTTTTTTTGGGAATACAGAAAAACAATACATTCAAAGAGGCAAAAAAGGCTGCAATATGGACAAATATTGGCAGTGAGATTGGCAAAAAATGAAATTATTTCAAAGATGATATCTTGACAGCTGTATCAAGTTGTAGTTTGTATAACAAAGCATTGTTCTTTAAAAAATAAAATGAGAACTTTACCTGTCAAGAAAGTGAAGTGCCACCTGCGGGATGTCACAGTGTCATTTGTATCAACTCCCTGACAACTCTCTTTCACTTCTGTTTCACGTTCTCTCACCCAATGCCTATTCACTTCTCTCTTTCCCTCCTCTTTTTCTTTAAGGCCCTCTCTCCTCCCTCTGTCTCTCGCTGACGATGCTTTAAATCCTGGAAGAGACACGTGTCCCTGGTTCAAAGGATTTCTCTTGCATTTCTTCCTCCTTCTCTTTTTGCTTGTCTTGTCTTTTAAAACCCTGGTTTTATCTCCACTAAATTCTGTTTCAGCTTTTTTCTATCTTTATCCTTTATTCTTTCTTCTTTATCTTGAAGATTTCCCCATTTTTTTATGTTTTCTTTCTTGTATCTTTTTCCAGTTATGTTAATGCTTTCTATGCTTTTTGTCTCCTTTGACTTATTTCCTTTTTCATAAATGTCTTTACCTCTAGCCCTTCTTTTCTGATTCCCTCCCTTATCTTGCGGACGTATCTCTCTTTTCTGTCCTTTACTTTCTCGTTTCTTATTCTTTTTCTCTTCTCTCCAAAGGAATCATCTTAGTTTATATAGTGCTGTCCTGTACCTGAGTAAACACACCCTGTGTGCTCACATTTAACAGGTGCAGGACCTGCCCGCTTAACTCTTCAGTGACACATTGTGACATGTAGCTAAAGAACTGATAACAGAGCTGGAAATTCCAGTAACTTGTATTTGCCAACAAATGATAATATCTATAATCACTGTGACATATACACAGATAGATGTTAATTAATATTTAATTCTATATAGAAGGCATAAGTTAAATTCAAAACTTTACAATAGTGATATGTTAAAAAAATCTTGACATCTTTGGTGCCATTCTAAGCACAATTTCCCTTAAAGATAATTAATGGCTAATCTGTATTATGAAAAACCAGGTATACATTTAGCATCAATCAAAGTACATACAGTACATACTAGGCACTCTTTTGAAAATACATCCATATTTTATATATCAGTTGTTAGGCATGGCAGGAGCACATATACAGAAAACTGTAGAAACAAACAAATCCAGCTCAAATTCCATTCTAAAAACAGGCAACAGTATGCTAGAAGCTACATATAAAGCTATTATTTTAAGACCAACAACCCTACAGTTAAGGTAACATACAAGGGTCGATCTGAGCGATCGATAATTTGAGAATCGAAAGCTGCCCATATTGAGCGTTCGATCCCACTGGAACGAAATGTCGATCGAATATGGATCCAACGTGTTTGTAAATCCCTGTTGTAAATCACCATTACTTTGCAATCAAACTTTACCAAAGTATCATACCACAAAGTGGTGTGCATTATTTCGCTGAATGATCGTTTAGCAAACGTTTGGGAATTGATGCATGTATGGCTTGCTTAAGTATGTTGCTTGTAATACAGTAAAACAATAACATTAATAACTCCACACATTCCATAAAAATGCACAGGGTTAATAATACTTTAGTTTTTATATTGCGTTAAGTGATGGGAAGAATAATTAAGTGTTGTATTTTGTCATCAATAAAAAATCAATATAAAAATTTTGGAGATTAGGGGATACCCTTTATTGGCTAACTAAATGCTTAATAACATCTGAAATAGGTATCTGAGACATTCTGAATGTGCTTACTTTCTCAGGATCTATTTCCACAAGTTTGTCACACTTTTTAACGCACAGTAAACACATCTATTGACTAGAAGTCTATGCATTTACAGCGCATTAAAAAACACGGTGAAAAACATGGTATCAGACGCTGTGGAAATAGAGCCTTCGTCTTATCCAGAAGGTCATTAAGAAATTATGCACTTTGCAATACATCTGGTGTCATCTTTATTAGTTGTATAACTACTATTTCCTTGCTTGTTTGTTAGCTCAAAAAACTACAAACCAAGTAGCACAACAGTTGGACTACAAATTGGTGTGACATTCATTTTTTTTATCATGTAAATTTTACATACATGTACATACAAACTGGGCAAATAAGTTACAATCTCCGGATGGCGCAATGTCTCGAAGTACATAGCATAACACAGAAACAGTAACACCCACCCGTTTAGTCCAGTGAAGTCCGAGATTGTATGGTTGGATGTCAAAATTCTTATACCCGTGGCCCCTCGACCACTGTGCCCTCGGTGACCTCGGATTGCTCAGATGTCAACCACCTTCCCAGAGTACTAGACCACAAACTCCTAACTCACACAAAAGAAACAAACCCTCCCCCTTGTGGCTGCTACCCCCCCATCCCAAGGACATTCTTGTCCCCCGCTGGGCTGAACGGTCAAACCATTTACCCACCTTCGCCAGTGCTGTGACCCCAGATGTCGTAACCTCCGACCCCCCCAGTCCGCCCATACCAAGCGTATTCCCCCAGTAGAGGTGTACCCGCCATGAGAGACCCAATAGCAATCCCCCCCAACCCTTCACAAAACGTCCAGATCCCCCAGTGTGCCCCTCAATCTTTCTTCCGCGTACCATTTGGATGCACGGAACATATGCATGCCTTTAGTTGGTCTCGAAACAGCACCTTCAGTAAGAAGTGTTTTCAGGTTTTGAAAAACTTATCTACCTTATTGTTATCCTGCTGATGCGCATACCGTTGTTCCATGAGCATAACCTTATGAAGGTGGTTGGTGACCTCAGCTCTAGTGGGGGGGGGAGGGGTCCAGCCACTTGCATAGTATGGTTTTCTTAATACATAGCAGGCAGATGTGTTCCCACCGTGATACCGTGGGCGTCCCCGCATCCCCCTCCTCATCAATGTCACATTCATTTTATTGATAGCTAGTAGATACATCAAAACAAATCCCTATAACTAGTGATGGCCAAACTGGATGTTAGCACTCCTTCTAGCGGGCGAGCGGTACTGGTGTTCGACCCGCCCCTTCGCCGGCGAGAAGGAGCTAACTTGTTTCATAATCCTTTCCTTTTTTGGATGGAAATTGCATTGGATCCAAAAATTTTATCCAAATGGAAAATAAAATCAATCAAGCAGTGATCAGATGTTGGTAAATTTAGAAGTTTAGGGCTAATGAAAGGAATCTATCTTTTAAATCTTTCCCCTTAAGTGGTGGTAAACATGATTGAAACGTAATACGATAAACTTTAATGCAAATAAATTTGAAGCCGATTTTGTATTTTAAGGAGACAGAAGGACAACCATCTCTGCAACAATACACCAATCAGGCCTGTATGGTAGAGTGGCCAGATGGAAGCCATTCCTGAGTAAAAGGCACATGGCAGCCTGCCTGGCGTTTGCCAAAAGTTACCTGAATGACCCTCAGGCCATGAAAAACAAAATTCTCTGGTATTAATATATAAATATTAAACCAGACGTCACTCATCTCCAGGCCAATACCATCCCTAGAGTGAAGCATGGTGGTGGCAGCATCATGCTATGGGGAAGTTTTTCAGCGGCAGAAACTGGAAGACTAGTGAGGGTAAAGGAAAAGATAACTGTACCAGTGTACAGATACATCTTGGATAAAAACCTGCTCTTGAACTCAGACTGTGGTGACAGTTCAACTTTCAGCAGGACAACCACCCTAATGCTAGGCATTCACAGCTCGATTTTTTAGATTCAAGCTCAATTGAGCAATGGTGTGTTAGTGGTGCTCGATTGTGCTAAAATTTATAAAAAATGGAGGCGTGTATGCTGGGGTCAGTTGAACCCAGAACGTACATGTCTGTTAATCCTGGTATATCTGACAAGCAGCAAGGAGAGCCGGACCCCCCCCCCCCCCCCCCCCCCCCCCCCCCCCCCCCCCTCCCCCTACACACACACACAGCCTGTGATCGGCTTCGGGCAGGGGAAAGGGGGAAGAGCCTAGAATGGCAGTGGACACTACACAAGCAAGGCCACCCCCCTCCTCTGTCCAGCTCTCCCTGCTGCCTTTTAGCAGCTCCCAGCCAGTGTTGAGACCAGTGTTGAGACCATCAAACTGGAATCGATGTGCAAAGTGGTGCACATCAATTCCATTTCAATTGACCCGCGATCGAGCGCATTGTGCTGATGTCACCACGCTGTGATCCATAGCGCCTTGATTGCATGGATATCGACCCATGTATGCCTAGCTTAAGCACGCAGCTAAGATATCTAAGGAGTGGCTTCAGGAAACCTCTGTAAATGTCCTTAAATTGGCCAAGCCAGAGCCCAGACTTGAATCTGATTGAACATCTCTGGAGAGATCTTAAAATGGTTATCCACTAAGGGGTGCTGCAAAGAGGAATAGGCCAAACTGGCCAACGATAGGTGAGCCAAACTTGTGGCATCTTATTCAAATAGACTTGAGTCTGCTGCCAAATGTGCATCAACAAAGTATTGAGCAAAGGCTGTGAATGCTAATATTAATGCGATTTCTGGTTTTTTTTTTACTTTTAATAAGTTTGCCAAAACCTCAAGTCAACTTTTTTCACATTGTAAATTTTATTTAATCCATTTTGGGAATAATGCTGTAACATAACAAAATTAGAAAAAGGCGCTGTGAATACTTTCCACATGCACTGTATAAGGGAAAACTTAATTTTTTCCTCTTGAGTTTGCCACAACGAGTATTTCTGTGAACACGTATACTTTTAAAACAATAGTTTTGTAGAATAGATTCATTTGAACAGGTGTGAAAGTTGTGACGCATGTAATTGCTTAAAAGGTAAATAATCCTTTCTATTTGTTTTTCTTGCATAATAAGGCATTTTTTTATAAAGTGTTTAATGAAAAAGGTATAGATGTAGTTTACAGTGTTGTGTGAACTTTTTAACTTTTAGATGATTAGTAAAAAATAAAATTTGTAGTTGTAAACAGATTTAAAAAGAACCTCACAATTATGATTACAGTGGGGTGAAAAATAATTACCATCCTTGCCTGCTAGGAACAAGGACTAGCACTAGGAAACTAAAATTAAATCTTGGCAAGGATGTTTTGTGCAAAAAGTTTTTATGTCCTTCTAAAAACATACTTATATGTGAGTTGGCTTCCCCTTAAGACTGACATATGATCAGGGTAGGGACATTAGATTGTGAGGACTAGAAGACAGTTTGTGACATAGATAATCACAAAACTTCTACTATCTAATTTGTGAGTTCATTCCAAAGCCCCTGAATGTTATGATCACCAAAATTGCTGGAGATGTAGAGAAGAGCTGTATGAACACTAGAAAAAGAAATGATTACGTTAGCACTTTTTTTGCATAAATTAAGTTAGACTTGACTTTCATTGATATACAATGTGAAGTGCTGGTGAGTGGGGACTGTGAACTGTATAGTGTCATGAACACGTCCAGAGGATAGGGAAACAGTTTCTTACATGATAAGAAGTGAAACATTAAACTATATTCTAGAATATATGTATGTATATTATAATGCAGGTTACTTTTAAGAATAATATATCAATGTAAGAATTTTGCGTATTTTTTGCATGATAAGATGCAAAAGTTCATTTACCGTATTTATTCGAGTATAACGCGCATTTTTTTATACCCAAAAAAGAAGTCAAAGTTTAAATGCGCGTTATACACGAGGGTGGCAGTGGCGGCCGGGTGTGCCGACATTTTCTACTCCCCGCCGAGATCTTCTACTCCCCGCCGAGATCGTCATGCATAGCAGTGGCCGCAAATCTGTCACCCACGGCGGATGCTCCATGTTCCCCCGGTCTTCTTGCCCTATGTCCACATCTGCTCCCCCTGCTACAGGGGGAGCGGAGGGCAAGAAGACCGGGGGAACATGGACTTAGCAGCCGCCGTGGGTCACAGTTTTGCAGTCACTGCTATGCTTGACTTCCTGCTCTATCAGCTCCCACTTTGCCTATTGCATTACATGTGCTCCCCCTGCTGGCCAGTCTGTCCTACAGGGGGAGCAGATCCATTGACGGCTGCAGCTGCTCACTGTACGCGAGGGCGAGGGAAAAAAACGTCACCTCGTTGCGTACAGTGTCACCTGTGTACAGTACAGTTTACAGTGTACACGTGCCGGTACCCACGTTACGGTAAGCATTGCTTCTTTCATTGTATCCTGTTAATTCAGTGTTTTGTGAACTGTACAAAATTAGGGTTGCGCGTTATACACGAGTGCGTGTATAATATACCGATTTTTAATCGAAAATTAGGGGTGCGCGTTATACACGGGTGCGCGCTATACTCGAATAAATATGGTAATTAGTGTGCTTAAATAATATTTACACTTTACCATAAAAAGCAAAAAAAGAATTTCAGACTGTAAAGACGCAGATCAATCCAATGTCTACAGAGTAGTGTTTTCATTAATGAAAGCTCTGCGTTTGTTCAATGAAAATGTCAATATAGTCTCCACAGTCCCTCCCGTCCCTTCAACTGTTTTAAAATTTTCCCAGGCTCTTCAATCCCCACCTCATGAAAAAATAAATTGCACAAAGACCACACCATACTATAGGCTAACTGTAGTAACGGCTTTGAATTTTCCAGAAATAGCCTTTAAGTTTGTATTTTTTTTTCTTTTAATATTCTACTACTCTGTTTGCCCTACGATAAGCCATCCCCATGAAATAAGCCACCCCTCGATTTTTGCCCAAAACTTTAAAATAAGACACCCACCGATACCTGCTCCTGCCCGAATCTCCCGTTCGGGTGGTACAATGGGTAACTGCGTGCCTCTGTATGACTCCGTCAGGGCTGGCTGCAGTACAGAGCGGAGAAGGGAGTGACTAAAAAAGGCCTGCGCATGTGCCCGCGCCTCAGCGCCAGGAAGGACAAGCAAGCTGCTGATCTCTGCTGTAACGGACTCTGGAACCTAATAGTATTTGCTTTTTGAGCATTTGGTCCATAGGGTTAACATAAGGAGTAATTTTTTAAAAAATTTGCAAGCACCCACACACAGGTGATTATTGGGCTGCGGAAGGTTTTAAATAACTTTTTTTTATTACAAGGTTTTAATGACTTTGGGCTACACATAGGTCAATTAACATTGTAAAAAAAAAAAAACTAATCTGATTAAACTGCAGCCTATGTAATCACCTTAAGGTGAATTGCAGACATGATAAAAATCACAGTAAATACTTAACATAATGAATGTCAGGGTATTTAAACATGCTAATTTCTTTTGTTCAAACGGGAGCCATGGTGGTTAGTACAGTAAAAGTTTTCATCCAGGGATTTGCTCATGATCACAGCAATTTGCAAATGGAGGTAATAGGGGAAGAGATTGGAGAATTAAGCTATATAGTATTGAAAGGCAATAGACCATGACCAAACAAAATAAGTACAAGCATTGTGTATTATCTGCTAGGTACAAAACTTTGTGGCATGCTATGGTTTTTAATATAGAAAATAGGCAAGTAGCTACCATTTCAACATACATTTAAAGTGGCCTTGTCACAGGATCATAAAAATTGGATAAAAGCCACCCTGTAAGGCTCTATTTACACCCTTTCAATTTATGCATGCTGCCCTATGTGTTTGTGAGTGATACCTAAACATAAAAAAGATAGTGAACACAAATAGAAAAGGAATAAATCCCCCAAAAAAAGAAATTATATCCCAGGGAGACCAAGTGTTGAATAAAACCAAACAAACCTCCTATGTGTGGTGTCCTTTGTCTAGCCCAGGGTTAATAAAATGGTAGAACATGGTTTATAAGGTATTTGCTGGTGCACCTATGGGTAATGAGGTGGACCTACATTAGGTGTTGGGCTATGGCTCTTGTACCATATTGATTTGTATCCAGTCAAGGCGGCCTCCGAAACTGTTTAGGGCATAGAAACCTGTCTGTCGATCCCCCGCTGACAGGTCCTCGTCCAGGATGTTCTTAGAGTGGGATGAGAAGGAGAGGCAATAAATGTACGCACCTAGATGGCGCCTGAGCATGTCCTTTGCCTCTCCTTCTCTTCTCCTCTAGTGTTGGCGGGGAGCACAATATGCTCAGCTGAGGGTCATTAACATAAGCCCGGCGTCACTGGAGACGCCGGACTTATGCTG
>CM070033.1:119465929-119477395 GCA_036250615.1 Ptychadena robeensis
TGGTCCAGGGGCTTAAAGGGGACCTCACCCTGACTACACAACCCCTGGCCACTACAATTCCTCCCTTCTCCACCTCATATGGGCTCGCTCCCTGTTTTCCCTGACCAATGGACTTTATTCCTGACCCCCTCTCACTGGGACGAGGACCCATCAGTCACCCTGCAGGGTAGTGCATTTGGAACTGTAGCCCCTGAAGTTGTGTGCCCCATTCACAACCTTGGGTCTGGTGTAAGCCTGTACATATCTGTTCCTGTAGTAAAGCATATATAGCCTATAAGACGCAATGGACCATAAGGCGCACCCAGTTTTTAGAGCAGAAAACCTGAAACAAAATATTTAATAAGTTTTCACATCAATTGGGTTAATGCAATGAATTAAATGAATGCAATATCAAATTCAGCCAGTAGATGTCACTAGCAGCAGTACACTCTCAGCACAACACAATGTCATCTTCCTCACTGACTTGGAGGAGGGGGGCCAACAGCTGCAGCAGAGTCTCTCCTCTGCTCTCCCGATCTTGCTGTTTCTGTGTCTGTGGAAGCTGCAGTGATTGCAGTTCCCACAGACACAGAGAGAGGGATAGATGGCAGTTCATCTGCTCTCTCTTCATTGCTTATGCCAGCAGGGCTCTGTTGGCATAAGCAATTATACAGTTCAGATGGGAGATCCTGACACCGGCCGGCATCTCTCATCTGACAGCTACCCTGCTAATCTCCCTGCCGGGAGAATATCAAAAAGAACCTGGTCATGTAGAGAAAGAAATGCCCTACATGACAGATGACATCCCCTGAAAATAAGCCATAGTGTGTCTTCTTTTGAAAAAATAAATATAAGACGGTGTCTTATTTTCAGGGAAACAGCGTACCAACATGGCTGAACCCTGTTTGATCAACATTTTCTTGGACCAGGATCGATCACTCTAGATGGGCAACATTCGATTCCTGAACTGTTGATTTGCGCAATGAAGGTAATAAATTATTAGTTTTCATGTGATAGTGTTCATCATGAAAATATTTTGAATATCTGCACTTTTTATTGCAAAAATCTTGCATATAGTGCTATAGCATCATAATCATGAATATTTGAGTTTATGGGGAAAGTACGAAGCATTGTGTTTACAATATGCGCATGTACAAGTGCTGATTTGTGCAATGAAGGTTATAATGACTGCAGATCACAAATTCACAAATTTACACATTTTTTAGAATATTAGGCGAAAAGTTCATGATATTTTGCAAATACAAATATTGCCTAAGTTATCGTGTACTAGATATGTATTGGCACCAGGAGTAAGGGTCAATCACAAGATTTTAGAGAAGTGCCACCCTTGATTAGTATTCAAAAATGAATGAGCCCTAACACCAGTTTAAGGTTCTGGAAAACCCACTAATGAGTTAAGGTTTTAAGGCACAAGAGGAGTAACGAAAGGGTCTATAAAAAGGTCTTTATTAAATATGGGACCTATCTTCACATAGATCGATAAAAATAACTTTAGTCATCATACAACATTAGAAAAGTTGACTACAAATTGACACATACAGTTTTACGGTCTACCTTACAGGATTTACATATCGATGGTTGTTTCACAAAAAACAGATCTTTCTAGTGATTCACCGATACTCCGATGCGTTTCGTCCTACGGTGAGGACTTGTCAGGGAGAATGTCCCACTAGAAACTGAATATATCAAAATAAATATATTTTCCAAACATTAAAAAAGCATTTGCAAACATTTATGGTCATTTCTAAAAAGTAATACATAGTGGTATGTTACATAGTTGCAATTAGTTGGTATAGTACATTTCCCGCTGCTCAAAGGTTATATACTGGATATTATACAATAGTAACAAAATTTATGATAATAAAAAATATATTCGTTTTCAAACCTCTATTGTCTTAGTTTCCTACATACAACCCCCATTTCTATGCATGTATCTATTTACTATGTCATTTTGTGTGGCAATAGTTCAGAAAGAAGTTGTATTTACTCACAGCTTTTGTGACCTTATGATGGTTGTGACCGACTGTCGGATGGCAATAAGAGCAACGAGCAGATGGTTTTCCTCCCTAGTCGGGATGTAGTCGGGGTGTACGTAGGGAGGGGACCCACACTCGGGGGAACGCCCCGACTACGGAGGAAAACAAAATGACATAGTTTCCTACATACAACCCCCATTTCTATGCATGTATCTATTTACTAAGACAATAGAGGCTTGAAAACGAATATATTTTTTATTATCATAAATGTTGTTACTATTGTATAATATCCAGTATATAACCTTTGAGCAGCGGGAAATGTACTATACCAACTAATTGCAACTATGTAACATACCACTATGTATTACTTTTTAGAAATGACCATAAATGTTTGCAAATGCTTTTTTAATGTTTGGAAAATATATTGATTTTGATATATTCAGTTTCTAGTGGGACATTCTCCCTAACGAGTCCTCACCGTAGGACGAAACGCGTCGGAGTATCGGTGAATCACTAGAAAGATCTGTTTTTTGTGAAACAACCATCGATATGTCTGTATAAATCCTGTATGGTAGACCGTAAAACTGTATGTGTCAATTTGTAATCAACTTTTCTCATGTTGTATGATGACTAAAGTTGTTGATTTTTATCGATCTATGTGAAGATAGGTCCCATATTTAATAAAGACCTTTTTATAGACCCTTTCGTTACTCCTCTTGTGCCTTAAAACCTTAACTCATTAGTGGGTTTTCCAGAACTTTAAACTGGTGTTAGGGCTCATACAAATATTGCCTATGCTGCTCATCACTACTTGTGTCCACTGCTACTTTTTACCTGTGGTGGACGCAAGGCAATAGATGCATAGATGGCACTTTACATTCTAGTAAATGGGATAGTGTGCACTCGTGGTGCTGTTTTGAAGCTACGGAATGCCGTGCCTTCTGTGGTGCCACCGGATATACGTCCATTGAAGATTAATGGACTTGTCTCCAAGTCTCAGAAAAGCAGCGTCTGATGTTCGGGCACTGTTTAACTGAGTCTTTGGTATGCTAAATCAATAGGGCCCTTAACAGAGAAGATGATCAGCACCTACTATGTTTCTCCGAAAATAAGGCACCCCTGAACATACGGTACTGTAACTTGACAGGGGGGACACAGGAGGATCAGAAGGGGTTACTAAAATAGTATTCCCCCCTCTGAGTCTCCTGTGCCAATTTGATTTCCCCGCATATAGCGCAATTGGTATATTTTGGGGCCTGGTGCTTCAGCCTCTTAACCTAAATTTTAAACCATTGGCCTATAAAATACCTTGTAATAAAAATGGCCCTGATCATTTCTCACTCTTACTAATGACTTTTCTTTTAATCCCACGGTCTTTCCATACAAAGCGCTGTTTTCCCATGATTTCAGATACAATGAAAGAGTACGCAATCAATGTTCCTATTAAATGTTGTGCTATTACTTATGTGGTGAAATCAGCCAATAACCTTATCTTTAGCAAATACTGATAACCAAACAAATAATACAGCAGCCAGCAAAGTGCATATCACTTTAAAAATGTGGTAATCATTTTTTCTTTGAACGCTTTATTAACATTTTCAATCAGCCAGTTAGCTATAAATGATGGCTTTATTCCAAAACATATCAGAGCAGAATATCTTTTGAAGTTTGAGTGACATATTCAGAATTGTGCAAATCCATATTCTGTATGAATGGGATTGCAGGAGTGACCAGCCATTTCAGATGTTAGGCTATGTTTCCATTTTGTCGGGACCCCTCCGCTAAGCGTATACGCCTTAAGGGCTTGTTTCAACAACGTTTTTCAATCCGTCAAGGTCCCTCCGTCAACGGAAGGGTGCATCCGTCAGTGCATCCGTCAGGCATCCGTCTGTGCATCCATCAGGACATACAGGAAATGTTTTCCTTCAGTGCATCCGTCAGTGACAGATTACACCCCTCCGTTGTGTCAAAATAGACGTAGTGATCTACGTCAATTTTAACGCAACGGAGACCAACGGATTGCACTGACAGATGTTGGGACAGCCTCATTTGATATAATGGGCTACGTCAAAAGGTCCCTCCATTAACGCACCCGTGATGCGTTGGGGGAACGCTTAAACATCCGTCAGGGCATATGTAACTTTTTTTTTTAACGGGGAAAATAGTCTGTTATTGACGGATGCCCATCCGTCGGTAACAGATTCAATGCATTGTCTGTGGGTGCGTTGGTGCACCCCCTTGCGTTACTGACAGATGCTTAATTCACATTTGCAGGGCATTTTTCCAGTGTTTTAGAAGAATCTCCTGACACTGATTTTAAACTGTATTTTATTATGTTTTGGCTCTCTACACCAGTGCATAGACGTTGTTAAAACCCTTTGAAAAATGTCCATGAGAACTAGGGGGTTGCTCATATCTCCACTGAGCAGATTGCTAGTGTAGATATGTATGCAGAGATATGGGGAGGAGTAGTGGTTGGTTCCCGACTACCTTCCAGTTGTCCCTGTCTGGGAGGAAAGGTGACTTCTAGTAATGACCGAGCATGATCAGCGCTACTCGGACGAGCACCTCGCTATGTTTGTGTCTATGCTCAGGTCTGCACCCCGCACATTTCGCGGGTTGTAGTCCGGCAATCAAGGGTCAGGTAAGTACTGCACTTACTGTAATGGCAGTAGCCATGTTAGGTGCTGACATTACAGTGATTGGCTGGCCAATATTTGTTAATAAATGTACAGTTGGCTTGGGTTGTATTTATGTATTTAATTATGACATATAACATTGATTTGTTGAATTTATTGAAGCTTTGTGTGTTTTTAGTGGCATGAATTATCGGTTAGTGTAGGATAGGGGGTTAATGTTTTAGAATAGCTTATTTAAGGTTATTTGAAAGATTTTATTGCTCTATGTTTTGAGTTATGTATTTAATGTATTTATTTTGTAATTTTAACTTTGATTTCATGTTGTTAGTTGTGTTGTTTTATTGGTGGCTGGTTTTGAATTGGGGTTCATCCTTTAATAGCCTTTGGTGGTCTTCTGTTATGTTTTTTTTATAGTGTATTAGTTTGCTGTTACTGTGTTAAGTAAATTGTGTGGTTTTATGATTGACATTAGGTGCTATTGCTTGTTTTTTTTTTATAATTGTCGGATTTAATAATTGTTGCCGTTTTAGGAGGAGAAATTATGTATTTATTACATTTTAACTTTAATTTCATGGTGTGAGTTGTGTTTTTTTACTGGTGGTTTGAAATTGGGTAGGGGTCATCCTGTAATAGCTGTTGGTGCTCTTCTGTTATGTTTGTAGTATATCAGATTGCTGTTATTGCAGAATTGTTAGGATTGCGGTTTTATTGATTTTCTAATTATTGATTATTAAATATAAAACATTCTAGGTGTTTTGTAGTAATTGAGTGTGTGTAGGTGATGTAGGTGTGCTTTTATCTGTGATAATTTTAATTATTACAGATAACAGGTTTTTACTGTATTTGGAAAGTGTTTCTGTGGTTGGCGCTTATTGCTGCGCTGGTGTTAATGCCTTGGAAAGAGTAAAGGATTACTACAAACCATTCCGCCTTCCAGGATCCAGATATTTGTTATCAATAACCATTTATTTTTTATTTTTTCAGATAATAAATAAATATATGTTCAGAATAGGAGCTGGAGACAGGAAAGGGAGCTGTCATTTTTCATGTAAAGTTGGGGTTGGGCATAATTTCACTCGGTTTGGGTGGTGTTTTCCAATGCACCAGACACCCTCCTCTCTTCCGAGCTCGGTAGAACACACGAACATAGTGATGTGTTTAGACTGAACATTGGAACACTTTGGTGCTCGCTCATCACTATTCACTACTGATTGATTTGGCGGCCATTGAATTACTCTTTGCTTTCTCCGTGCAGAAAGCCATTGGTACCGCCTTAGTATTCTGACTTTTCACAGTATGGGCGATGCACTTGCACTGCCGTTTTTTGCCGGTAACAAACATAGTAGCAGTAACGAAGCTTGTGTGAAAGAGACCTTAACCTGTTTTTCCCCTCTACACGCTCACAAAGGCTTTTTCCATTCACTATATCTCCTAGCTCTAAATTTGTTCCTATTGAATAATACTGAATTGATGATGTGATGTCACATTCTGTCAGCTCTTGTAAAGTAAGCAATAAATTCTGTTTGTCTTGAAAGGTAAATAATCATGCAGTGGAATTGCAGCAGTCAGTAGGTAGGAAAGTGAATGCACAGATCTTTTGGATGGGTGTGGTATTTTAACTTATCTCTGCAAGACTGCTATTCTTTGGCACAACCCCCCTCTCTAACACTACACATATAGCAGCTGTTTCCCATGAATGTATGGGAACACATACTTGTATACCTTATAATTAGATAAGCTTGCTGTTTCTCACAGACCCATTACTATAGGTGTATGAAATCAAACACAAAGCCTAACAGTTTCCATTTACTTAGAGCTGAGAAGAAAGTGTCTTCAACATCATTAGCTGCAGCATTTCAACCTTTCTTTTGCATTAACTTAAACTCAAAAAGCTGTGCACCTGGAACTTCTTGCAATGGGTTTCCATAGCTAGGCAGCTGCATGCAAGCTACCCATATTCACGCAGTAATAGCTGCCTGATTCTCAGGCGGCCAATTGCAGCATGATTACTTCATCACGCTGCAGCCAGAGAATTGGAGCAACCCTTTGTGTGCTGGCAGTTACTTTGGATGGAGACCTTGGATCAGAGAAAGTGTGGTGAAAAGCATGTTGACACTGGGTTCTGGTGCAGTGAAAGAAACAAATCGTAATTCTCTTCCATTTAATCATTTTACATGTCTGACTGTATGTCCACACTGAAGGTTAGTGAAGAAGGTGGTTATGGGTCGTGACTTCTAATCCAGGAGTTGAGCCACCCCTTAGTTACACCTTGTGCATAACCCAAACAAAACCGTCCAAAAATCTGACCGAATATTGTCCGACATGTCGTTTTTTTGGGTTGATCGTTTAGCAATTGAAGTGCGTTGGTGGATCCATAGCTCCCTGTGCAGCAGCCTTTCGCCATATTGGCTACTGTCAGAATCAAGCACAAATTGGATTCCCAAGTGGATGTTCCATTCATCTACAAAACGATCGATCACCGATTCCACGATCTCTGGGAATGATCGAATCGGGAATCGATCCGTGACAAATCAAGGCGTCTAGCCCACCTACCTAAAGGTATCTTTAAACTAATCACTTAGAATAGGAGATGTCTGCAAAGGGTATACATCCATACTGATCCCTAATGATTTAGAATAGGATGTCATAAAAGTTCCTATACATGAAATGGCCAAGTATTCAAATATATTTTTTCATATAGTCCCTACTGAGTAATGGAAACTGGCCCTACCTGACAACATGGCTGATAGCGCAGAAGAAAAAAAGTGCAGTCCCCTAGTTATTCATTTAATGGAATATACATAAAAATAAATAGGTGGAGAGTGCTAATTGGCCTATAAATGTGCTAAAGTGAATGATTACATCAATTTGAATGTGCTTCCACTTACAGTCGAGACCATAATTATTCATACCCCTGGCAAATTTTCACTCTAAGTTACTTCTATTTAACCAGCAAGTTATTTTTTGACGGGAAATGGCATAGGTGTCTCCCAAAAGATAATAAGACGATGAACAAGAGGCATATTTGTGGAAAAAAAACATTTCTCGGCTTTTATTTACATTTGAGCAAAAGTGTCATGTCCACAATTATTCATACCCTTCTCAATAATCAATAGAAAAGCCTTTATTGGCTATTACAGCAATCACACGCTTCCTATAATTGCAGACCAGCTTTTTGCATGTCTCCACAGGTATTCTTACCCATTCATCTTTAGCAATGGGCTCCAAATCTTTCAGGTTGGAGGGTCTTCTTGTCATCACCCTGAAGTTCAAGATATACAACAATTTATCAGTATTTAATTCAATTGTTAAGAAGTTAATCCTTCATTTCTTCATTCTTTAATTGGACAGGGAAGAAATGTAGAAACTGCCATTAAATATATGCCAATAACACAAAATGTACATACAAATCCAAAAATAAATGAATTGTATTCCACAATAAAATGCTTCCACAATGACATTGTATAAATTTTTTTAAAAAGGCTTACAAAAAGAAAAGGTTTTTCTAACTATACATCTAAATGTCAGAACATAAAAAAAAATATTTTGTGTCAACATTTTTGGTTATTGGAAGAAAAACAAAACAGCAAGGTAATGAATCCACTCAATAAACTCAAACTGGGTTAAAAATGTACTTTGCTTTCTGCTGTGTAATTGGTGATCACAGGACAGCTTGTGTAATAGAGATGCTTATTCACCATATATTTGTATTGCCACACTACACACCTGTCATTTATCCCCTCCCTAGTTCTGTCTGGCATAGCATCAACTCTATAAACATAGCCCTTGCCCTGAAACGCAGTGACGCAGAGTTCGTAGTTTGGAAAGTTAAATAGTTTGGTTTAGAACAGAAGAGGACTGGAAAAAGAACATCTAAAAGGGGCAAAACTGTAGAATTAAATTCTATCAGTTTACATTTTACAGAATAAAATCATAGTTTTATGAAGTATATTTAATCAGCTCTGTTGTCTTGTAGTATAGCTGGTATTGACCTCTAATATCTTATTGGCTTTACCAGCCATTTTCCGGTGGAAGAAGGGGCTGCTTCATATGCTCACTGTACTATTCAATCACTAATGCCACCTGTAATCTATCAGATTATATATTTTGTATGGCACACGGTTGTGAACCCCTGCCGACAGTTGTAGGGCGGTTGCCCATAAAAATAACACATGGAGGTGGGTGGCAGTTGATTAACAACTGGTCAGCCTATGCAATGTGTATAATCACAGCTGTTGCTCAGAAACCACACAAATTCAGCACAAGGGCAAATTTACAGTCAAACTGCACTGTTTGCAACTCCCCAGAACCACTAATGCTGAAGGCAAAAAGTTTAGTCCACTATATGACTTCATTTATTACTGTGGGCAATAGTTAAATATATACCTAGAAATTTAAATTCTGTGAACTGCCTGCATCTTATATTACATTAGCAAGTTTCAGCATGGTTGTGTGTCAAGATTAAGATGGCTGTCATGTATTGGAACATTTAATTAGGCAACATTTACATGGGTAATGCGGAAGTAGATGTTAGAACTGTAGGAAAATGCATGAAAAACAAGACACAACGGGCATGTATATTTTATTTTTTGTCCTTTTATTTGTGTTTATGGTTACAGCTAACATTTAAGTCACACAGCATGTCACCATGTTGTTGTGTGATGCAATATTGAAATTCCTGAACATGCCCATCATCATTAAGCTAGCCACACACGGATCGATGAAGTAACAGATTAGAGGAACATCGGGTGACATGCACACGCACAGCTCCCGATTCTCCTCTAATCAGTCACTTCAGCTGAGCCATCCACGGTTCCTTTGATCCTGCTCGAAGGAACTCAACCCAACAGGTTTCCAACTGTTGGAAAACCTTGGTCAAAATCCATTACATTGAATAGGGGACAGCGCTGTCCCCATCCAATGTAATTGAATGACAGCTGAGCTGGACACACAGAGCAGCAGCTGTGTATTCAGCTACAGCTCTGTGTATGTGTGAAGGGGGCATGGCCAGCATGGACCCAGCCAGCTCTGCCAGAAGAGAGGGGGGCTGGCTGCAGATGGGCTAGCAGCCCGCCTGCAGCCAGCCAATCGGAGAAGCTGGCTGCAGGGGGACCGGGAAACCGGGTCCCCATCGTACGGTAATTGATGTGCCCATGTGGTGCACATTGATTTCTGTACGATTGACCCACGATCAATCACAGCGTGGTGACGTCACCATGCTGTAATTGATCGCCGGTCGATTGCATGGGAATCTACCCGTGTGTGGCCAGCTTTATAAAACTCTATTGCAGGAGAAACATTGTATGGATCTGCCTCCTCTGAAATAAAAGAAAAAAACTTTGTACACATATACACAAAACACATATGTTTTTCACATTAAAACACATCAAAAATTAATGCAGGAAAAACATTGGTTTTCTATGAGAAACCACAGTACTGTAAAAATTTGTGCATATAAAAACTAAATGCTATGCTTATAGTGTGAAAGGGCCCTTAAAGTTAACCCTTGTTTTTCTCATGTAGGACATCTAAGCAGGTTCATATAAATGCCAAGCCAGTCTGTTGCATATACGTACCTTTGTTTGCAGGTATGAACTGACCTTCTGTTCCATGTGAATAATTGTTATTTCTTCTTGTTCTCAGTGCAGGTCTACCTAGTCTAAAGGCCCCCATACACCTTACCATACAATTTCTGTACAATCCTCTTGTTCAACCAAAACCTTGTAATATGAGGACCTTTCTAAATCTTCCATCACTATGTATTCTATCAGGGAGGACCCAGCACTACATAGTTTTGGGTAGATCTAATAGAAATTGAGTGACCTAAGGTGTATGGAGGGGGGGGGGTAGAAGGAAAACAAAGCAAATTTGTGTATGCTGCATCCCTATGGTGCATTCATTAAACATATAAATACTGCACTGTCTGAAAGATGTTGTTGGATTTTTTTGTTTCCTTGTGTCTCATTACCAGAAAATTACCATTTTGGTTTATAATTTTGTAACCTTGATCAACTAGAAGTATGAATTTGTGTCTGCCTATTTTTTACTCTCTGGCCAAAATTACAAAAACCTCTTATGTGATAACTTGAGTGACAAAAGCTGGTGCAAACAACAACTGCAAATACTAATTCTAGCCATACACAAGTCATTTAAATGCAAAGAACTGATACGAAGCAATTAACTGTTCATTGCACTACCATTGTGTGTGGTAGTACAATACATTGATTTTTAATGTATAATCTCCTGAAAACACCAGCAGACTAGAATATTGAACCCACAGCTTAAAAATAGAATTGATCCCAGAACTAGCATAAAGATCAGAATAATCAGGAAAGATTTGCCCCTCTGTATTGTTCCAGTTCGGCATCTCAGAATAATAGCCACAAAAAAAAAGAATCTTTAGAATAGTTAAGCAATCCAGCCTCCATACTGCCTTAACCTCCCTAGCGCTCTTGCAAGGTCCGGATTTCTGTACCAAAAGCGCACCATAGACTTAAATGGAATATTTGAATGTTGTAGGCCTGTAACTTCACAAAATCTGTCCATACAAGGGTCTAGTAGACATCCTGAATATAATCTTGTTTGAAACACACAATTATGTTTAAAAAAAATGACAAAATAATAATAAAAAGGTATCATTTGAATGATAAAATCTCTTAAATACTTAGTTGGTATGAATGATTTCAAAACAGTATGTATTCATATTTATGTTTTGTTTATAATAAAAATTTTATTACAATTAGAAATGTGTTTTGTTTTACTTTGAATTATATTGGATAGAGTTATCACTGGCCCTTTGGCACCCTCTGAAAGGGGTTAACTTCAAAGAGCACATCTGGAAATGACACTGG
>CM070033.1:119497805-119514507 GCA_036250615.1 Ptychadena robeensis
CACCTTGACTACTGCAACATCATCCTCTCTGGTCTCCCTCTTACTAGACTATCACCTCTCAAGTCCATTATGAATGGTGCAGATAGACTCATCTACTCCTCTAACCGCTCCTCATCTGCTGATCCTCTCTGCAAATCTCTACACTGGCTTCCAATTGTCCAGAGAATCAAATTCAAACTTCTGTGCCTTGCTTTTAAATAACTCCACACCTCCTGTCTTACTTACATCTCCAACCTAGTACATAAATACACCCCTAACTGCACCCTCCGCTTCTCCAGTGACCTACTAATGACATCCCCACTCATAAAATCATCTCATGCCTGTCTACAGGACTTCTCTAGGGCTGCTCCTACTCTCGCCCCATTAGACTTGCTCCTACCTTCTCCACTATTAAAAAAAGCTCTGAAAACCCACCTCTTCAGTCTCTTCACAGCAATGCCAGTCCCCCCCCCCCCCCCCCCCCCCCCCCATTGTATACTATAGTCCCCCCCCTATTAGACTGTCCGGGCAGGGTCCTCTATTCCTCCTGTGTCATAACCTGTTCCTGTGTGTACTATATTGTGTTGTATCTCCACTCTAATATATTGTACAGCACTGCATAATATGCTGGCGCTATATAAATAAATGATAATAAATAATAAATGCAGGAGAAGGAAAGTGGATGGGGAAAAAGTAAAAAGTTCATAAGTTGAATAATACAGGAAAACCTATTTTTCTCACCTCCAAAATACAAGCCGGTAGCAGTACACATTCTCCACTGGCCCTGGTACATACCAGGCTGATTAGGGCTGCACATTGGCACACTGACATCAGTCATCTCCTGTGTGTTTAAAGAGCGCACTAATACCATATTTACATGGCCAAACTGGTCACCACCCACATACCGCAGACATACACCTGGGGGCCATGCCTCTGATCCTAGGAAGAGAAAATTTGTTAAAATAAGGTAACAACATTACAGAAAATAGGTGCAATACTGCTATTTACCTAAAGGCGATCTATGGTTTCTCTTCTAATTCTTCATAAATGCTAGTGGATCATTCATTTCTATCAGTAGCTGTAATTATGACAGCCTCTATAATACCTCAAAATATAGCTATGAAAGGGGTGGCAATACTCTTGTACAGCATAAAAAAGTAGCCAGCTGGGATCATGTTCTGGAAACTTATCTGGGTATGAGTCATTCATAGTAAAATCTTTACTATGAAGCACCAGAGAAGGCCACAGCAGCATGGGAGCACTGAAAGCTAGATTAGGTAAAAGTGAGAACTGAGTCCTATTTATTTGCATAGAAGTCAAGATTACATCTTAAAAGTTATAAGTTACTTTTCCTTTTTTATTCTTGAAACAATTGTACAAGTGTATTTCTTTCCTATTATGTATTTTCATTTCTCCTGATCGTTTCGGTTAAAAATGATTGAAACATACTGAATGTTTCATGTCAAATACAAATCTTGTCAGAACCTCTTCATGAGGCTCTTTCTGACCACCAATCTGCTTTCATGCTTGAACTTTTACCCACATTCCCTGCCATTTTGTTTTATAAATCAATTTTTAATTTAGTTGAGAAAGGTTACTGACTATATGATCAGTGGTTAGCATTTTGTGCGGTATTAAAACACTTTAAAAAGTTAATCTTTTACTTACAGACCCCCCCCCCCCCTCCCTCCACTAACCAAAACAAACCCACCCTTCCACTTAAGGGATATTTTCTACTGAGAACTGCCAGCCTCTATAACTGGTTTGTAGATACCCTGTTTGCTCTATCAACTTTGATTGAGATACAGTCTTCTATATTTGTTACAGCTCCAATTGAAGTTAATTCACCTGCAATGGTATGGGCAGAAAAGATGGTGTGTGTGATCCTGGCATTAACACTTGAGAAAAGGACAAATAATCAAAGACATTACCTGTGTTTTGAACTCTCCAGGTTTTGGTAAACTGTGTGTCTGGAGGCACAGACTCTCCTTCGCCAATAGTTACATCTTCTACAAAAGACATGCAAGGGATGTTGACATTTGGACTCTCAAAGTCATAATATGCCCCAATTGCAGCCTGTAAGTTCCTGAAAATTAAAAAGAAAAATTGGATTGATTTTTGGCTTCTGTTACTAAATGGATCACCATGACATTTGTCTACTCATGTTTAGGGATTTGTACATTTACAGGTTATTAATCAAATAAACCTCAACTAGGAAATTCATTTGGATGACTAGTAAAACATCTTTAAAGCGGACCTACCACCTGGGAGGTCACTTAGCATTATGTGCAGCTAAGCAGATATGCTGAGAGCCTTGATTGTAGAAAACGAATCTAACAGCTGTAGGGGAGCTTGTTACCAGTGCTCCCCTTCAACTGCATTACGTCTCGCCTGGGCAGCCGAAGTGGTGTGTGGGATCTCTCCCCCACAGGCAGGAAATCATCATCAGCTGATCCCCCTCTTCACACAAAGCGTGGGCGAAAGTGTGCAGAAGCCAGGAGATAATATGCCAGCATGAGAAATCCAAGCACGTGAAGACAGTTTAGCAAGAGTTTTTTTTGTGTAGCAGTTTCTCATCTGAACTGCTGACAGGTGAGTATTGTGTCTGTGTAATGTATGTCTGTTTTTTTATTTTAAGTGTAAAACCACTTTAAGTGAACTTCAGCCAGGTCCACCTTACTACTACTGGCTATGTTCCCACTTCCACGACTAATTGCGGCAAGGAGCTGCGGGAGATCGTTGGCACCCAGGAAGCAATCTCCCACTGGCTCCCGCGATTAGAATGGAGGTAATGGAGGCGATCAGGCGCGATCGTCACATGCGATTAAAATCGCGTCCGTCCTGGGGCTGATCGTCTATGTGGGAACATAGCCTTACCTGGATGAATGAGAACTTTCATTGACATCTAGAAATGTCTGTCCAGTGCAGATGCCATTTCTGTAGCCTGTATTCATTAGCAACTGTTCCCATGCTTTCCTATGATCCCCAGAATAGGAATCTGAGCCTATTATGGTGCTCTTTTGAGGGTTGTGTACTCATCACAAATACAAAAGTTTTATAAAAACAGAAAATTCATATTTAATGAAATGCTTAAAGCACTATGTGTTACAACCAGGAAGTCAGGCTGAATATGAGAGTCACACTTAAGGTAAACAACGCTACTTCTGCCTAGCACCATTAAATACCAGCAGATGAAAAACAATTCCTTTAACACATAAAAAAGAACATTTAACTACCATTTTTTTTTCTTTTTAGATAAAGTTACCGTAAATACTCGTGTATAAGCCGACATTTTCAACTCACAAAATGGGCTCAAGAAACTCCCCTCGGCTTGTACTCGAATCAGGGTCAACTCACCTGTCTGGGGTTGCGGATTCGGAGGCACCGGCAGCCTCTGTGAAGCTCTGTTGTGTTTCCGACCACAGCTGATGTAATGTAAACAAACAGCACCACACTGCCATCTGGTGGCCAGTTTATTAATTGTTACTGAAGAATATATTTTATAGAAATTTAAATAGGACACTCCGCTACTTATGATTCAAAGATGAAAATAAGTTTCCATACCATCTATTGGTACCAATCATATTAATAAAAAATACATTAAAAATGGAAATTTATTTTTATGTTTGAACATAAAAATTGCCTTGAAAATTCATCCTGTTATAATCATAAACCTGTGTTCTCTTAACTTTATTGAGGTTGTGGCACTAAGTTTTACCAGTTTGATTAATTCCTAGGGACATTGGTGCTTTCTCTATATTTGTTCACTTGCAAAACTCCACTATCTGTTTTTCCCACCCCAGTTTATACTCAAGTCTATAATTTTTCCAGTTTTTGTAGATAAAATTAGGTACCTCGGCTTATACTCGGGTCATATCTTACATGACTTGGTAACTACACTCCTAGCTACAAAGAAGCAACGTGCAGAGATTCAAAGGGTCAAGGTAGCAGAATAGTAAAACAGGCCAGCCATGCAAATGTTATTTAGCTAATATTCAACTAAAACAGTAAACAAAAACTGCCAGGGTTTAGACGGCTTTAAAATGAGCAAGAACTAAAGAGTGCTGTTTGTTTATTTCAGTAATTACCTGCCTATTACTGTTACTGAAAAGGCAGCTTACAGTGGCAAAAGAAACAACTCTCCTGCTATACCACATTGAACAATTGGGCTACCAACTATTTTAAAGAAGAACTAGTCAAAGTAGAAAACAAGATTTTTAGGTCAGGGCTTAGGGCAGACCAAACCTTCTCCCAACCATCCTTTTATAGACCTTGCTTTGTGCAGCAATAATGCTGGAACAAAAAAAACCCTTCTCCAAGCTAACTAAGGGGACTAGCTAAGCCTCTAAAAGACAACCCCATAACATTATCATTCCTCCATCAAACAATACAGTTGGCATAAAAATATCAGATGGGTCATGTTTTTCTGCCAACCAAACCCATCTAACGGAGATGACACTCATATAACAAGTTTCCACTGCCCTACAATTCTTTCCACCCCTCCATACAAAACTTGCCATTGCCCTTTGTCATATATAGTGCCTTGAAAATTAATGACCAGAGTAATGCAACTTCGCCTGGATAGAAAACTTTTAATTGATTTACTTTTCCTTGGTTTCCAGGCCTAACGTTTTCTACATCAAGGGCTCTCTTAGAAATCAGAATAAATAGCAGTCATGGGTGAGATCAATGGGGCAATGAAAAAAATCTGGTTTCCCCCTGCAGATATTTTAACAAAATATAGGAAGCCGAAGAACTACCACCTTCTTACAAGATGGCAACATCTTATCAAGATATATTTGACGGGTTATCCAAAATGGATAGGTATCATCATTTTTTGACTAGGCACAGCAAGAGAAGCGGAATGAGCAATATCACTTGCAACCTATCTCTGCTCTTTCCCAAGATGGCCATTATAGATGCACAGTTGCAGAGTACACAGTATCTTTGTGATTACTACCACTTTAGGCAGTTTCAGGGTAAACAGAGGGGAAACTGGTAAAGGGGTAGCTAAAAAAGACTGCACCTACAGAAATATGGTGTTCTGCTAACTGAAAGTACTCCGTAAATCAGGTTTAGACTCTTTTCATATGGAAAGCAACTCGGTGCTCTTGTTTGCGTGCACTTGTACAGGCGCTCGGGGGGGGGGGGGGGGGGGGGGGGGGGGGGGGGGGGGAGACACCTCCCCCATGACACCACCCCCATGACAACTCTATTGGGCAATAGAGCCCACAAAATTCGCTGGACAGCTGCACCCATCCCTGTAAAATGAGCCATTCATTTTAAACTGTTCAACAAAGTAAACATCATAGGTTAGTAAACGCTGGTTGGAGTTGGAGCATAGTTTTAGGAAGATGTAGAGTAATACATAAATGGAGAACAGATATCACTATTCACACTGTTTTCTAGCCTGGATTGAAGGGTTCATTCATAAAATGTGGGCAGTGGTGTTCCATGTAATGCTCTCTGCTTTATACACTTTGTAGAGTACGATTCTTTTTTGCGCACTGTACACATGTGTAAGCTAGTGTTGTGCTTAATGAATGTGCAGTTTTGTTTTTTGAGAGCAGTGGTATTACTCCTACTACTGATTTCAGTTGTAAACACCATTAGTATATTGTTTATCTCAAGCTCTGTCACCTTTGCAGCATACCTTGATCCCCATGTGAAACAAAACTAATTTAAAAAAAGTAGATCAATAAATGTATTACCAATATACAGTCATCAGAAAATATCCCCAACCTCCCAAGCAGCAGCCAAAGTGTAATTTCTAATTATTTTCTACCTACTGATCCTGCCGCTGACACACAACCCGTTTTACTGTTGTCACATCTCTATACACTATCTGTGGATGCTAAATGTAGCTACCCTTGGATAGCACCATAGTCATCCAATGATGAAGGTAGTGTTAGATGGACTGAGATCTAAATGGGGTTTAGATTGGGGTTGACTAACAAAAATTAAATCCTGCAAAAACATTAGTTACAATTTTTCCTTTTTAAGATAAAGGCTTTAACTATATAAACAGGGGTGCACATAACATTTTTAGTGAGCTCCTCAGATAAGTACCCGGGGATGGGGTTTGGTACTCACCCCATATGTAGGGTGGTCTTCCTCACTGTTGTACTCACTGTCCTCTGCATCAGCTTCCTGCATGGTAGGTTCTGCTGCAGATTTACCTTTGTTTCTTATTTAGCCTCTGATTAACTGCCTCCATCCACAGGTCACCAGTTAGCTTTGGGTCAAATGTAACTCTCACAGTACAACACTGTTTGAACCCCTAGATCTCATACCTCAGTGGTGTGACCCTGACATTTTAGTTATAGTAACTAACCCCTGAGACTACCAGCAGTTCAAATGTCAGCCTTTCATAGTCATATTCCAGCTTTCACACAGTGCTCTTGTCAGATTTTACCCATACATATGCCTACTCTGACTTTCATCCCCAAGATCTCTAACACCCTTAGAAGTCCAATCTTTGAGGATTATTATTCACACCCCAAACTGCAACCTTTCATAGTATTTCAAGGCAGTTATCCAAGTGACATAAAGGGTCTCCAAGTTGTTAGTACGCATATGAGCTCTGTAACAATAATGCAGGTACGCATAGCTGCTTTTGGCTCCTTTTGAGTACCACTAATGTGCACCCCTGTATATAATTAAAGTTGAAGGCTGTTAACACCCATCAGTGGTAGATGATTTGTTTAAGGGCCCTTTCACACTAGCAGCTCTTTGCTTGCAGTCTCAGGTTTTTTCAGATAACGGGCACAGTAGACAACCGAGTCCGTTACCATAAAAAAAATGCATTTTGCAGTGCACTGTACTTGCGTCTCCCATCCTTGTGGTGTGCTTTCAAGGTTTTTTTCCGTAAGGCGGGCATTGCGCATTACCAGAAACACAAGCACAGGCCTAGTATGAAATGTACACAGGTTTCATGAAGAAATCTAGCTGCCCAGTGTGAACGAGCAATAAGCTTGTTAGTAAAGTCTGGAGTAAGGAAAAAAGAGAAATGGAGAGAGCAGATGATAGGGGGGGGGGGGGGGGGGGGGGGAGAAGACCTGTCCTATTCCTTAGCACAATCCTCACATACAACACTGCTGATCACCTATATAGCTCTGCTGGATGTGGCTGGAATTTGAATTGACAGCTTTGGAAGCAGATCCAAAAAATGGAAAAATGGATGTCTTGTGGCAGGACTTGAAAATGTGGGTAGATGGGTATAAAGATGCATTTATTTTGAGCGTGTGAAATAGTACAACCAGAAATGTTATGTTGCGCTGGACCATAACACATTCAAACAGCTTCAAGTAAAGCACCTCCATCATGAATCTGGAAAATAGTGTTTTTGGATAAGAGAGCTGGC
The DNA here is from genome assembly GCA_036250615.1 of Ptychadena robeensis. Taxonomy (NCBI): domain Eukaryota; kingdom Metazoa; phylum Chordata; class Amphibia; order Anura; family Ptychadenidae; genus Ptychadena; species Ptychadena robeensis. The sequence goes on from CM070033.1 coordinate 119,505,148, forward strand.
CAGGCCAATCGTTCCTTAACAGACACATGACAGATGATAGAACCATTCCAGGTGCACAAAGTGAAAGTATGAGCAGACAGGTTATGGTGAGGAGGACAGAGCCTCCCCTGACTGGTGTCATACACTTCCATGGCACTATTGGGCACACATTTGTCACTCACCAGTTGGTCATGTCCAGGAAGAACGCACAGCCTGCGGGGTTGAGCTGAAAGCCCAGCAGCCTCTGGAATTCAGAGATGAGAACATCTTTATCAGTGGTGCCCAGACAGCTGAACTTCTGCATGAGTTCCTGGTCTAGGTCAACGTCCATGCCTTCCATGACAACAGGCCGGAGCGAGGCGCCTCCTCGCAGCGAATAAACACGTCTAGGTGTCCTCTGTCCACCCCAAGTTCTGGCGTAAAGGTGCAAATGGCATCCACCAGCCGGAAAACTACCGCCAAGGCGGACCCTGTCGGTCCCACTTACGGTCTGCTCCACTCACGCCTCACTCTCTCCGACCTCCGGACTGCCAACCTCACCCCCGGGTCTATGGCTCCCCCAGCAAGACCAATAATGACCTTTGACCTCCGTGTCAGTGACCCCTGACCCAAAGCCGTCAGACTCGGGTTTAACCTTCCGCACCTACTACCGTCACCGATCCCGGGACCTTTACTCAAGGGCCCCGGTCTCCGGTTCCGCAACAGGCCACTCGGGGCCTCCCCGCTTCCTGAGCGCTAGACACGTCATGACGTCACGACAGTCTCGGTAGAGACGGATTTTGGCTGGCGCCGCCCCCAGCAGGTTAAACACATGAGAAAAGCTCTGAAAAGTTCGGAAATATGAGCATACATATATACCAGAAGCCTACGTATAACATTTACAGCCATTCCCGAGTTTATTGCTTTATTTATGGCATAGTTAAGATAAGACTAATTTGCCCTTATTAAAGATGGCGATCACAATTTAAAGGGCCAGTGGTGGCGTCATTTCCTGTCGACATTAACGTCCAGGCACCATCACGCATCGTTTCCGGCGGAGACAAAGGTGGCGCGTTAGTCGTCGGAACCATGCCCAAGTAAGATGAATGAGAAAAAGGGGTTACGGGGGCTGCTAGCCATAATGGTTTTGCAGCAAGGGCTATCTATATATGTTCTATTTATTGTAGCGTTATTAGCGTCCTCCATGTGACATGTGCAATGTTTTGTCTGCAGGTTTTATTGTGATTACTGTGATACCTACCTCACCCATGATTCGGTAAGTCCGTCACACTCCACAGTGGCATTTAGTCTAAGACGTTGGTTTGAATGTTTTATATGTAAACCATGTGTGAGCTACAGTGATACAGGTATGTATGTGTATGCTACATATGTAGGAGATAAATGGCCTCATAACTGGCTACTAAGGGAAGCTGTATGTTTGCTTATACTGCAGTGGTTCCCAGACTTTCCCTGCAGGCCCACCCTCCTGGATAGGAACATTATCCCCAATTTGGGGTATGGGAATTTGTAACCGTGTACAATGACGGTGGTGACATGGGCTGGGGAGAACGATGCCTTTCCATTAAAATTAAGGTCTATGGTGCGGCCCCCTGCCCCTTATGCGTCACATATTTAGGCTGCTTTTTAAATTAAAAATAAAAAAATGTGCAAGTGTACGTACATTTTATATTTTACCACAAAAGTGTAACCTTCCTAGTCTCTACACCCTGAGTGTAGCTCAGTATAAATTTGTTTACAAACCATACTCGCCTCGAGCTACTCTCGGGCTAGCTTACCTGCCTGGAAGGAGCTTGCAGTGCCTCTGTCGGTGTCCCTGCTGATCCTTGTGGGTTTCACTGGCTCAGCATAACCGATGACCCCGAATAGGCAAGGGGGTTGGCATTGGCTTGCATGCAAATGCAGGCTTTGGTGCTCTTGGTTCTGACATGCCCAGCATCATCCAATTTAAAGAGATTTCTGTTGCTCTTTTATAAGGGAAACCGGCTCATTACCCAGGGGTTTAATACATTTTTTTTTTTTTGTTTTTTTTTTAGCCTTCAGTTCGAAAGACTCATTGCAGTGGAAGAAAACACAAGGAAAATGTAAAGGATTACTATCAAAAATGGATGGAAGAGCAGGCACAGAGTCTTATTGATAAAACCAGTAAGTCAGCTCCCCTCTCTGTCTGAACCACATATGCTATAAAATGCCTCCTATCATTGAATTCAGGTCTTTATTTTTTTTCACAGGTGTACAAAATTAAGCACCTAGCAGTTACGTCTGCATATACATTCATTTCTTGACCTATGTTGTACTGATGCGAAAGGTCTGTTTTTTTGTGATAAGTTGGTTTATGTTTAATGGCCCTTTCACACCATATGCATTTTTTCTTAAGGCATGCGTTTACACATATGTACAAAAAACGCATGCGTTTTGCAGATCGCATTAGCCTCTTTGAACAACTTAATGAAAAATGCATGCAGCAGGGAAACAAACTCATGCGGAAATGCAATGCATGCAGTGTGATTGGGAACATTGGTTTTCTTTGAGAAAACGCAGTACTGTAAAAATGCATGCGTTTGTAAAAACGCAACGCATATAGTGTAAAAGGGCACTAAAAGTTGTCAGCCTGTCGACCCATTTACTTTAGAGTTCAAAACTCATGGTAGAATAAATTTTCATACAAAAACAGTATCCACAGTAGCTTAATTGAATGGGTTTTACAGCCTAGCTAAACCCTACATGCAATATGGTGGGTGTGACTCAACTGGATCCTGGGGCACTTGTGTTTCTTGGTCAGATTTGAAATGTTTGGTGCATGCCAAATCAACACTATGTACTTTAATTAAAATTGTAAATCAAACATGTTTTGAGGAATGAATTCCTCACATCTAGTTATTCCTCCAGGTATCTACATTGGGGGAAATGTACATTCAAAAGGTTTTGGTGCTGCTTGCCTTCATCAGGGGGTAGGGCTTGATAGAGGGTTAAGAATCATCAAAATGGGAGTCCTGTGAGGTTTTTTTTTTTTTTTTTTTTTTTTTTTGGAACCTGGTGTTTGATATCGATCATAATTTGTGTTCATTTAATTTGAGTGGTCTGTTTCCTTTTGGTCTTGCAGAGTAGTTAATCCATATGGATATATAAGGAATCTTATTAGGTCCATGGATCTGTGTGCTGACATGGAAGAGGGTACCTGGGGGAGAAAATAGATGTGAGGAATAAATTCCTTCTTTTCTTTTTTTTTCTTTTTTTATATACATACTAACAAGCAGTTAAAGGGTTATGCTTGACTACATCCTGCTGCAAAAAGGGTTCTGAACATCGGCAGTTCCTCTATCACTTACCTAAAATACAGTGTCAGCTACTGTGTCCTCCAAACTTAAAAATAAATCAGTTTCTCTACTATTACATTTCATCTAAAAATCTACTTCTTCATCTGTACTGTTGATTGCGTTTAAAGGAATGCAGGCAAGTGAAGTAGGTGTTATGTTGGTGTATCTGCTGAAATTGTTTACATTTGAACAGGTAGCACATTTGAACTAGCTTTTCTAGCAGACAATGTATACCTTTAATATAATCTAGTTCCCATTCATAGCAAGTTAAATGACCTAGAGTGTTGCCCCCACTCCCTTTTTAACTGTAATATTTCAGAAAACTGACTATGTAGCACAGATAAAAAAAATAATTGTATACCCATGTGGTTCTTTTTTTTTTGTTTAGATTATATAGCATAGGGTACTTTAAACCTATCCATGTTAACATTCACTGGACAGATCTCCCTTAATGCATTGCACAGCATGGGCTTATTCCAGGGTGGATTTGATTTAAATCAAACAGATTTAAATCACTAGTCAGTAAGGCTCGATTTTAAATCAATCATTCTTGCTGGTATAACTTGAAAATGAAGATTTTTAAAACAACTTTTCATATTTGTTTTTTTTTTATCCCCAGTTTAGGTTAATCATTCATATTTGGACAACTTTTGTGTTGAACTTAGTTTTGAGAACTGCAAAAGTAAACCGAGCATCTGTGATAAGAAGTGGATGATGGCATAAGCACATCACCCAAATTTCCCCTTGAATAGACAAGGGTGAAGGGACGCAAAAGCAATACATTTATTATACACTGTGCAAAAAATAAAGTAATGACCATCATATCAATCAATGCACAATGTTGCGGATGTCACATCTGTACACTCGCTTAAACAATTAAAATAGTCCAAATGGCGCAAATTTCACCCAAACGCGCGTTTCATTGAAGACTTCTTCAGGGGGTACGATATGTCATTTCATCGGCCAAATCTACATAACACAATCAGCGACACAAGGGGATCAGTCATATTGAATAACCAAATTGACATAAAAGTGGGCACAGACCCTCAGGGGTCACATCCATAGATAAATATAGGGGGAAAGACATGATTTATCAAGATGGCGTCCCCACTGGTAATCTGCGTCGACCCAAGCCATCAACTGGTCATGTTTGCCAAAGTAAATGTATTAAAAATCTATCTTGTTGTGTGCAGATCACCGCGGCAGTTATGTGGTTAAAGTCTGTCTCTCCGTTCTCCACTGGTGTCAGTGCAGTGGATTCTACCTATATAGATCTATGGATGTGAGTGACCTTTGAGGGTCTGTGTCCACTTTTATGTCGATTTGGGTATTCAATATGACTGATCCCCTTGTGTTGGCTGATTTGTTATGTAGATTTGGCCAATTAAATTACATATGGTACCACCTGAAGTCTTCAACAAAACGCGCATTGGCGGAAATTTGTGCCATTTGGACTTGATTGTCTAAGCACCTGTACAGCTGTGTACATCCACAACATCGCACATTGTTTGTGATTGATATGATGGTTATCAACTTCTGTCTATTGTGTTCGGGATGTTGGCCACTATACATCGGAGAGTGTAGTTTTATTGATTATAAAATCTTACAAAAACCTCCGTGAGAGCATGACATTGTGAATGGATTCGTGGAATTTATTTACCAAAACAATTAAACATAAACAGCCTTATTCTACATAATTAAAACTAATCTTTATTTCATGATGGAATAACCTTGGGATGGTAATAGATTTTCCTCAAAAAGCACTTTATTTTTTTAAAAACTCAATTTACCATATTTTTGGGACCATAAGACGCACCCAGTTTTTAGGGCAGAAAATCCAGGAAAAAAAAAGATTTAATACGTTTTCACATCTATTGGGATAATGCAATGAATTTAATGGATGCAATATTCAATTCAGCCACAGGTGTCACTAGCAGCAGTACACTCAGCACAACACGTCACACTACACTGATCTGTTCAGTGGATTTCTGCATCCCCTGCACCCCGGCCGAGCCATCCATAGCCAAACTGAACACAGCACACAGCTCTCCTCTGTGTTCTCCTTGGTGGGGATGCAGGGGATGTGGCATTTAGATAGAAGAGCCGAAGATAGCAAATGACAGCTGCCACAGCTCTGCTCCTCAGCTCTCCTCCCGGTGTGGCCGCCAGTGGTCGCACATTCAGACCATAAGACGCAGGCACTTTCCCCCCCAGTTTTGGGGGTGAAAAAGTGCGTCTTATGGTCTGGAAAATACGGTAAATCAAAAAAATCCGATTTTTTTATTTTATTTAAATTATTGATTTTTATCCACCCTGGCTTATTCCCATGAAAAAAAATCTTTTAAAAACAGTGAATGTGGCCTTAATGATTATTGTACATCCAGAGAGCACTGTTTAAAAGTAAGTATACCTTCACCACCATAAAGCTATAATTGGCGATCTTGGGCAATTTTCTTAACTGATTTCTACCAAGGGACGCCAGCACAGTAAGACACCCTAGACCAGTGATGGCAAGCCTATGGCATGCATGCCAGAGGTGGCACTTGGAGCCCTCTCTGTGGGCATGCGAGCTGATGGCCAGCATAGAGGAAAGAACTGCAGGCTATTGGCTCTCAATGCTGTCAGTACCTTCTCTTTATCTAAAGCTGGGATTTACTATCCATGTCTATTCCGATGCGATTTTCAGCACTAGGAGTGGCGTGATGACGTTATCACACCCGCCCGCTAGTGCCGAGAATCGGACTGCACTCTTAATGTGCAGCTCAATATTTCGGCTAGGGGCAGCCTTCCCGAGCTGAACTAATGGGATCGGGTTTAAATTTACCGTCCTGTTGGAAAACTGTGCGACCCGACAGGACGGCTTATTTTAGCCCAATCCTCGTTAGTTGCTGCATCCAATTCCTGCATGACCCGATCCCTAAGGGATGCGGGAGCGTGCAGGGCATCGGATCGGCGGTCGGATCGTGCAGGAATTGGAACGTCTATGCCCAGCTTAAGAAAGTAGAGTGTTCAAATTTTTCGTGTGTGTATATGAGGTGTGCCACATAAGCACTAAGCACTTAAGTGCCAGCATAAGTGGGGTTTGGGCACTCGGTCTCTAAAAGGTTTGCCATCACTGCCTTAGTCCCCTGGGGCTGGTAAACTAAACCCAATTCATCCCTCATGTTTTTGGTGACCAGAATTCACTTTATACTTCTACCCATTGCAATGCTTATTTACTGAATATTAACTGCATTTCAGAAGGACAAATTGTTTTGCTAAAGTGCAGGAAGTCTAATCTTTAACTAAAGTTATGGGTTGGCGGCAATCACAATGAATGAGGATTTCCTTTTTTCTTTTCCCAATTGAAATAAAGTGGTGGCACATTTCACTTGACTAACTCCTTAGGGTGTCTCCAGGCACACAATGTGTCCTGATAATGTTAATTTCTTGACAAACACATGTAAGCAGTCTTTTAAATAGATTTGTGTTTGTCATTTGTAGCTGCTGCATTTCAGCAAGGAAAGATACCACCCACACCTTTTGCTGCACCACCAGCTGGAAGTGCCATGATTCCACCTCCACCTAGCCTTGGTAAGTGTATTTTATGTTATTAAGTTTTGGGTTTTTGTTAATTATTTCTAATAAAATATGCCCTTTATTATAAAGGTGGACCCCCACGCCCCGGTATGATGCCTGCACCACCTATGGCTGGACCCCCAATGATGCCAATGATGGGACCGCCTCCACCAGGAATGATGCCAGTAGGCCATGGTTAGTTAGCTGTTTTTTCTTTTCTTATTCTCATTAATGAGAATAGAATTGTTAATTTTTTTTCCCCCTAATAGTTTAAGGAAATGTTTTGGAACTGGTGTACACTTATTTTTTCATTTGACTCTGTATTTCACTGTCCAATCTTCTCAGCAATAGTTCTTTCCCCAAGCGTCATTCCAGGACAGCACCAGAGAGATGGACTCCACCTCCTGTGGGAGGAAACACCAGGATACGATCTTTAAAGTCCAGCTCTCCTCCCTCCTGATCAGTCTTTGGTGTTTCCTCCCACGGAGGGACATCAGGAGTAGGTGGTGTCCATCCTGGATGCTGCCTGTCCCTTAGGGGAATATGTGTATTTTTAAAATGGATCCCTGTCTGCTTACCGTAGGTGGTACAGTGTCCGGGCGCAGGAACTTTTGCCTCACGCTCAGGGAGAGTCTGAGCCCTCTGCTCCGAGCGCCACGGAGGAGTCGTGCGGGTGGTTTTGCGCCCGATCCGCATGCCGGTAGGTATCGGATGATTCTTCCCTAGCAGCGCGGGCTGCTAGTGCTGGCAGGGAGAGCGGTGTGGTGCGTCTGACGTCATTAGTAGGCGTCGGGCGGGGGAGGGAAATGTGGATCCACGCTGCCACCATCACTTCCGGTTCCCGGCGAGGAGTTAGGTGGACTGGAAGTGCTCTGCAATTCAAAATCCCTGGCGGGAGCAGAGCTTCCCGGCAAACATGGGCAACCTGGAGACCGGATCCAGCATGTCAGCGGCAGGTGGCAGCGCAGCCCAGGTAAGAGACGGAGTGTTCTCCCATCTTGCGGTCTCTCTGGGTCTGGATTGTAGCTAGGAAGTGGTGGGGTTTTGTCTCAGACCATTTTACGTGTAAAATGTTTCCCCTTCCCCCTCTGGGTAGCTCTCCAGGCTGGTTTGGGACAGGATGATAGGAGGGCCCCTGGTAGCAGTGGGGTTTTCTGTTCCCTCAATTTTTTTCTGTTTATTGGGTATGGGGTGACGGTTTGGGCTGAAATACATAAGGGATAAGGAGGAACACCAACGGCCAAGCCAGACAAACCGGTAACCTCGGTGAAACGGAAGTGTGCTGGCTGTAATGCCAAATTGAGTAACACCTTAACCTTTGTGCCGCAAGTGCATCGAGGATTTGGTGCAGGACGAAGGGGCGGCAGTGGCAGCAGGGAAGGATGTCCTGAGTTCAGTCAAGGAGGAACTCTCGGTTACACTTTGCTTGCTGAGGCTAAGCCCCGGAGTTACAAAGCCGTGCAACCTTGCCCCCCAACCCCTGATCCTATTCAGGAAAGTGAGGACGAGGAGAGGGATTCTATGGCTGAGCTCTCTGAGGACTCAGGAGCGGAGCCTAGTTCCCCGGCCACCCCCCGCTATGGCATCTCTCTAGATGAAGTCGACGATTTTGATTTGTTCTATCAATGAGACTTTGCAAGCATGGGGTTCTGGTTAACGCAGTTTAAGACGCATTTGGAAACAGGCACTCCCAGAGAACAACTACTGGAATGTCTTCCCACTATATTACAGGTGTCTAAGTTTATGGCAGACTCTTCCTTGGAGGCGGTGAAAGTCACAGCCAGGACAGGAGCCCTCGTCAATTGTTCCAGGCGTGCCCTTTGGCTTAAGTCTTGGGCAGGCGACAGTGGATCCAAATCAAAATTGTGCAATTTGCTTTTTGGACCAGAGTTGGAGAAAATCTTGGATCGTACCTCTGACAGGAAGAAAGCATTTCCTCTTCCTAAGAATAGGCCTCCCAGTAAGCGGCCCTTTCGGGCTTGTTACCAGCCTGGAGGTAAAGGGAAAGAACCGGTGGCAAAGAAGCCATGGCAGCCTAAAGGCAGGGAGAAGCCAAACATCCTGTTTGACGGGCCCAGTACCTCAAAAGCTAAGTGACAGTCCACACTGGGTAGGAGGCAGACTGGGGCACTTCCTACCCGAGTGGATTTCCTTGGCCCCAAACCCCTACATCCTGGAGGTCATCAGGCAGGGTTACAGGCTGGAATTCCTGTCCTTACCACCCAGACGGTTCTTCTTAACCACTCCGCCAAGAGATCCGGTCAAGAGCAAGACCCTTATGGCCTGCATCTGGGACTTGATAGATCAGAGGGTAATGGTCAAGGTTCCCCAAGGACAGGAAGGAAAGGGGTTCTACTCATGTCTTTACGGTACCCAAACCATCGGGGAAAGCCAGATTTATCTTGAACCTGAGTCAGTTAAACCGCCATCTCACCTACAAGAGGTTCCGGATGGAGTCCATCTATACAACAAGGAACTATCTGATGGCAGGGTGTTACATGGTAACAGT
>CM070033.1:119515984-119532922 GCA_036250615.1 Ptychadena robeensis
TGGCTCAAACAGGCCATCATGGCGGCCTACCAGATTCAACAAGTGCCTTGTCCTCTGCAACTTCAGGCACATTCCACTAGAGTGGCTGCGACCTCTTGGGCTGAAAGGCCGAAAGGTCCTCCAAGCGGTGGTCCCGCCCTAGTCTGGTGAGTACTTGATTATCCTCTCTGGTGCTGTCCTGGAATGACGCTTGGGGAAACCATGAGTTAGACCTACCGGTAACTCCTTTTCCATTAGTCATTCCAGGACAGCAGGCTACCCACCCTCTGGTTTCAGCCAGAGATAGTCTGGTGGCCGGTCATGCTCTTTGCGGGGGGGTTATTGTATTACCCTGTTTTTGTGCTGTGCTTCTATTTTTCAGTTCCACTCTTGAGTCCTCTACCATAGACTGATCAGGAGGGAGGAGAGCTGGACTTTAAAGATCGTATTCTGGTGTTTCCTCCCACAGGAGGTGGAGTCCATCTCTCTGGTGCTGTCCTGGAATGACTAATGGAAAAGGAGTTACCGGTAGGTCTAACTCATGTTTTTTAGTAGCTTGCACTTCTAAGAAAACAAGTCTTATTGGAGTACTGCTTCATGGATAGTTCTGCTATGTAATGAGCTTATATCAGAGGTGGGCAAACTTTTTTGACTAGTGGGCTGCAATGGATATTTCAATTTGACAGAATCCCAAGTCTTCCCAGCCTGGCTTGAAAATGTAAACATTGATTAAAGTAATCATTAACAATTTTTTATATAGGTAAGTAGATGGGTCGAATGATGCATTATCTTCACTTATTGCAGGGAATTTGCCAAAGGGGAACCAGAGTGTCTTGACACCATGGTGCTAAAAGCCTGGATATGGCCCCTGGACTGTAGTTTGCCCACACCTGTCTTACAAAGTAGCTTCTTAGACCAGACATGCAGGTTATTTGATTTGTGATGTACTTTGTTTTTCAGAATGGTCACCTGTGCTCATTTTTTAACATTTTTAGCTTGCCATCCAATTTGTTTTGCTATGTGCTTTGGGTTTTACTTTTTTGGATCTAAACTGTTGACTAATGCATTTGTCCTTTTTTAGGTCCTGGTATGAGACCACCTATGGGAGCTCACATGCCTATGATGCCAGGTCCACCAATGATGCGTCCACCATCCCGTCCCATGATGCTTCAGTCACGCCCCGGAATGGCACGGCCTGACCGATAACCATCTTTAGAACATTGTACATTGAAATTTAAATGATGTATGTTAATGAAGTTACAAAACCCATTGGGCCATTATTATACTTATTTTTAAGCCTCAGTGGCAGAAGTGGATTCCAGGTGTCATTTTTGTTGTCACTAACTTTTTTCTCTCCTGATTTTAAACCCTAGTAAAGAATATTGTGGAAAGATTTTCGTAGACTGTTTGAACTGTTGAGGGTCACTCCATCCAATTTTGTTTTATGTGAAATTGTGGCAAGTGTCTCTTTCCAAAGACATTTGCCAAGGTTCATGCTTTATGGTTCACCTTGTAGCCTCCCTCCTGAGACAGCCTTCTTGTTTCTAATGCGAGGATCCTTAGTTTCCTGACAAAGTATCCAAAGATCTTGATTGGGAGACTGCTCTTGAGGATCTGCCTAAATTAAATTGGTTTTATTTGCCTTGAACTAGCCCTCTACTTGTTTTCTCATATCTGGTCGTATCCCACCAACTGGGATTTCATGAGTTTAGGTCATCTTGATGCTCAGGTGGGGGATTTAATTGTGGATGAACTACTTGTCTGGAGATTGACAAAACATGCACTGCTGGTAGGACCATGGAACAAGTTTAGAAATGCCTATTTCCATAACGGTTGTTCCAGTATACATGTTGTCTACAAGGAATGAGTGATTTTTAATCTGCACAGGATTCCAAAGGTTTGCTTTTTTTTTAAATTTTCTTTTAAAATTCCCTTTCCCAAAAAAAAAAAAAAAAAAAATGTTCATGTATTATCCTAGTAATATAAAAATTACTTTTACAAATCTGGTTGAAATTGCTCCGCTTTCTACACAAGGGAGTAGGACTTTGTTCATATATTCCCCTTTTTGTTTTATATTAATTTGTATTCTCTTGAAAGAAAATGTTTCTTAAGAGCTTCTGTTTTTTAATTAAAGATTTTGTGTTGGACCTGTGGCATTACCTTCTTAAGCCATGTGAATAGAAAATTGTCATGAGTGAGTTGCGTGGCCTTGGAAGAAGTTGAGTTTTAGAATTGACATTAGAAGGCAGTAGAGATTTTGCTATATAGGCATTACAGATACTCTAGACAAATCAAGATGAATGTTTTTTTTTTTTTTTTTTAAATGCACATGTATTTATAAATCTTTTCATGCATGACATGCATATTGTCTAAATAATATCCAGAATTTGTGAACATCAGGAAATATGGCAGGTTTGACAATAAAGTGTCCTCTCCCTCTACAGCTCTGTCTGTGGAAGCTGCAGCGTGATTGCAGCTCCAACACATGGAGAGAGAGATGGCTAGTTCATCTATCTCTATCCATTGCTTATGTTGGCAGGGTCTGCTGGTGTAAGCATTGCAGAACAGATGAAATATTTTGATGAGGGTGGATCTCTCATCTCACAGCTGTCCCATCTCCCCAGCGGGCAGCCAGGATGTTGGTGGTTGCATATTTAGGACTCAGGCACTTTTAACCCCCTCTGGGGTGGGGGTGCTGCATCTTATAGTTGGAATAATATGGTAAGTGTGAGCTAATTATATACAAACCATAATGGGCAGTGTTTCTAGTGCATCTAAAGATGCATGCCAAGCGCTGCCAAAATGATGCAGTGGAGCCTTGTCCTTCAATGCACACCAAAATAAAACTGACTCATCCCTGTGCTCCAAGTTATCATCCAAGCCCATTGATGCTTAAAGAAGTAGTTATATGGAAGGAATTGGGGCATGGTCAGACATAGTACCCGCTAGTAAAAGCCATATGATCTACCAAAATACAGCCTTTTTAGAAAATGTGGCAGGAATATCAGGTGTAGGGTCTTTCATGCAGGTATCTACGTATATGTATATAACATGTGTAAATGTATATGGTGCACATTAGACATGGATGAACGGGAGCAGTGAACAATAAAAATTCAATAATGGAATTTAAATGTTAAAAAAATTATTTCAATAATGGATCCTAAGGGTGGCATGATATTCCAGGGGCTGATATAAATGCCTTGATGGTCCAGGGGCGGTATTTTGAGAATGTCTGATTTAAATGACCTCCTGGCAGTGTTTGCTGGTATACTTGTAGTAATGACGTTTTGCCACAAGATGGCAGTAGATGACTGAATGAAAATCAAATTTCTTCCCTGATAACTTAGTTACTGTGAATCTTCCAGGATGGTTCACATGAGAGATGGCTCCAGGTTGGGACCTGCAGATAACACAAAAGACAGGACACTCCATTTCTTTATTTTAGTGGAAACTGAACTGTCCTGAAAGATTTGGAAAAATTTAGTTATCAGGTAATAACTTTTTTTTCCCACCAAGCTGATTCACAGTAGAGATGAGCAAGATGTTATAAATTAAGGGAGGGACCACAACCTGAGAGACCTACTTCCCAAAAGTCTCAACTTACTGGAGAAGAGGTTCACCAAAAATATTGCACAGCAAAGAGCTGAACTCAAAATTGATTAAAACAAGGCTGCCATGAGTAAGTAGCCAGATCTGGGTCTACTTTATACATTAGGATGTATAAAATGTCCTTAATGAAAGGGCCCATCTGACATGAGCTAAGTACCAGACTAGATCTATGTAGCCCACAAAGAAATTTTGTTGCCCTGATTCTAATTATTTAAAAAGATTTAGGGATTCATCCAGCTGACTGTGTTGTCTGTCCAGTCATCCTCGCATAACTTGAGGACATGTAAGTATCTTACAAAGAGGATGTTATAAATTGGGGTGTATCTGACGCTGCTGTTATATACCTTCGCACATTCCCATCCCGAAATAGTTAATTTGAATTTGTAAAAAGTACCAAAGGGTTCCCTCGGGGCTGGGACTTTAAATGGAATGTGGGATTTTCCTCTGTTATAAGTACCTTGTCTATAGTATCAATAATGTAGCTGTTTATATACACAAAAAAGCTTTATTTGGAACCATAGTATCCACATCGATAAAAACAATGTATGAAAAAAGTCCTAAGCATAAGACATTTCATACATATAGTTGTATAAACATTTGAATATAACAAATACATATACAATTTAAAAGTTAGGTGACGTGTGCTAGATGTTGACAGTGACATGTTTCGCCACGATTATGTGGCTTCCTCGGGCTTGCACACGTAAACTAAGAGCTGATTGTCACAATATCTGGGGGTCAGAGAGATTTGCATATTTTAGAAGTGACAAAGTTACATATTTGCTGTAATGGTATCATATATTGTTATGCAGTGGGAAGGAAAGGGTTAAATACGGGCTTACCCCTTATACGGAACTTTTTTGTATGAGGTAGATAACGTGGATCAATCTCCATTCAGAGCGGGTCCGTGGTGGATAGGCTCCCCATGAGCTATTTGCCAAGAGGTTAGACCTCTAAAGTATGACTCTTGGGGCACAGATTTTGTGATCTAAAAAGATTTTAAATGAATATTAGGGGTGTATGTGAGGCAATGGGATAGTATTAAGGAAGAGAATTACGTGAGCAGGGCGTATTAAAACGGCTCCTTTAACACACAAATATTTAGTATGGAAGAGGAAGGAAGGATGGCTTCCAGGAATCATCCATGTTCTAAAGGAAGTAAGTAAGTAAAGTAATTGCCAACCACTACCCCATCATTGCAAACATTTAATGACTGGCTTCTGCAGTGATTCAATCAGGGGGCGGAGAAGGAGAGAGAGACGAGGACAGTGAAGATAGGACCGTAGAAGAGTGAAAGTGTTAGAAGAACCTGGAGAACAGAGGCCTGGGGGAGGCTTTTATCACACCCTGAACATTTAAAAAACCACGGTTTTTTTGCAAGCATCTTAGACGACTGCTTGGGTATAATTGTAACTTCTGGACAGTATTCAGTATTTATACTGGATTACGAGTCACATGAGCTGTAAGCCCGTCCGTACCCAACTCCTAATGGCAGCAATCAACCGTGGACGTTCGTTTTATGTCGAGTCCATTCTTTAGCACTAAAGAAGACATTTGGAAGCAAGTTTGGCTGAAACGTCCATTGGACCTTCTTGAGGGTTTGCACAGATACAGATTCTTGCCAGATCGTTCCCGTAATACACACGGCGAAGGGCAATGATGAAACCTCTTTTGGTTCAATTGCAGTGGGGTACCAAGATAGTGGGGTTACACGCTGCATCTAAGAGTCGATACCAAACATACCTCAGGGGGGGGGGGGGGGGGAATGTCGTTTGTTTTTAATAGGGAGGGAAGGGAAATCGGATTTTGTGATACGTTTCACCGGTTGAGGACGGTCCTGCGGTCCTGGATCCAATTGAAATCTTCCCTAGCGTGGAAGTCTAGTAGCTAACCTGGTCTGCAACATTTTTTGATAGAGAAACTTCCAGACCCATTCCAGACCCATAATACCCTCTGCGGCAAAGATCCGTATTTCGCAAGTGGAACGATCCGACATCAACCTCCCCGAAAACTTTCTTACAAAGTTCAACAGACAGGAGAAATAAGCACTAATATTGGGTCAAGACGAGGACTACCTCTTTTGCTTGTTGCATTTCTGTCTATTCAACTGACCACGTAACGTAGGGGAAGCTTGTAATATGGTGTCTGCGAACCCCTCCCCTGGGAGGGTGTCGCGAAACAGCGGCGGGTCGACTTCAAGAAGTCCCGCAGTCTACGCCCTGTTCGCGGACACATTCAAAATTCCCGGCCTCTAGGCGGGGGGAATTTGAATATTGGAATCAGGAATAAAAACCGGATATGTACGTCATAGTGATCGTCACCTATCCGGTCAGTCGTGTGCGACCGCAACCTGGAAAGAATAGTAATGGTTACTTGCGGCTACGAAGGATGTGGGACGTCACTGACCGCACCGCTCCTCGGTCCACTTCCGGTTCTGAGCCGGTGTCTTTCACTAAAGACATGGCTTCATGACGGGTCTGTATTAGTTGAAAAAGATTCTCCTACGCAGGATCACACAGGTTGTGATCCTGCCGGAGGAAGACTTTACATCTTCTTCGGGGCCGGGGCGATACTAGTACGGGTCCGAAAAACCGTTTACTGTCCGCCGGGCGACGGCGAGTGTGGCGAAAGGGTCGGGGGCGAAGCATGCAGTGTCTGCTTGGACTCCCGAACTGGTCTCCGGCGAAATCAGTTCGGCCCATATTCTACCAGGTTAAGTCTGGACGCTCGGGTGTAAACAGAGAGGGGGAAAAATACTACGCAGATGGATAAGTAATTGTTAAACATATTATCTTATGATGGCATTTAAGGCTTTGATTTTTGTTTTTTTATTTTTTTTTTGAGGGGGCATTCAATATGTGTCGCATACAGGAGTATTTTCCTCTCCTGTTTCTCTCCACATTCAATACCTTCACCGTATAAGTTTGGCGTTTGCTCTTTTCCATAATAAGTTTATTTGTTTGTCCTTTTACAACCTCTGTACTGCTGATTGATAATGGAATGTTGTCTTAATATATTTTTCTATTTTTTTTACTTTTTATCAGAAGTAATAACCGGTATTAGTGGGCAAGGGGCTTGGACCGACTCTGCCAGCTACTACACCCAGCATGGCAGTAAGATGAGTCAGAGGATACTACTCGGCTCTACCTTGGTCGAACAAATGAAGGTTTTGTAAGCATTAGTAGTATGGGTTGTCGTGTGTTCGTCGTCTTCACACCTAATTTTCCCTTCACATGCTCGCAACTCATAAACGAGAACAACCCCATCCCCCTATATACCGTCTCTTGGTGACATCCTTGCACTATAGTAGTAGAGACTTTCATTAACACATAAGGTTAATTGTAATCCTTTTTTTTTCTTTTATCCCAAATTATGATTCTCCATCCTTAGCCCTTCTCTCCTTTCCGGTTGGAGGCTTCATACACAGGTTTTCTTTTTTCCTTAAAACTGTTCATGCCCTTCTAACTCGCTCACTCTTACATCACTAATTACCAGTTAGTTTTTTTTTTTAAGTATTCAAAAGTTTATTGAATTTTTTTTATAAAACGACCATACCATTACTAAGGAACAATAGAAAGCAGCAACATGCGCAACGTACCGGGGAGTAGTAGAAGTAATAGTCCGGAAAATGAATTATAGTGTAAAGAGGTTGTTAAACATACTCCAAACAGCGTTAGTGCAAGAAATAGTCGTTAAGACCAAAAGGGGGGCGTAATCACGAAAATCCAAATGGACCGCTAATATGCCTTGCGGACCAGGAAGATCGAGGTGGGTCAACGGGCAAGCTGGAGAGAAAGCATAAGATTTTCGCTGGAGACAGGCAATTAAAACTTTTCAATTCCACAGCTTAAAGTTGGCCACTAACAGAGTGTGAACTCGCAGGAAGAAGGGTAAAGGCACTGCTCTTCGGGATCGGGCAGTGCAACACAACGAGGATCGTTTTCGTGGGATTATTAGGATCGTGTGACGCTTATTATACAGCGTATTCCGGTCGCTACATGATTGCCACCGAATTTAACTCTAAAAAGAGGGAAAAGGAAAGGACAAAAGAAGAAGAAACAAAAAATTTAAAAAGAGAAGAGAAACAATAACAGCGAGGGAAGGGGAATAGCATAGCGGGGGACTAGAAAGAAGGGGGCGCCCAGGGTTAGGGGGAGAGAGAAGGGGAGGAGAGCGGGGGGATGGTGGGAGGGAAGGGAAGAAAGACCCGAGGGAGCAGGGCTAAAAAAAAACTATCCTTCATGGAGAGGCGAGGAGAGGAGAAGTAAGAACGTTGCATGCCCCCTCCACCGAGTCTTGAAAAGGATCCCATGCACTCCACGTCTCGACAAATTAGTGAGGCAGTTTCCTGGGTATGAGGCCACAAGTTCCCCAGGCGCTGCACTCGGGTTGAGTTCAGAACAAACCAATCAGGATATGGGTGGGGACAGGGTAGGCCGCGATGCGCCAGTGTATTGGGCATGACTGCCCCTGTGGGGGCGGCTGCTTTTGCATTAAAAAAGAATAGTTAGAATTCCCCTCTTGGGCAATTTTCACGGGAACCGGGCGACATAGGGACACGCAACGAGATTTAAGCGGCGTCGGGGGTCTTGGGCACTGGGGCGCCCGGGAGGCTTGCTTATCGGAGAAATCAAAAAAGATTGGTCCCAAAATGAAGAAGCAAGGGGCCAGCGGGCCAGGACCACCATATGTGTTTGTAGCATGGTCCACGTGGGCCGCGGCACAGCGCCAGCAGTCTGCGGAGATCAGAGGGAGGAAGATCCTGGACGACGAAGGGGTGTGGTCCCTATACCACCTGCAAGAAGCTTGATACGACATTGGTCGAGCTTGGACATGCTATAGATTTGTGAGTAAGATTGCGTATTAGTCTTTGCTGTCGAGGCACGGCATCCACAGGGGTTCGGTTACCCAGCCTCACTCTCCCAGCAAAGAAATGTTTAAATTGTAGTGCGGTCTGGGAGGCGTCGCTGCTGGTCAGGAGGAGGGAGTATAGTGAGTATAGGACCGAGGTTGTACTAGGGATGCTTGGAGTAGGCAGGAGACAAAGGTCTTCGAAAAGAGGTTCTGCTCGCGGAACGATACTTACAGAAGCCCTTGTCAAGCCAAAAGTTCCGATTGAAGGTGTTGTGGAAAGCTGCAATCTGCAAATGTTGAGCCAGCTGCCTGGGGCTCGTGGAGGGCGGGCAAGAGATCGGTAAGGGGGCGAAGAGTCAAGTCCGTCAGAAATTTGCGAGAGAGGGAGAAGAGTGGCGCAAAAGCGCTCGAGGTCTGGCAAGAAGGAGTCTTGTGGTTGTAGCCCGGGGCAAAGGCCGGGTTTACCCACTATGGATGTGAGGGGCAATAGCCGGTGGGTCTTTTGGTTGGTTGACAGACGGGGAGATAGTCGATGCGGAATGGTGTGTCGATGTGTTCCAAAACAGCAGAAGAAACGTGTTTTGTCTTTTGTGCACTTGTTACGAATGAAGAAAATAAGAAAGGAGCAAAAGGAGGACAAGAAAGAGGAACATGAACAACAGGGGCAGAGTAAAAAAAGTCTAGCGGGAAAAACCACAAAAAAAGAAAAAAAAAAACAAAAGAACCAGAAAGTGGTAGATGCGGGGGGGGGGCCATGAGGGACAGGAAAAAAGAGACGAGAAGTCCAGTTGAACCCACAGTCTTGTCAGACGCCAGAGAAAATCCAGTCAAGTGCAATGGTTTGAGCACAGACGCCCGGATAATAAACAAAGTATCCCCTGTGGGAGAGCCACCCCCCCCTGTTCCTTACGGCGTAATCAAAAAGTATCAAGCTGACCTGAACGACCCCTCCCACCCCTGGCCCCCCCAGAACCCGCGACCAAAAAAACCCGCGGAACACACCCAATAATTACAACCCCCACCCCGCTAAGCGTCAATCCGCGCGACAACCACAGAAACTCACCACCTAAGACGCAGAACTGCAACACAGAGACTCAAACACTCCAGCAAACAAATGCACAGCGAGCACCAGACGCCCAAACAAAACCCAGACGACCCCCCACACAAACAAAACACAACACCCCAAACCACCCCCCCCCCAAACCACACCACAACCCAACCACCACAAAACCACCCACCCCCACAGCCGGCCCTACACCACCAACCGAAGAGGGCCACCCCCCCCGCAGCACAGGCCGTATCTTGAAAAGACCCCACCGGTATACGAACCCCAGCCAACACGGCCCCCCCGGCCAGACCCCGGCGCAACCGACCCAAGAAGCACCAACCCAAACCCATCCATCTTCACAACAGCCCCAGAGAATCAAGGGACCGACAACCAGGTGACGCTAACGCCACGCCCATGACTACAGCTTCTGCCAAGGTTGAAGGGAGTCGTAACAGGGAGACACTAGCGTAAACTTGAAAGCCGTTAGGTGGAACTAGGTCGGCCCGGGATAACGGAGGCCCAGGTATGTGATTGCGAGCCACGGACCAGGGAAAAAGGGAAGGATGCTGCCTTTAAGTGAATGTGTGCACCGGGGACGGGGGGGAGCGAGACGGGGTTAAGGGCTGTGTGGACTCTTATGTGCAATTCAATTATCATAAGTTTACTCAAGCTCCAAAGGTCCGCGAACTCACGTAGAAGAGCTGGGAAAGCCACTTGTGGGTTTGCACAAACCAAAAAGGAGGAGGTGTGGAGGTTCATCCGCAAAAAGGGCCCATTCTTGTGGGTGATCAGGGCCCTATGCGGGAATTGGCCACAGATATATGGGTTGGCTCTAATGGAAGATTAGCGAGATGCTCCATGGCGAGGACTCATAAAGGAACGGTGACAGGGAAACCCTGACGAGTCCCGTTTCTAATATGGCCAAGGAGGGGGAGAGTTGTTTACCAGTGAACCAGCCACTCTGGAAGTAGGGTAGTTCGTACAGAGCAAGATCTTTGGACACCATTATGATGGGGAGACCTAGTGGTGTCGTGAGTCCGGTGGCAAAAGAGGGATAAAGGCCAGCCAAACCTTGTCAAATTGCCTCTCGGGGCGACAGATAAAAAAGGCACAGGGCAGGGAACGCTTAGAGGCAGGGGACATCAGGGTACAGGCCTCAGGTTGTCTTGTCAAGAGCTTCACGTTTGTGTGTGGTTACAAAAAACCCACCTGCACAGTGTGAATCAATGAAGGGATATAAATTGTTTCAGACGATCCGTAGGCAGTTAGCCATAGATGTTAAGGTCTGTATTAATGAGCCGAGATTGGGGCGGGTAGGGGGGCAGAGGGAAGGAATCTTTACCGGCTTCGGGGATGAGAGTGATCAGGGGGCCATCTGAGATGTTTAGGGAAAAAAGGGACAGTCTGGGGCAATGGCGTTAAAGGAGGAGAGAGGGTCGTGAGGAAAAAGGCATCCAGGAACTGTTTGTAGAAGCAAATTAGGAAAAGCCGATCTGGGCCTGGATCTTGCCAAAGGGGACGGCAGGTTTTGATGGTAGCGCTAGCTCCTCTGAAGTAATGCGGAACAGCCAAGACTCCGCGTCGACTAAGATTCGTGGTTGGTAAACCGTATGAGCCTCAATGTAGGAGGCAAGCGAGGGAGGGTCTCAGAGGCAGGGAAAACGATTTCCCAGACGCATCAAGGGTATAAAGGTCTTGGTCAGTATTTGTGAAAGGCCGAGAGTTATGAGAGAGGTTGGATGGAGGGGAGGGCAAGATGGGTTAGAAAGTTTGGCAGATGAACGTGCGAGGAACGCTTCAATCGTACGAGCGGGCTAAGTGACGGCCAAACTTGTTGACGAAAACTCGGTACAAGGGTTGCGTTGGAAACAATTTTTGGATCTAGAGTACGACAAGTCTAGCAGGTGCGAAGTCTAACCTCTTCTATGCAGGAGAGTAAGAGTATCCACGGGACCGGTTTGCGATTTGTGAGCCGCTCAAAGGAGAAGGATCTCCTGTGAAGGGACAAGGGTAAGTGGGAGTCCTTCTCTCTTCTACACGCCCCCCCCGAGAATGGCACGACCCGGGAGAACACATTTCAAGCTTCCCAGCGCGTCGGGGAGGGGTGGGGTCATCTACAGGTCACAATCCAAGTCAGAAAATGGTCTGTCACTATGGCCACTACCGGGGGTCAGTCAAGAGGGATGCATTGAGCTCATCCAGGCGAATCCGGGTTTTCCTAGGGGAGTCCGGCGGGCGAAAAGAAGATACATGACAGGGTGGCGGTGGTACAGAAAAAAGGTATGTATAGATAGAGGAGGTTGGGAGAGCAAAGGAGGAGAGGAGAAAGTGGGAAAACATGGAAAGTAGCAAGTCGGCTGTAGGTGAGGCTGGTCGGAGGGTGGGGAGTAAAAAGTTGAAATTCCTCTTGTCGGTGGGGGTAGAGGCACGCCAGACATCAATTAGCGATGTGAAAGGAAGTTGCTTCTGTAGGACGGTTCGGCGTGAGGGCGGAAAAAAGAAAGCGACTCGAAGCGTCCGGTCGAAGAGTCAACAGTCGGGTTGAGAGCAAGGTTGTATGTAGTATCCCCCCATCACAATCGGGCCCCACAGTTACGTCCAGGGCGCCAAGGAGAGCGAGGAGAAAGGCAAGAACGGTTACCTGACCTATGATTGGGGCTATAACGCCTGACAAAGTTTATGCGAGACGTTAATATCTGCAGGAAATATATAAGGAAAAAAGCCCCCTCAGAATCCGAATGTTCCGCAATCAATTCAAAGGGAAGAGTACTTGTGGATTTCCCTATGGCCCACACCACAAAACTGTTCTCGGGGGGGGGTGGGAGGCTAAAGTACCAAGAGGAAAGAAGCCTAGGAGGGAATGGGGGGGGGCGGGTGGGGTGGGACGTCCTGCCTAAAGTGGTCCGCCTGGAGGAAGGCCACCTGACCCGTTGTTTATGGCGGGACACTTAACAAAAGTTTGAGCGTTTTGTGGCCGTACAGGACCCTGGGCGTTGTTTGCGCGTTGCAAAAAACGTTACGTCTGCCCATCCCGATTATGAGACAGAGATGGACCGCAAAAAAGGTCAGCAGGGATAGAGAAATCAGCACAATGAGGGGCCCACATTTGCGCACCCAGACCGAAGAGAGGGGGGGGGGGAGTAGTGGGGGGGGGGAGAGGGGCCGGGAAGGAATAGAGAGAGAAGGGGTCCAAAGGGCAAACAGACAGGAGACCAGCAAGGAAGGAGGATAGAAAAGGATGGAACAGATCATCAGAGAGAAAAGAAAAGAAAAACAATAGAAAACAGAAACCACAAATTAAACCGTAGAAACCGTTGTAAAAATATAAAGAGCAAAGAAATACTCATACAAACAAAAAAAGAAAAAAAAACAATAACCGTGTAGGACCAAAGTCCAAATTACATAGGAAGGATTATAAAGCCGTTCCTAGGGGCCAGGTTGCAATCCTCCTACCTCCAGCAAGGGCAGCAACTAGGCTCCAGGCCATGTGGGGGGTGGGTGGAAACACAGGCAAAACCCAGGGAGACCCGACCCGGGAGACCTACGGTACTTAGCAAACGGGCTGCAGCGCCCACAGGAGGGACCAAATGGGCTTTCAGAATGAACTTATGTGACAAAACAGCTAATAGGGGTGACACCACTGCACCCATATGACAGTGCGTGTGAATTCAGATCGGGGACAAGCGAAAGGGTTTCGATTAGGGAGTCCAGGCCCAGGGGTACCATTGAGGCCAAGGAGGACGACAGTGGGGGACCGGAGAGCGGGCAGGCGGAAAGCGAACAATACAGGGACAAAAGGGGGTGAAACAGGGTCCCATGCGGATGTGGCTTACGTGACCGAGTTGCACTAGACGCGAGTCAAGGAACACTGACAGTGGTAGTGCCAGCAGTCCATTTCGATTAGGCCTCATCGCCGTCCGTTTCTGACCGGGGAAACCGGAGAGTACAGCAGACCAACGGGCCAAAAAGGGATGCCACCGCATTAGGTGGCGCAGGAGGGTCCCGCCGGTAGGAATCAGGCGAGGCGTCCACACGAAGAAGGAAAAAGAAAAGTGGCATGTAGTGCCCGGCCAATAGTGCAGTAAGTAGAAGTCCGTGAAATTGGAAGGAGTAATATTCGGTCAGAGAAAGTTACGAGGAAGCAGGGCAGCATTCACGCAAGGAGTGAGCACCTTCTGGAGGCCCAGTCAGATAGGGCGTTGAAGGAGAAAGAGCGTGGGGGTGCGCGAGGCGTCAGCAATGCTCGAGGGACGTAGAACGCTCGGGTGTCCTGTAGTCGTCTGAAAGAGCCGGTATGGCCGGCACTAAAGGGGGGTTGGCGGGTCCGCGCCACGGGTCTATCTAAGTCCAGTGGGCGCCAACTCAAGAGGTGCAAAAGGCATCTAGATCAGCCGTTTGGTTGGTGGAAGAGTGGGGAGCCTTGGGGGTGGAGGTGTGGAGACCTACCATTGCGCCGAACCCGAAGGTGTGAATGGATAACCCCAGCTATATTGTCTGCCTGGTCTGACAAGGCCTGAGTGAGGGGGCGAAGTGCACGGCGGCGAGCTAACGTGCGGAGCGGAGAGAGATCCGAGAGTAGAATGTTATGTGGCCCCGTCAAAGTTCCAACGTGCGTGCTCTCTGGGCCTCATCATGATGGCTGTCCTTCCTTAACCGAAAAAAGTGAACGCGGCCACAAAACATCCCGCGGCTGGGGATTATTGGGATTGCGATAAGCCCGGCGTGCGTGTACTCTGTCCAGTTCGATAGGGCAAGTGGGGGGGAGTAACCGAAAGCAGCAATGTTGAAGAGGCCTATAACTGTAGGGTCAAGTCTGATCCCTGTCGCCTCAGGGAGCCCCGTATGCGTATGTTGTTTGCCGGCGGTGGCGGGCTTCTTGGTCCACCATCGAGTGGACAGTGGATGCGTAGACTGAGAATAACTGGAAGTCCACAGCTGCTTCAGGGAGTCGGACAGCGAGACCTGGATGCTCTGAAGGACTGCCGACTGTGACCTCTTCCACTCCTCTACGCTCCGGAACCGGGAGCCAATGTCCTGCGCAGGCCGGCAAAATAAGTTTTTTTATGGGATGTTCTCTAGGTCAGTCAGCATGGCATGTATGTCAGTATTTGAGGGGAAGTGGCAAAATTACTTGCGAACTAGAGATCCGTGGCGCATCCGCAGGGCTTGCGTGCAGCTCCGACAATAGTTATCGTGTCACCGTCAGGGAGATGTCAGATCCGATTGGTCCAGCAGCCAGCAGGACCTGAGGCCTAAGATTCCTGTGCGCGGCGCCATCTGGGCACGGCCTGCACGGCCCACCCGGCCTCCGAGACAGCGATGTTGAGAGCCCGAAATAGTGACGATGTGGGCCGAGAATACGAAGTAGTTGGAGTGTTGCGTTGCGAGGTGCGGGGCTACTGCTTGTGTACTGGCGCACCCATGGAAGAGTGTAAGAGAGGGGCTAGTGAGAGGAGATCTCCAGGCGTCTCGGCGGAGTTCAGGTCGTGGTCTGCTCCCGGCCATGCTATAAGCACGCACCTACCATTAGTGTTTAATTGATCGGCCACTCTTTCAATTGGCACGCTGTGGGCTTAATATGACCTTCCATCACGAAATTAGTTTCTTTCAATGTAAAAGAGGGGTCTCTACCCGCGCCCGCCGACTGCGTAATTCCAACTTCCCGTTCGCCGTTTTCTCTAACCCATCCCCCTTGCTCCCTTTCTAGTTCCTCATTTTTCCCTTTCTCATGACGCTTTCCTCTCAGCACCCGGGAAGGAACAGGCGGAAAATGGTCTCAAACGAGTGCAACCAAGGAGAGCTAGGTGGTCCTCTTACAAGAAACGCATTAGTCAGGGCTGAGTCAGATCCTATAATAAAGAATAAATGGATAGTATTAGTATTCCATCGGGCTCGGCCCCGATATAAAAATCGAGGGGGGGTCACGATGACTGTTCTCTAAGAATGGTTCCATGGAACCATGCGACACTTAAATAAGATGCGAGGGAAGAATACTTAGTGGAAAAAGGGAGAATAGCGTGACCAGCTTTTACCATTTCTAATTTATATCTTCCCAACCACAACAGATACTCCTGGGAAAAAATAACCCTGCATACTCTCATGGAATTTAATGAAGGAACGACTCTTTTGGCGTGGATGTGAATTTTACAGGGACCCATATTTAGACACATCGAGGAAACGGTCTCATTAATGACCGCTTCTGCTATAGACGCCTTCGGGGAAATGCACACTACCAACCTGAATTGACGTATGGAGAGTGTTATAATCCTACTGTGAGAGAGTACTCTTACTACTATCCCATCCATACTACCTATTGACACGTATAGACTTCTTTCTCCTTCCATTCCTCTCTTGATTTTTTCACTGCATTCGACCATGGAAATATAATATATCGGATCAAGCCCCTGATACAGTGTGACTCTGACCTCCACTCAGGCTGCCACCACAATGGAATTGGCGTCGTAATGAATCACTCCGACCAATCAGAAGTTTCGTTAGCTCCTTAAAATGATTAAATCTTATTCGAAAGGTAACTGTTATCTGAGACCCACCCCCAATGTGTGGGAAACCCACCAAAGCCCTATATACGGGGCTCCGCTGATAAAAGCTGGACTCACTACAGAGAAAAGAAGCGCAAAGACCAGCGCACGGAGGAGCTATATTGAGGCAGATCTCAGTTTAGAAACCATCCCATAGCGCTTCCAACCCGGAATATTATGCGTCCTTGACTTAATTCGATGCCAAGAGCTACGCTCTACATCGTCCTCTAAGGCCAAAAGCAGCACTAGTTTAAATGAAGCGACACTCTATTGAATTTAATAACCACTGTAGCAGCTCCATGGCACGCGCCTCTGAAGGCTGCCAAGAGCCAAATCATATATCCCCAGCGGTCAATAATGTTAGAGGGGAGAAAAAATATCTTCTCCGAAAAAGATCACTCAGGCCCTTTAGAGAGTTGTACCCAAATTGTACAACCTACCTAATCTTCGTTATATCAGGCGGAGAGACGGTGAGGCCAGAATCTAGTATCTGGATGCCTCCGGTCTCCCAGCTTGACGCCGGATAGGAAGTGATTGCCAAATGGAAGTTCAATCCCCGAGACGAAGGTCGAATGGGCCATAAGTAGAAGAAAATACATAAAATCGGGGAAAGTCGGGCCCTGATGGCTTTACGGTTGTGAAATATATAAGACGGTTCCAGGAGCGTTGGTCCCCGTAGCCTAGAAGCGTTATAATGTGCTTCTTACGGGTCCCATTGTGGCCTCCGCAGGTGTAGTGGCAAAATAGTGGTATTGCCACAGGAGGCGGAAAGATGCCTCCTACTGTGAGAGTTATCGGGCCATATAAGCCTTTTAACACCGACCTAAACTTGTTTGCCAAAATTCTAATCATGCGAATTACTAATAATGGAAACTATATTAATGGACGGTTGAAGGCATTATGTCTTTT
>CM070033.1:119549105-119559111 GCA_036250615.1 Ptychadena robeensis
CCCCCCTTTCTTTTACCCCCCCCCGTGTTGTGTCTCCCCCCCCCAGTGTGTCCCCCCCCTCCCCCCCCCCTCCGTGCTGTGCCCTCTGACTTCTTCTTCCCCTTTATTGTCTCCCCCGTTGTGCGGCTTTTTTTCCTTTTTCGAACCAATCGCACCAACAGTTGTCACCTTCTCTCCCACTTTCTTGCTAATGGTTGTGTAGCCCATTCCAGCCTTGGCTGCAGGCTTACAATTTTGTCTCTGCATGCCTTGGACAGCTCTTGGTCTTTCCCATGTTGGGGTTTGGAGTCTGCTTGATTGTTGATTATGTGACAGGGTGTCTTTTATACAGGTGACTAGTTAAGACAGGTTGTCCTTAATGAGGGTGACTAATTGAGTAGAGTGTCTAACCACTCTGTGGGAGCCAGAAATCTTAATGGTTGGTAGGGGTTCAAATACGTATTTCACTCAATGAAATGCAATCAGTTGCTATCTTTTATTTAAAGTAATTTTTTCGATTTTCCTTTTGATGTGCTATCTGCCACTGTTACATAAACCTACCATTGAATTGATACTGGTTCTGAGACTTTTCATTTTCTTTTGGACAAACTTACAAAATCAGTGAGGGGTCAAATAATTATTTCCTCCACTGTACCCTTATAATAATACGCACTGCCACCCCAGTGTTAGGTATTGCCTACAGGAGGACAACTAATGGAGCCCCTTGTAAACCTCTGTTATGCAACCTTGTACTAAGCTGCAGCTATTAACTGCCGCATTTTTAGTACTGCATTTTCTCATAGAAAACCAATGTTACCATTCACACTAAGAAAGATAATAAATAGTTGTGCACAACTAAAGCAAAAGACAATTGTCAGCCAACAAAGGGCTGCCGCTCAAAACGCCCCATTGCTTTTATTTAAGAAGTAAGTAACTTTGTCAAGCCTTAACAATGCATGAGTGTGTGTTTTTGTGTGTCATATACTTTGGAGTTAATATCTATTTACTCAACATAGTCTTACCTTTACCCGTTTTGCCAAGCACTATATAAGAGATGTAACTGCTCATAGATCTAGGTTCTATGTGTGCAGGTAGCGAGTGGAAACCATACACGGTGTTCTTACTAGGCACCACATTTAAAACAGGAGCCAGAGCTATGCAAATATTGGCTAAATAAGAGACATGTATGCCTGTTTAAATATTAGTGTACTTTTTTTTTTCTCTCCAATAGCTGTGTAGTAGTAATTCATGGAACAACGTCTTTAGTTTGCCCTGTTTATGGTGTTCCTGTTGTAAGACCAGTTCCTGCTGAACTTTCTTCTACACATAGACTGATAGACTGGACTTGTCTCCACCCTGCATTCAGATGTTCCAGTCACATTCATGGCCCAGTTGTCAACCACCAGGAGCAGTGAGGATCAATTCTCTAGATGAATAAATCACACTTTTCAGTCCGGCAATCTGTAAATTTTGGAGGGGAGATTATGGTGTAGGGTTGTTGGACTTTGCTTCCAGTGTAAGGAACTCTAAATGCTTCAAGTATACCATGACATTTACTTGACACTTTCATGCTCCTTGCTTCTTCTGGTAAATAGTTTGAGGATGATCCCTTCCTGTTTCAACATGACCGTGCACCAGTGTACATGTAAGGTCTAAAAAGTAGAGGAACTTGAATGGCTTGCACAGAGCCGTGACCTCAACCCTACAGAATACCTTTTTCTTGTGAATTGAAGCAGAAACTGCGAGCATGGCCTTCTGAGTACCTGCACAGGTACAACTACATCAACAATTTTTCTTATGCATGTGTATTATAGACCTGTTTAGGTAAGCCAAATTTATTGGAAGTGACACTGCACACTAGCATTTCCGCGTTCCAAATAGATAGATAAAAATGATTCATCACTTCCTGGGTCACAGATCTTAAAAGGTTGAGAACCACTGTTTGAGTGGGTAGCATAGACACACTTTGACTTTCTACAAATATCTGTATGTGGGACATTCCTGCTCCTCTGCAGATGCCAGAAAGTAAAGCACGGTTTCTCTTGTGTGGATGTTTCCTAACCCCATCTGTACTTTTATATGTGGTTTTCCCCCTTGAATCATACATTTGCTGTAAAATTGTTTATATTGTTACTGTCTTAGGGTGTGTTTCCATTGCTCGCCCCATTTATTTCTATAGGAAAAACCACAGCAATGAGAACACCTGACCCCACATTGAAAACAAAGTGGAATAGGTGTGTTGCTTTTACACAGTAACGGAACCCATCCCATTCAAACATATGGGACAGGTTCTGTTCGCATCTTTTTCCCCGCAGATGGCGTGCTCTGAACTCAGGGAAAAAGACCTAGTGGAAACAAGCCCTGGAGGGGGTTGACAGTCTTTCCTCTATTAACGTGGATCCCTGCATGTAGAGCAGGACGGAGAGTAAACAATTGTTTATCAATCTTTTCACTTAGGCCCTGTTCCTATCTATCCATTTTAATGTCTGTTGGGCAATATCCACTGAGCAGAAATATAAACGCAACACTTTCAGTTTGGCTCCCATTTTGCATAAGCTGAACATTTTCTACATGCACAAAAGACCTACTCACTGTCCTCTGCATCAGCCTCCTGCATGGTACATTCTGCTGAAGATGGACTTCCCTGTTCCTGATTGAGCCTCCGATTAGCTGCCTCCATCCACAGGTCACCTGTGTTTGAATTAGTCATTTGCATTCCCAATTTGATACACCTTCACAGCAACCTTTCCTAGTTATTAAAGCTTCCCTTCGTTTTTTTAAGTGACATAAATTGTATATGTTTAAAAATTTAAAAAAACAAACAAAACCATTTACAGTAGCGTTTACAATTTAAACACTACCCCCCAACCCCCCCCCTCCACACACACGCCCTACCCCTTAATAATCACCCCCTCTACACAGACACACTACCCCGTAATTACCCCCTACACACAGGCGCACACACACTACTACGTCATCACATGGGGCGGCGCGGGACATTCAAATGCAAATGGGTTTATATTCAAAGAGCACATCTGGAAAATCACCCCTAGTGTCATTTCAAGATGTGCTCTTTGAAGTTAACCCCTTTCAGAGGGTGCCATTGTATTGTTTTGTAATTGCATTGCATTGTATTGGATTCAGTGATAATTGTATGCAATACAATTTCAAAGTAAAACAAAAACAAAACACATTTCCAATTGTATTAAAAATGTTATTATAAACAAACATCAATATGAATACACACTGTTTTGAAATCTTTCATACCAAATAAGTATTTAAGAGATTTTATCATTCAAATGATACATTTTATAAATTTTTTAGTTACTTTTTTATAATAATTGTGTGTTTCAAACATTATTATATTCAGGATGTCTACTAGACCCTTGTACGGACATATTTTGGGAAGTTACAGTCCTACAACATAAAAAAAAATCCATTAAAGTCTATGGTGAGCTTTTGGTACAGAAATCTGGACCTCAGCAGTGCGCTATGGAGGTTAAAGTGAGCAGCGGTGGGGAGTCTTTTCACTTGTTCTCCATAGGACATAGATAGGGGAATGGTCAGGAGTTCTGGGGTTAGACACATGTGGCTTGACAGCTGTGAGCACTATAGCCCCCATCATGCCTAGAGGCAGCCTGTATCGGAGTTATTTTAGTGAATGGATAATGTGAATGGTATAGTGAATTTGCATTTGATGTTAATTGTTCAAAGAATGTCAGGGTAAATGGTCATTTCGCCACACAATTGCACCTCACCACTCTGTGCAAAAAGTTTGGACACCCCTGCTCTATGCAGTCAAAGCTAAAGTGAAACACATATCGCTCTGGTTCACCCTCAGGTTAAGCCTTTGCAGTCTTTACATACTGAATTGTAGGTTATGTCTCTGGAGAGTGAAGCAGTTTTGTGATAGAGAGAGCCTGCGGGAGATAGGAAAGATTAATATATTCCATTATATTGATAAAGCCCGGCATAGACATCTTGACGCCGGGCCGATTTCTTGTTAGATTGACTGTGCATGATCCAAAGTAAGGAGATGTCCGTAACTTGTTTGATCGATTTCCCAGCCGATACGTGGCTGAATTTAAGATTTGCGGCCGCGGCATATCAACCGTGCGCGAAATCGGGTGCATATCAAAACTATCTATGGCCAGCTTTAGCCTTAGGCTAATCTCACAGTGAGGTAAAATTTTTTGGTATTGCTGGAATTCATCTTTTTTTTGACTAACAGCTGACTAACATAAGCTGAAGCTCTGCAATTGTAGCCCCTTTTTTTGTAGGAACTATCCGTTTATTTTAAAGATAGTTAATGCCACATTTTTGTATTAGCATGAAGAAGGGTTGATAGAAAAATAAACAAGGACATCTATAAATAAGTTAATTGTAGAGCTTTGGGTGTGATTATAGTTGTTAGTGACCTCATTAGAAAGCCCCCCATACACCTTACAATCTTACAATACAATTTCTGTACAATCTACTTTTGTTCTACCAAGTACTACTACATAGTTGTTGGTAGATCTAATGGGAATTGTATGGAGCAATCTAAAGGTGTATGGGGGACTTTAGCCTTTTTTATGTGAGTGGACTGATACTCAGGGATGTCTGACTGGCATGGAACATGGACCCTATGTGTGAGGTAATCTTTCCATACAATTTCTGTACCATCAATTTTTCTTCTACCAAAACCATGTAATAGGAGGACCTTTCTAAACCTTCCAATCACTATGTGTTCTATCAGGGAGGACACTATACTACATAGTTGTTGGTAGATCTAATAAAAATTGTATGGATTGATCTTAATGTGTATGGGGGGGCTTTATTGATAACGACAGGCTGATGTTTTTTTATACTATGGCCTTTCTATACAATGTCATCCTGGATTGACCTAACTATGTTCATATTACTAGTTTATATGAAATTTTAGCAATCCGGTCTACTGATGTAGTATTTAGATATCGTACCACCCTTTTTCAAGCCCTGGAGCTAAACTGAATAGGACTGTCTGTCTATTTTTTGGGGGCCATTTGCCAAACTGATGAGAATATTTAGTGCATAAATAGTTACCACAGTTCTTTTCTTATACTGTGATCATTTGTTAGACCAATAAACCATTTAGACATTTCATTCTAATTATGTTTATAAAGCCATGAAATTGAGATGCTTCAGCAATTTCTTAGGCCTCATAAGATTTTCTAAAACCAGAACAGAGAACAGTTTGTTCAAAACTTAAATGCTTGAGTTATTTAGCCAAGTAAGGCTGATGGGAGGTGGGGGGGGGGGGGCATTCAGTCATGATGTTGAGCAGGGGCCTGTTGGCATATTTGCTGTGTGGTAACATGCGCATCATGATTATGATTGTGTTGTCATTTATTCCAAAATTACTAATTTTCAATAATAATAATGCTCTTGTGCTGGGTCCTGTTTTGAGAATAAAGTGGACATGTATGAATACATAGAGCACAGCACATGTGTAAACACCATGCACAATTCAAGTTCCCTTTCCGGTTGAAAATTTTGACAAATATGTAGTGAACAGCAATTTACAAATCAGGGGAGCAAAAAATGGATCTGTAAAAAAATGTACAAACATAACAAATTTTTCGGATCCCATAAGACGCTCCATTGTGTGGGATGCACCCTATGCCTAATATATTTAGACTTTTTCCCAGTCTGTTGGCTGGAGCTCCGTGCTCCCACCGGCAGAGCAGGAGTTAAACTTCCCCGCCTTTAGCCCTGACAGCAGAGCGGTCTCTGATCTGGGCAGCTTGAGCCCAACCAATGTGGTGCCCATCTGTCACTGTATGTGAGTTGGGTTTAAGCTGCCTAGCTCACAGACAGTAAACAGAGCCATAGGAAAGACCTCTGTGGGTGTGTGAAAGCTGCAGCGTGAACCCTGTTCTCACACACACAGGCAGAGAGCAGAGCTGACGTTGTCGGAGAGCAAAGGCACTGGCAGGGATGGCTTTTTTCACCATAGGACGCTGACATTACCCCCCCCCCCCCCGAATTGCCGTTATATAGTGGGATTACTGTCATTCATTTTACTATTGATTCTATCCTTTTTCTGTCTATGCTTATATAATGGTTTGTAAATAGTTGGGTGTAGCTAGACTAAGGCAATGTAGTTAGCATTCGAATAATATTGCATATGTATTGTTCAGATTCAGCAGTAGAGGTTCATCTCTACTAGTGATTAACTGCTTATATTGCAGTTATACTTCTGTATTAAATCATGTATACTGTTATGTACAATATCTAGAAAGCCCATGGAATGAAGTAGGTTATGTTCAATACCATTCAACAGTTGCTTTATACTTTTATATTTGATTTGTGGTACAGGTGCACACAGGCTTCTACAGAACATCCTTTGCATAGAACAGTACAAGCTGTAGCTGTGAATGATCATTGAAGGTTTATCTGATAATTTATTTAGAGGGTTATCTAAACATTGTATCCATCAAGTCTTGTTCAAATTATTTGTACATTGCTTAACACAGGCAGGTCCAATCTCATCCACAGCATTGCCTAAAGTGTTTAATGAATCATGTGGGTGGTGCTGCTCCTAAGCATAGGCTAAGGAGCATCTGAATTAAGCTGGGCATAGGTGGCTCGATCTCCCCATTTGATTGATGTGGTGATGTGTGATTGATTCACAAACGATGGATATCTTTCTAAAGCCCTGTGCACATGCTCCACAATACCATTGATTGAAATACCAGATTTGGATCACTTTTGCTTGATTGATTCTGCATCTTCCTAAAAAAAATTGTTTTTAAGTCAATCAGAAAAAAACTGTGTATGCCCACCTTTAGGTTACCAGGCATTCCTGCTTCTTGTAATTTATCTACAGGCATGGATTAATGTGGCCATAGACGGTTCGATTTGCGGATGATTTCTACGGAAATCAAATGTGCCTACCTTAATTCCGACCAGAAATCGATCTAACAATTTACAGACATGTGATGCGTGATGACGTCATAACGCATGGTTCATCTGCAGAGAAATCGGCCCGGCTTCGAGACGTTTATGGCTGGCTTAAGTGATAAAGACAAAAAACCCTCAGGGTGTAGAGAGCAACTACTACCCCAGACAATCTCCCCTGTGTTACCAGAGGCAAGGGGACTTCAGAAGTAAATCAACGGAATTTACATAACGGCATAAATAAAACGGTAATTTAACTGTGCGTCTCAAATAGGACTACACCAGTGTCAAGATGTTGCTATGCCTTAAAGTATGACGACTATGGATGGGAGGTCATCAGAGACTTCAAAATGTTGTCATTCTTGAAGGGCCTTCAAAGTGTTTTAACAAAACTTTCTTGTTTCCTTTGCCTCTGGGACAGCCCTGACATTAAGGCGCACCATAACAGAAAGGACTGGCCACAGCGGACCAAGTTCTCTGCGGGGAAGAGCAACGTCAAGTGGGAGCCACAGATAGAACCTCAGAAGGTGCTGATGCCACCACTGCACATCAAGTTAGGCCTCATTAAGCAATTTGTCATGGCTGTTGACAAGGAGTCAGCAGCTTTCAAATACCTCCAAGATGTCTTTCCAAAGCTGTCCTAGGCAAAGATCAAGTCTAGTATCCACGCTGGACCGCAGATCAAGATGACCATAGAATGTGACGAATTCGCCTAGATGCTGAACAGGAAGGAGAAAATGGCTTGGAACAGTTTTGTTGCTGTGGTTCACAGGTTCCTGTGTTTTCACAAGGCTGAAAACTATGTGCAGTTGGTTCGTACTCTCTCAGAATTACAACAAAATGGGATGCAGAATGTCGGTACCAAGGACAGTATAACTAAAACACGATGGGGGACTACATTTTGGGTGCTTCTTCAAGAAAGCCATTTGCAGTACAGACGCAAATCTAGAAAACCTAATAATTTCTGAACCTTTTTGAGTGGTTTTGACTGTCTCTGTCTTTGTCTCTTTACAATGCAAGTGTTGTTCTTTATCAGACCGCATGAACGAAAAGATACAAATTCCCTTTTTTTGTCACTATAAATACGACATTCTCTGGGCTGTGGTCATAAAATCAAAGTTTGTGCTGAATGTAGTAGTTTTTCCATAGGCTTTAGAAATAAGCAGTTGATATATAACTGTTGGAAGCCAGAACAAAAATGTTGTTACTTTATCAAAAAACTGAAAGGATGTAGGTAAGTTTACATTTAATATATAATAATGGATTAGAAAATTGCATTCATTATATTTTTTTATGCAGGTCAAGTTTTACATTTGAACATACCAGCAAAGTTTATCTTTCAAACTGTAATTTCTTAAACTAACTGCATTTGGAGTAGTTTTGGGCTAAGTATATTTGACATTAAATTGTAATGCAAATCTAAGAATTGGTGTACAGCCTTGGCCTTCTTCTTTGTTTGCACACTGGTGTTTAGAAACACGCCTCTGCAAATAGTGAGCAAAGATCCAGAGAGGCCTCATCATGTGAAAATAATTTTTCCTACCCATTGTGCTAGGGTGCAGAAATTTGCCGAGTGAGTTGTTTGTGGGAAGGAATGCAGTGTGAACGTGAAAGGATTCCTTTATAGTTCTTGCATGACATCACATCTGTAAGCTGATGGAAAAACTATAGTGTTATAAAGCAAACCCTCAGCAATGATCTTTTTTTTGCATTTGTTATTAATAAGTTTTTCATAAACATTAACTTTACAAAGTAATAACGAGAAACCAACAACGGTACTGTAGCCTGCACCCAGCCATTGTTTGAAGGTCATTGCTGTCACAACACACTATATGATACAAGTAAGTCTAATGTTTCCGATGAACTGCAGATCAAACACCATACTTAAACTTCCTAGCGGTTGAGACAAACCCAGTTTGTTCACTCTGGACGTGCAAAAAGTGCACTGAACGAACTTACCGCATCCGGCTTCGGTCGACCGTGGCAGGCTTCCGGGAAGGGAGCAGATCCCCCCCCCCCCGGGGTCACGCCATTACGTGTGTGACGTCAGTGACACCGGGGGGGGGGGGGGGGGGGGGTTGTGGCGCGATTTTTAAGTTTTCAGCTCTGAGCACAGATGTGTTCAGAGCATTGGATAATGAAAACTTGGTGGTTACCTGTGAGATCGGAGCGGAGTCTTTTCCCCCCAGCCGGAGTCACGTCATCACGTCATTACTTCCTGGACTCTGGGGGGGGGGGGCAGACTCTTCTCCGGTCTCACAGGAAACCAGAAAGTTTTCAATATCCAATGCTCTGAACACATGTTTCTAAACAGAAATATGTGCTCAGAGTGATTGAAGTATTAAAACTTACTGTGACATGGGAGATCGGAGCATCGGACTGCCCCCCCCCCCCATCCAGGAAGTAATTACATGACAGCTGGGGAGAAGAGGACTCCGTCTGGTCCGATCTAACAGTAACAGTAAGTTTTCATACTTGAATGACTGAGCACTGTATTCAATAAAATACAGTGTTCAGAGCGGTTCCAGTTTGAAAACTTACTGTGTCTGTCTGTCGGTCTCTCGTTGCTCCTTCCGGTGTCACAAACATAATGATGTGACACTGGGGGGCGCAGGGATCTGCAGATGGCGCAAATTTTTTAATTGGACTGAATATAGCTTTCTCTCTAAAAAGCTGTATTCAGGGCTTGTTTCCACTTTTCGTTTTCGTGCAGTTGTAATCGCGCGGCTGAAACCGCATGCGCGTCTGCATGAAAACGCATGGCATAGTTTTTGCGGCGCGATCTTTTTTTTTTTTTTCTTTTTCAAACGCGCCCAGCATCCTCGTCCGCTCTGCCATGTGTTTTTGCGCTTTTTGAAACGCATCCAATGCTTTCCTATGCGGATGCGTTTCAAAACGCTGAAGGCAGCGTTCACAACCGCACCCTAAACCGCATTCGAACGCGCACAAACGCACCAGTGGAAACTATATTGAAGTTTCCAATGGATGCGGTTTATTGTGCTTGCGGCCGCGCGGTTACAAACGCGCAAAAACGCAAAAGTAGAAACAAGCCCAAAGTTGGAATAAAAGTAAAAAACACAACTAAATAAAGGCTCCGGTGCCCCCA
>CM070033.1:119570848-119586273 GCA_036250615.1 Ptychadena robeensis
CTGTGGAGACAGCCCTGTTAAGGGGGGTTTCCACATCCCTCAGGACCCCCTCCGCTAAGCACATTGCATAGGGGGGATCCCGATAGGGGACATAGACTTAAGCTGCTCGGCGGATGCTGTGTTCAGACATCTTCCGATGCAGAGGTTCAACGTACTCCACTATGTTTAGCCCTGCATCGGCGGAACGACTCATTGCTGTGAGAACACAGCATGCGGTGAGCAGGTTATTGAATGTGCTCCGTCAGGACCTCCTGCCAAGCAATACACTTAGCGGAGGGGGTCCCCATGGAAGTGGAAACCCCCCCTCATTGCCCCATCGCCGTTGAGCATTGCAACAAAATCTCTGTGTTCCACACAGGGATTTTGGTAGACATGGAGCTAGGGCTTTACATATCCTTTCTCCCTGAACGCCCCAGATGCTCCAGCACTCTTTTTTGGATTAGTAATTTACAATGTGACACCACTTTCTGCAACCTTTCATAGCTATTAATGTTTCCCTGCGGTTATCCAAGTGACATACATTGTATGCGTATAACCATAAAAACTGAAAAAAATTGGCAAACTAAAAAATGAGACTACATCCAAGCAATATATGATAGGGGGTTTTTAGGTAGGAAGAATTGTGCTCAGGGACCTGAAAATTTGCATGGATGTAGTCTCAGGGGTTAAGTGAAAGCATGTATGCAGCAGAGTAGTGATTTATGCTCATGGGGAAGCAATATCTGATAGCTGTATTTTAGCTGAAATTTAACATATAAGTGTTGTAGATACAGGGGTGACACTCGGGGTGTAAGTAGTAGTAGGGGAGCATTACTGACCCTGAAAGTTTCATGTTTATACTATGAATGGTTTTCGTGCTATGAATGTGTAAAGTTACACTGTCACACAGGTTTATTCAGCTAAGCTTCTTCAGCAGAGCTGGAGAGGGTGTGTCCTGTCCGATGTTTTGATTGGCTGGGGAGGACGTATCTGACGGAGAAGTACAGAATCTGCTGCCTGTCACACTCACATCGGGGAGGAGTAGAGGGGGGCCAACAATAGATGGGGGAACGCCGTTCCCGTGCATTCCCCCAGAAAAAAGCCCTGGTTTTGTTTATTGGGATGTGGTTCTAACTTTATTATACGCTATAGGTTTCTCTACCCAACCATATTGTTAGGTAGAAACCATAGTTGTCCTCTCATTCTGGCCCAGGAGGCCGTGGTCCCCTCTGTTGTGGGAAATGAGGAAAGAGCCTCCAATCCTGTTTCCACTGGCTGATGATCTTCTGATGCAGCAGGGAGAATGTCACCCAAACCTTAGGCTTCTGAACCTGATGGCCTGGACGTTGAGCACAGCAGGTTCCGCCAACAGTCCCTTTGGGAGTGACTGCAAATCTCTTGTCAAGTTTGATCCAATCTCACCCTCACTCCCTCAGGTTCTTCAGTTCTTGTAGACGGGATTGGAAAAGGGCCTGAGCCTTAGCTCTCTTCAGTTCCAGGTGTCATCGATCCCAGCATTAACCGTATATGGTTGGTCAGCAGAGCCCTTGTTAGCACAATTCCTACAAGCCATCACGGAACTCGGGCCAACTATTTGAGCCTGGTTTTCGAACTGGGACCTTTCACTGGTATTGAAGGCCTTGCGTCGTCCACCACTTGTGCCAGCAGAAACCTGTGTATCGTGGCATCTCATCTTGAAGGCACTTTTCTTCACAGCCATTGCTTCAGCCAGGCAGGTTTCTAAATTATGTGCCTTCTGCTTTTCACCTCAACTGGAAGACTCAACTCCTTTAGTGGCCAGGGTAGCATTCAAGATGGTCTAGAACAACTTGACTTGGGGGTTCTTTTTGAGCTGTAAATGGACAGGACAACTGACTTCCGAAAGGCAGGTCATTTATTCAGGTACCCGACATGGGCCAGCCTATCCTGCCCAGGAGTGTTGGCATTCAGGTGGCATATTCAGCTAAGGGGCTTCAACCTCCCTCTGAGGTCTGAGCTTACTAGACACAGGGGAAGGCGGCCTTGTGGGCTTCTATGGTGAAGGTTCCAGCTCAGGTGGTGTGTCAGGCAGCCAGTTAGGCTTCGACTAACACATTTGTGCAGCATTACCGCCTCGATGTAAAGGGGCATCCATAAGGCTCTGTGGGCCCGGTATTGCTGGGTGCAGCCTTGTCTCAATGCTTTTCGTTTTTGGAAGTGACTATGTCTTTAATGCCCATTATGTCCCCTAGTGGGCTGACATGAGGTGGGCCAGGTTTACGGAAAATTGTTATCCATTCTTTTACCTGTAATTTTTCTTTGCTGGCCTACACCTCATGTCAGCCTCAGTTCCCACCCGATCCTTTGCGAGTCTAGCAATTGGAACATCAGGGCACCTCCAGGTGGGGCTTTTTAAAGGTTGCTAGTTAGGGTTGTCCTTGGGGGTCATGGGGGCAGAGATGACCCGTAGTAGGCTGACATTAGTTGTAGGCCAGGAAAGGAAAACTACAGGTAAGTATAGATAACAATTTTCTGTATTCAGCAGTCTTGTAAAAGACATGCTGGATCTGGCCCAAGCTGTTTTTGGATCACATAACTGCTCAATATCTGGCTAGACACTGAGAACACAATTTCCCTAAACCTGCCCTGTTTCCTGGCCTCTTTATACAGAGATGGTGTAACCTTTCATTTTTGTCTTCTATAAATATACTTTACTATGAGTGAGAATCAATGAGTGCCCTGTATATGTTTTTAAAAAAAACTTATTGTGAAAATAAAATTGCATAGAAAATGAATACCTAGAACCACCATCTGATTC
Source organism: Ptychadena robeensis (assembly GCA_036250615.1). Taxonomy (NCBI): domain Eukaryota; kingdom Metazoa; phylum Chordata; class Amphibia; order Anura; family Ptychadenidae; genus Ptychadena; species Ptychadena robeensis. The sequence continues at coordinate 119,573,625 of CM070033.1, forward strand.
TGTATGTTTTTTGTGAAGTTTTATCTCTGGGCTTTGGTATTTAACCGCCCTAGAGTTAGGGACAGCACCATCTCGTCCAGCGCTGCTACTCCTACTTTTGTACTGGACGAGATGGTGCCGTCCAGTGATCATCGGGGCTCGGCAGCGCATACTTACTGTTTTGCGCTGTCCCGGTGTGCCCGATGCGACATGCTGACTGCTGGCTCATCCTTCCCCTCCCCCCTCCTAATGACGTGATGACGTCACATCGGGGAGGCAGTGGGAAATTTTAAACTGAATAGCACGAAATCAGTTTTCTATGTAGAGAACTGCTTTCAATGTGCTTCTATGTACTAAATCTCGCCCAAATGAAGTCTCTGGTGCCCCAGATGTGCCCATTTGCAGTAACCCTCTCTAACCTGGTGTGATACCACATCCATCACACCAGGTTAGAGAGGGTTTAACTGCAAATGGGCACATCTGGGGCACCAGGGACTTTATTTGGGTGAGATTTAGTACATAGCAGCATAGCTTTGTGCCCTGATTTTTGTGTTTTCTCATTAATTTTATTATAAAATAAATTTTTATTTTACATAATTGTTTGTTTCAAACATTATTATAGTCAGGATGTCTATTAGACCCTTGTATTTTGGGAAGTTACAGGCCTACAACGTAAAGAAAAATTTACCATTTATGTCTATGGTACACTTTTGGTACAGAAATCTGGACCTCAGCAGTGCGCTAGGGAGGTTAAATGTATAAAATGTAGTGTCTGCATCATCCTATTCTCATTTCAGGGCTGACATTGTAGTCACAAGTAGTAGCCCTCTTTTTAGGCCTCAGTTCAGCTTAAGACTAGATACAAATACTATTTTGTACACAAAACCTAGAAAAAAAAAAAATTTCTTCATTCATTGCTTTAAAATTATCCTTTGTATCTTACACAACATGGCAAGATTTTTAACTCCTTATGTCTTTAGACACAAATAGCATGGGTTTCTTTTAGCAGATTCACCCTTAAGCATTGCATGATTTACCTTCAAAACAATGACCTACATTCAAAAAAGGTTGCTTGTAAAAAAAATATTTTTTTACTGTTTGCGGGGCTCCTTGCGGCACATGGATATGTCATTGTTCAAAGCCAACTCTTCAGTAGAATAATAGTAGAGTAGAATAGTAGAATAAAATAATAAAAAAGCTAATTGCATTTCTTATTCCCTTACCAACCATACAACTGAATGTAATATAAAACTAAAGTTATCCAAAGACCTACAGCAAGGAACATAAGTATTTGAACACCCTTCGATTTTGCAAGTTCTCCCACTTAGAAATCATGAAGCGGTCTGAAATTTTCATTGTAGGTGCATTGCCACTGTGAGAGACAGCATTTAAAAAAAATCAGGAAATCACATTGAAGAATGTTGTTTGTATTGCACTCCTGCACATAAATATTTGAACACTGAGAAAATCAGTGTTAACATGTGGTCCAGAAGTCTTTGTTTGCAATTACAGAGGTCAAACGTTTCCTGTAGTTCTTGACCAAGATTGCACACACTGCAACAGGGAATTCACACAGATCTGTCAGGTTTCTGCTCCCTCTGAAGATTTTCTATTGGATTTTGGTCTGGTGAATGGCTAGGCCACTCTAGAATCTTGATGTGCCACTCCTTGGTTATCCTGGCTGTGTGCTACGGGTCATTGTCATGTTGGAAGACCAAGCCATGACCCATCTTCAATGCTCTGACTAGTGGAACGAGGTTGTCACTCAAACTCTCACACTACATGGCCCTATTTATCCTCTCCTTAATGCATTGCAGTCATCCTGTCCCCTTTGCATAAAAGCACTCCCAAAGCATGATGTTGCCACCCCTAAAACATGATGTTGCCACCCCCGTGCTTCACAGTAGGGGATGGTGTTTTTGGGATGCAACTTATCCTTATTTTTCCTCCAAACATGGTGAGTGAAATTTGTACCAAAATGTTCTACTTTGGTCTCATCTGACCATATGACTTTCTTCCATGCTTCCTCTGGATCATTCAGATGGTTGTTGGCAAACTTCAGACGGGCCTGGACATATAATAACATCCGTGCAATGCATGATTTGAAACCATGACGAAGTAGTGTTCTACTGACTGTGACATTTGAAACTATGGACCCAGCTCTCTTCATGACCATTGACCAGCTTCTCCCATGTAGTTCTGGGCTGATTTTTCATCTTTCTATCATCAGTGATACCCCACAAGGTAAGATCATGCATGGAGCCCCAGTCCAAGGGAGACTGACAGACGTCTTCCATTTTCAAACAATTGCTCCAAAAGTTGATTTATTTTCACCAAGCTGCTTGGCAATTGCCCTGTAGCCTTTTCCAGTCTTGTAGAGGTCCACAATTTAGTTTCTGGTGTCTTTTGAGAACTCTTTGATCTTGCCCATGGTAGTAGTTGGAATCTTACTGTGGGGTAGACAGGTGTTTTTAAAGAGCTTAGACAGATGCTTCTAATTTAGAATAATGAGTAGAGGTGGACTTTTTAAAGGCAGAGTAACCGGTCTTTGAGAGCCAGAATTCTTGCTGATTGCAAGGTGTTGCAGCAGTGCAAATACCTCTTTGCTAATCATACAATGTGATTTCCTGATTTTGTTTTTTAAATGCTGCCTCTCACAGTGGTAATGCACCTGCAATGTGAATTTTACACCTCTCCATGATTTCTAAGTGGGAGAACTTGTAAAATCACAGGGTGTTCAAATACTTGTGTTCCTCACTATATCTCGGTAAGTATATTGCTGTTGAGAGAAAGGATGGGTAAGGAAAGTAGAAAGGAAATGTGCATTTATAATTTAATCTTTTGTTTGCTGCACTTAGCTGTTGATCAACACAGCAGAAAAGAAAATGTATTTACAGTAAGCCTGACCATAGACTTCTGCAGCCATAAGACCATAACCAAATTTGACTATCCTTGATGTTGCGGTCTAATGTTATTGGGGACTTAAGGATGGGGTATATATCATTGTCTTTTTAATCCCCAAAAAAATGTTTTGTAAAAGTGTCACAGAATAGGCCTTACTAGGATCTGTGTATTAAATGACAGATCACCTTGTCCAGACAAAAAAGCAGAGTAACTTCATTGTTGATTTTAGAACAGGGTAATCAGTAAAAACTAGTTGTGTGCAAGAAAACATACTTAGGCAAGGTCAAGCTGACCCCTCTGACCATGTCACAGTATTAAACAGTGTTAATGAGTAACTTCTCATAATATGGTGAATGTGAAGAAGCTGTTAACCTCCTGAGCGTTTCAGCCTTTGCACGTTTTTTTCAAAACTGTGCCACGGGCAATCGCGGCGGAGCACATTCTGGAGGTAGTAAACATAAGTCCGGCGTCACTGGAGACGCCGGACTTATGCTGAAAGAAATCGACGCCCCTCCAGTTAGACGGAGGTCTATGGCGCCGCCTACCCCCGGAAATGGCAGGCAGTGTACTCTAAAAATGGTGTGACATGGGCGGTGCGCTAGGGAGGTTAAAGATGTGTATATCTATATATACTTTAACTTCATGACATAATTAACACAAATTACACAATAACACAACATAAATTTACGTATTTGAAGTCCGGCTTCATAGATCTTTTGTTCCGTATTTTCCTGTGTTTTCCAATTAATACATTATTTTCATGTAGTTTAATTAGCATGTGTTTTATTATCATATCAATTAAATTGACAATACTATTTTTTCAGGTTGGAGCTGTGCACATTGGAACCGGTTTTCCTCAGCAATGGACACCTGTGAGCAGTGGATACAAGAACTTGCACAAGAAAGGCAGTCAAAAGAGGAGAATAATGATAGTATGCTAGGAAAAATGGCTTCTCCAAAACATGGTAATTAAAGCAAATCTAAACAAAAATATAAAGTAAAAACTGAATGAGGTATACCAGGGAGCAGTCTAAAAAATTTGATACCAACATCCCAAATTGTAATACAAACAATAAAGGGGCCCAAAAAAGGAGGATCCAAAATTATAGATGAGGAGAGGTGTACCACCAGGGAACGTTGGGGTACCACTGCTACAATTCCACATAAAACTTTTAGAGTGGCCACCCATTGCTAGCTGTAAGGGATGCCTATAGGTTCCTGCTGCATAGGGGCTCCACCTAAAGAGGGTTCTCAAGGGAATCATTACCAGGTTCAAGCTTTCTGATGTATGAGTCGGATAGTGCTTGTGTTGTAGCTTACTACTCCTATCTGTGCACTTTGACTCTTTACATATAGTTTCATTTTTAACAACTGGAAAAACAAAGGTTGGCATTATGATTATAAAGATTTGATCCCAAAAGAATACCTGTTTGCATATCCATTTGTAACAATTGGGCACTTGCTACATGGATCCATGTCTTCCTATTTGTGTGGTGTGAAATCCTGTGCAATTGATTCGCAATCAATCAGTGTGGTGACACCAAAGTGCACATCAATTGTCGTTTGAGGATCCCGTACACCCGTGTTGTGAGAAAATCTCTCACATCACGGGCTGAGAACTCCATGAGGAGAGAGTGCAGCCCGCAGGCAGCATGGCCCCCCTCTCCTCGTACACAGAGCAGTGATAGGCCCCGCCCCCTTTCCACTAACGGTAACTGAGCTCAGCTGATCACAGTCTGTAGGCTGTGCACACGCTTTCTGCCACCGTTACTTCGGAGGGAGCCTCACGGTCTCCCTCCGAAGAAATGGACATCAAACAGGGTTTTCCAACATGTTGGAACCCTGTTCAATCGAGAAGGCATACAGTGGTAGATTTCCTAATAGATTAGAGCACAAATCCATGAGCTCGCACTGCGCTCGATTGTTCTCAAATCTATTTAGAAATCTACCTGTGTATGCCTAGATTTAGTCTGTGTCCCCACTTTCCACTTTAGCGCTCTCCCGCGATTCTAATCACGGGGCAGTGATTGCTAGCGATTTTCCAGGCAATCTATCTGGCGCGTTTTCTGCCACAATTATGTTCGTGTCCAATTGCCTCTGACCGCGCCCATAGAGAATGAATGGCGATGCGTTTGAAAATCGCGTCTCAATTCATTCACCCAGTGTCCATTCCATCCAGCGCAGAGAGCTGCGTGCCCAATCACGGCTGTGGGGAAGAACCCATTGAAATGTATGGGCGCGAACGCTGCGCCCCAATTAAAATCGTGGGTGATCTCGGACTTTTGCCAAAGTGGGAACAAGCCCTAAGTTTTCAGCATCCCATTTCTTCATCAGTGTTTTCGTTTTACTATGAATAACTGCAATTATTTTTTTCCTCAGCTAAAGCAGAACCATCTACCTGTCCCCTTTATTTCCGTTCTGTATTAATCAGAGTTGATGACATGGACATTCATCAGGTAGGTGTGCTAAGAAAGCGGGCAGGACTAGATTATCTCCTAAACCAGTTTATAACTAACTTGTTTGCTCTTCAAAGGTATCATCCTCTGGACAGAGCCCACAAAAGCCACCTCTTATTTCATGTGGTCATGTTCCTGGGTCTTGCTCTGCTGTGCACCTTCAATACACTGAATATTATCGTCTTCCTGGAGACAGTCTTTCAGGTGTTTTAACAATTGATTAAAAATAAATGCGTGCTGTTGTATTTGTTTAGTCATTTACTCTTGCTTTTCCTTATTGTTTTTTCTTGCAGTGCCTCCTCCTGCTCTATACATACAACTCCACGGTGTGTTTCTTTATCTTGCTACTCAGTCTGTTTTGTGGCTAAATTATTTCATGTTAGACCTATTGCATCACCTTCAGCAGTTTGCTGCTATGACTTCTATTGTGAATGAAGAAGGTGGAGAGCACAGAGACATGCGTCTGGATGGATTTAACCTTAAGGTGGGCTGTATTTCTGCTTATACCTCTTTCAGTTGTATGTTGGCCTTTTTTCTCTGATTGTCTTTGTTCTCTTGCCTTACAGCTAAGTGTTCCTGTGCCACCTCCTTCATACAGCTCACCTGAACGCCCTTCTTCAATATGTGCTCATCTTACCTCTGTTACCCTCACAAACACACGGCAAGCTCCTGGGTCAACCATTGACCTCCTTCAGAATACCTTCCGTTCCTTTGCCGCTCATGAAGCTTTTCATTTTCCTCCGGGACCTTTGCATCCTGCATTTCTGTCTCATGTGTATCCTTCTACTGAACCTCCCTCAACATCATTATGGAGTTTGCACAGTCCTGGCTTGTCAATGGGTTTTGAGGGAGATTTTCCCAAACACCAGATATTTCTCCAACCCATACAATTTACTGCTTGGGCCTGTCTTTTACTATCTGAACGACAACTGCAGGTTGTCTTCAATGTGGATCAGATGGTACGATTACAGCTGAATCATTACCATTACCTAACATTACTACGCTTACAGGAGCAAGTGCAGGCCTTGGTGGAAGGGTTGCAACAACTAAAAAATTCTCCATCAGACCTTTCCAGAGAAATACCTTCTCCCAGCCCTCCTGCAGTCTGTGTTGGTCTACTGATTCCATTGGTCACGATTTCTCTTATGCTCCCTGCTTCCCACTCACCACTACAGCCGGAGGACTTTGAAAGGAGCAGTCTTAATGGATTTGAACAGACAGAGGGAGACACTGGAAGTGAAAAGAACAAGTTAATCCCAGTTAATAAAAATGGGGCTTTGGTTACACCTTTTGAACTGGAATCAGCTCAGGAGGGACCTGTACAGCAAAGAATACCTGCTCAGCCTGCAGATAACATCAAGGCCGAAAAAATGGAAGTACCCATAAAAGACAGTCTAAATAAGATGGTTGCTCAAGAAAATGCACAGGCAAAGGAACTTTCGGTTGATCTGTTTTTGGGGAAGGATTTTGCACGTGACACTTTGTTTAACACACTGGGTCTGACTAAAGAGACATTTAGCCTTGGGAAGGAAAGAATGCAGCTTCTTCTGGGTGACACTAAGCATAAGTGTGTGATACTTCACCTGAACTGTTTTTCTTCATGCTTTAAGCCCCCCATACACGCTTAGATTTTTAGGCCGACCATCCACTGCGAGCGCACTCGGTTGGCCAAAAAATCGGGTGCTGACGGGTATGTCTCCTCAGCTCCCACAAATCTGCCGGTGCTGGGACACAGCCTGTCTGCCTTCTTTCTCCCTGTGGAAAGGGGGGGGGGGACTAGCAGCTCCTCCCTTTCCCTTCGTGCTAAGCTGCCAGCTGACTAACAGTCTGTGATCTTGCAGACTGCAGTTGTCATGGCCAGGTCCCTAGATACTGTCTGCCGGGTCTCCTTAGCTGTCAACGACCTAGGGGGACCCGACAGACAGCGCTGGCACACAAACGGCCAATTGTGACCCGATGTTTTGGGACGATTGACCGGTCGATCGGCCATAACATCGGGTCTTAATCTAAACGTGTATAAGGGGCTTTACACTTAGAGCATTGTTCTCTTATTTTAAGATGAAAGGTTATTCTAGGAAGGGTTCTACTACAGAATTCAAAGAGAAGCACACAATCCATTTGATCTATTTTTCTGATGGGGATGGTAAGGGTGAAATGATCAGCTCTCTGTTCTGCTTCCTGTGTAGGCTGAAACAGGTTAGCCAATATCAGAAAAGTACAGTTCGATTATGATCAAATTGATCATGTCTTTTCCATGTGTTCTTCTGCAGTAGATTCCTTTCCTAGGAGAGCCTGCCATTGCTGTTGTTAAATGGTGTACATTTTGTTTTTATTTTCCATCTTTTTACACTTATTCCCCCCCAAAAAAATTATATATATATATATTACATATATTGTATATCAGTTTAATATAATTTTTGCTATTTTTTTATTTCAGAGACGTGGATTCAACACTTAACCTGACAAACTCACCTATTTCTCGCACTCAGTCTCTTGATACAGTTTCAATAGAGGGGTTCGATGTTTTGTCTCTGGACAGTGAAACTACTGAGAACTTCTTACTAAAATTGGATGCAGGTAAATAACAACAAGGTTACAGGGAATTTTTCATTTTATGAAAACGCAGGTGGTGATGTAGATGGGAAAGCCGCCCATGGGTGCCCAGCTCACATACAGCTCTTTTGTCTGGGTTGAAGGCAGGGAATCTCTTAGAGACAGCTCCCCCCTTCCTTTACTCTGCTGGTACATGTTTCGGATAGCAGAGTGCTAAAAAGCCAAAATATTTTTGACCATCAGACACTCCTATATGTAGGGTGTGTCCTATACAGAGAAGCGTTTTATGGTCCGAAGAAAAAGTAAGATGAAAATATTTATGCAAGCACTTTAAAAAGCCACCTTTGCCCTATGAAGTGGGCTCTGTTATGTTAATTGAATCATCTACCAGGAATTCAATATTGAGACATGAGATTTTGTTACATTACAGTGTGAAACTGCTAAATACTGAACTAGTAATAGCAACTATCATGGTTTGAACTGTTCTAGCATAGTTGTATGATTAATAAATTTTTTAGACCTTATCTGATGGAAAAAATTGCATTTTATGTATTCAGAAATTCATGTATCCATCTTTATGATATCGTGAATCGGTATAGTAATACCACTTTAAATCTAGCCATGAATTCATCAAAGTCTGGTTGATCAATTTAAAAGTACCATATTTGTCAGACTATAAGACACACTTTTTACTGTTAAAATCAATGGGAAGGTGTCCCTGCGTCTTATGGACCGAATATGTAAAATATATATATTTATTTTAGTCTAAATCATCCTGGGAGCAATAGCTCTGCATCCCTGGAGGCAGAAATTTGTTCCTTTCCCTCCAGCCAAGCCAAAAAGAGATCTTATCTGCATTAGCACTAGCAATACCCATTCTCTGAACACACTGACCAACTTATGAAGAGAGACATTTTACAGTTAGATAGCATGAGTTGTGTATTAACATTAACATTCTGCATTGCAATAAATACATTTTGTGAGTCATATCTCCTCCCATATGTAAATAGCTGCTCATAGGTAAGTTGTTCATTGCCAAATAGTAAAATGTGTCTCTCCATAAGTTGGTCAGTGTGCTCCGAGAATGGGAACTGCTAGTGTATAAACACATGCTAAGGTTTAAGACCTGCACACTCTGCTGCAGCAAAGACTCCTGGCATTGCTCTCTCAAGTCCTGCCTACTTTGCTGGAACATGTATGAACTGTATATTTACTTGATATCTGAATGGCTGTGTCTCTGTTTTTTCTAGTTATGAAGATAAAGGTGTGTGCACATGCTCCAAAATCCTATCGAATACAAATTAATAATACCAGAAAAAAACTTTTCAGATATTTGGTCAATCAAATTCAGTAGAAGGACAAAGGGATCAAGCAGCTTAACATTAATCTTAGATTTTCTTTTTTCAGCTGCCTCTGCCTGTTCTGCACTGTACTATATATGTTTTATAGATCTGATTGAACCAATGGGCTCCACATAAGTACTTCTTGTAAAAAAAAAAGAAGCTTTCTATTCATCCAGAGCAATATCTACATTGTATGACATGCTTTTACCGCTTCTGCTCTAGACTACATACCAAAACAAACTATTCAAAATTTAAGGTAACCTCCTGAGGGGTTTGAACATCTCCATTGTCCAGGTCACCCTGCCAATACGCACTACTTCCAATGACATGAAATAGCTTGCCTGTGTCACTGAGCAAATACAGTGAAGAAATGTATTGCACTTTTTAATCTAGTCACAAAAATAAACATCTCCTATTAGATATTATTTTTCTGCTTTTTTTTTTATTTGCTTTGCTAGTTAGGAGCTTTCTAGTCCTTCCAATCGCTGTGTATTCTATCAGGGAGGCCACTATACTACACAGTTGTTCTAATGGAAATTGTATGGATTGATCTTAAGATGTATGGGGGGGGGGGGGGCTTAAGTGAGTTGTCACCGTAACAGAAGTATTAATTTGGAGATTTCCCTCTCATTTTTGTGGCAAATAAATATATTTGTTCTATATACTGTTCTATACTTCCCTTCCACCCTCTGACTAACCACTGCCTAAAATATATGTATATTTTATGCATTAATGGTTTGCATTGAACTGCTTTTTCAGTCCCAAGTGTTCTCCTTTTGCTTTCCAAGCTATTAAATAATAAAAGTCTACTTTGTTATGTTTTAGAGTTATCAGCAAATGTAGAAACTGCATTATCTGATCAAGACACCACTTCTCAGAGTACGGAGGGCCCTGAACCACAGCATGTAAGTGAGATTTCTATATATACACCTACACAGTACCTCACAGAATTGAGTACTCCCCTTACATTATGGTAAATAGTTTTTAATTTCTTTTGATGGGACAACACTGAAAGCCCCCCATACATGCTTCGATTTGCTTTTGCAAATCTAAAGTGCCCTCCTGAAATCGGGCCAGAAATCAATCTCGGATATTACGGACATGTCTGTAATTTCAAGATTGATCTGCTTACTTTGGATGGGGACCCCACCCAAAGTAAATGCTGGCACACAAAGGGAGAGCGGCCAATTCCAATTCAGGGTGCGCTGCCGGGAGATCGACAGGAATTCGCAGCTGAAGATATAACACTGACAATTTAGTAGTACAAAATCAGTGTACAGCTTGTATAACACCATACATTTTCTATCTTTTCAAAATAACACACAGCCATTAAGGTCTAAACCTCTGGCAACATATGTAATTATACTTGTAATGTGCCCAATAAGCCATTATCCCTGCCCTTTGTTGCAGATGTGTTCAATTCACACTCCCTCATGCTGGTCTGTGGAAGTTTAGCATGGCATCTTGTGGCAAGAAATCTTTTTGGATCTGAAAAAAGAATTATTGCTCTACAGAAAGATGGTCTGGGCCATAAGATGATTGCCAACACCCTGAAACACCCTGGTGGTAAAGACCATAAAGCAGGACAGGTTCCACTCAGAACAGGCCTTGCCATGGTCAACCAAAGAAGTTGACCTGACATGTTCAGCGTCATATCCAGAGGTTGTCTAAAGCCTGGCATACACACGCCGATTAGCAGCCGATTTTGCCGCTGACCGACGGGCCTGATCGGTCGGCAGCAAAATCGGCCGCCAATCGGCGTGTGCCCACATGGGGCGACAGATCGGATGTTCTCTGGCCGATGCTATTAACTTTAATGAAGACCCGCGTCTTCATTGAAGATAATGGCTGGCACACAAAGGGTGCACGGCCGATTAAAGCAGCCCCAGAATGCAAGGTGATGACGTCATCACATTGCATTCCAGAGCTCATCGGAGCTCGTCTGTCGGCACATGTCTGCGGGTGAATGGCAGGCTTTAGAATGCTCCAGGGTTGAGGGGGGTTGTCAGCCTGTCTGTTCTCTGGCAATATGCCTCATACTGCATTCGAAACTACAGTTCATAGAGGGAACCATGAATGCCAACATGTACTGTGACATACTAAAACATGATCCCCTCCAGAGCTGAAGGGCAACATGATAACAACCCCAGGCGCACCGCTAAGACGATGACTGCTTTGCTAAGAAACTGAGGGTAAAGGGGCTGGATTGGCCAAGCATGTCTCCAGACCTGAACAATATTACGCATTTGTGGATGATCCCCAAAGGAAGGTACTCTAACCTCCACCAGCTTTGTGATGTCATCATGATTCTAATGGCAATCTGTGACGCTCTAGTGAACTACATCTCAAAGAGAGTTAATGCAGTGCTGAAAAATAATGGTTGCCACCCAAAATAATGACATTTAGGGCACAATTTGGATATTGTTACCCTAGGGATATACTAACTTCTATTGAAAATGTATGCTATACACTGACTGATTTATTTATATTTATATATATATATATATACACAATGGTGTGCAAAACTATTTCTGACTTCTTATTCTTTTGCATGTTTGACTAATAGTTAACGGTTTTTGATGAGCTGAAACATTTAAGTGTGACAAAGATAACATAATTGAACACAAAATGCAGTTTTAAATGAAGGTTTACGTTAAGGGAGAAAAAAACTCCAAATCTACATGGCCCTGTGTGAAAAGTGATTGCCCCCCCCCTTGTGAAAAAATAACTTTACTGTGGTTTATCACACCTGAGTTCAATTTCTGTAGTCACCCCCAGGCCTAATTACTGCCACACCTGTTTCAATCAAGAAATCACTTAAATAAGAGCTTCCTGTCACAGAGAAGTAGACCAAAAGCACCTCAAAAGCTAGACATCATGCCAAGATCCAAAGAAATTCAGGAACAAATGAGAACAAAAGTAATTGAGATCTATCAGTCTGGTAAAGGTTATAAAGCCATTTCTAAAGGGACTCCAGCGAACAACAGTGAGAGCCATTATCCACAAATGGCAAAAACATGGAACAGTGGTTCACTTCCCAGGAGTGGCCGGATGACCAAAATTACCCCAAGAGCGCAGAGACAACTCATCCGAGAGGCCAAAAAAGACCCCAGGACAACATCTAAAGAACTGCAGGCCTCACTTGCTTCAATTAAGAGACTGGGCAAAAACGGCCTGCATGGCAGATATCCAAGGCACAAACCTCTGTTAAGCAAAAAGAACATTAATGCTTGTCTCAATTTTGCTAAAAAACATCTCAATGATTGCCAAGACTTTTGGGAAAATACCTTGTGGACCGACGAGACAAAAGTTTAACTTTTTGGAAGGTGCTTGTCCCGTTACATCTGGCGTAACAGTAATACAGCATTTCAGCAAAAGAACATCATACCAACAGTAAAATATGGTGGTGGTAGT
>CM070033.1:119587711-119598397 GCA_036250615.1 Ptychadena robeensis
GATGTGAGAACCTGTAAAAGATCCTGCTGTGAGTAGAAACTTTAAAAATTCTATTGGATGAAATCTAGAACATTCTATGTAAATGTTAAATCAGCCACAGTTGATTACAAACTTTTAATAACCGTTTTCGTTAAATCTTATCTAAACTATAAACTGACCAATAATCTTTTTTTTCTATTGCTATCTGTACTAGGCCTGGTGGCAAGTATTCCTGGTACTCCTCCTTCTCTCTCTTCCACTCCTCATGTTACACTGCATTTTGATCTTGGCCCTGCTGCAGCCGCTTTCTCTTCACTTGCTGTACGTAATGGGTTTCTCCAGTTGTGGATTCAGGATTTTTGCTCAGAGATTCCAGTCTCTGCATTAACCCACCTAGGACCATTCCTAGAGGATGAGAAGATTCCAGAGATACTGCCTATGATCATTCAGGTTACCAATAGCAAGATCACACTCCACGTGAGTATGTACAATGTGCATGACAATAAGATGACAGCTGATCAGCACAACGAATTCCCGCATAGATCCCCGCGCGATTGTCAAATGGCCAATTGCCGCATGAATCGAAGTGCACTATTTGCCAATACTTTAGGGTCCCTGGTCCAGGAGGCACGTTCTTTTTGCGGACGATTGATCATTGCGCACGGCAACTGACTGTCTGCGGATCTATGCATGTATCGGTTGTTTGCCGATCACGCCGGGATCTATGTGTTTATGGGGGGCTTAAGACAAAACAAACCTTGCTGTCCTACAGAAAAATAAACCTGTACTTGTAACATGATAAGGCAACCCAATGTCCAAACCATTACAGAACATGTAACAGAAAGATGTTAACAAAATAAATATGTACTTTGTATATATTTCCTCCTGCATGTTATCACAGTCTGTCTTGGACATTACTAATTGTCACTAATAGCATGAAATGTTCAGTGAGATCTTTGAAGTAGACATAGATATACTGTATATACTCTAATATAAGCTGAATTTTTCAGCACCCGAAATGTGACTTATACTTAAGTCAGGAGATAAGATAAGGGTTGTAAGAACCTTTGAGGAAAAAAAAAACTATTATTGCTCTAGCATCTGTAGTAGTTGCATAAATTAGGTTCAAAGTCAAGTTTTTTTTAAAAGTTCATTTAAATTTCATCTTGTAGTTGATGCAAAAACCTCATAAGCTTGAGCAATACTTTTTCTTTACAATGGAACTCTTCTCTACATCTCCAGCAATGGTGATGATATCATGTTCAGGGAGTTTAACCTCCCTAGTGTTTGAGACATTCTTTGTTTGGGTCACCGGGGATCAGGAGAGTGCCATAGACCTCCATGTTAATGGTGGGGCATCCATGTACAGCGACAGGGATTTCAAGCAGTGTATTCTGTACACTGCCGTGATTGCGATTGTTGCGGTAAAAACGGTAGTACAGGCTGAATGCTAGGGAGGTAAAGTCACAAATTGTTTTGTTGAAATAATATTTGCTGTGTGTTTCTGTGCCTAAGCTGCTGCATTTTCCTCCCTAGGCTTATACTTGAGTCATTTATTTTTTTCCAGATTTGTATTTTAATTGGGTGCTTCGGCTTATACTTCAGTATATACTGTATACATACATGTTTTTTAACTATTTAACTGCCAGGAGTGTACAGTGTATGTGGTAATCCTGTTGGACATGTGTTACCTTAATAGCAGATATGAATGGCATCTTTTGCCTTCTCTACTTTGTAGAAATGAGTTGGATGGCTTTTTTTCAAATAAGGTACAAAAGAAAGAAAAAATAAACTGATGACTTATCACTTTAAATTAAACTACCAAGCAATCTTAGTTTGTGGATGTGTTAAAGTCCGAAGTGTTTATCATGGTATAGGAAAATGGGCATAAATATATTATAGTTGAGTACATAGTGCCTTTTAAGCAATGGACATTTAAAAGTGTTTATTAATATGTGACAGGATGATGGACCTCGTCTTTACCCCTCTCCAATCTCTCCTGAGCCTGTTCCCTTTATATTGAAGAACCTCAAAGTAAACCGAAAGGAGGATGGAGTTTTCTGCCTCATGGGTGAGGATCTTTTGATTCAGGTTCTTGTGTCTATATATTATTTTGAAAAAGCACTAAAATGCAGAGTAAAGTCATCTAATACAAAGATGGAAGGAAGCCCAACCCTCACTGATACTATTTAAATCACAGCGCTATATAAATAAACACAAAATGTATTTTATATTTACTGAAGCTGCCATTGACTTGTTTTGAAACCTTATATTCTTTCTTAAGGGATACCTGTCAGAAAATATAGAAACTATCTGTCATGCTGATCCGTGTTCTGTCATTTCTCACCCAGAACAACTATACACAGAACATTTGCTTTTCCCCAACTTTCCTACACTGCTACAGTTGTTCCAGTTCAGTGATGCAGTGTGTAGTGACATTCCTGGCCAAACAATAATCATTTCCTTTGGTAACCAGTAAAACTGTTTATATTGTGTTTAACATTCATTGTTGTAGGTGAAGAATCTTCAGATCCTTTTTTAAGAGAAACAAATCCTTCGTCTGTGCTTATCAGCAACAGCTTAGAAGCATTACCTCACAGTATAGAGGTAAGATACATTTAGGGACACTTTACAAGTTTGTATAGTTCATCCAGTAGGTGAACAGTATACAGGATAAAGCCATTCAATGCAATACACAGTTTACTTCTACAAAAATCTGAAATATCATCCACATTTTAGTAAAGCTAGGCACACACGGGTAGATCTGTAAATAGATTACAATCTATATCTACAGATCTTGATTATGCTTTAATCTATTTGCAAATCTACCCGTGTGTGCCTTCCTTCTATTCTATTGATTCTGCTTGAAGAAACTGGATTGAACAGGGTTTGAACATGTTGGAAAACCCAATCAATCTTCATTACTTTCAATGGGGACGTAAGTCTCGATACAAAGTATTGGACGTGCTGTTACAGCCTGGACACTGCTGCTCAGTGTGAAGGGGGCAGGGCCAGCACATATCTGTAAGGGTGTGTGCTGACTTTCTCTAGCTCGCAGCTGTGTTGTGAGTGTGAATCTCTCACAACACAATACGGGCTGCGAGCTGGGGAGAAAGGGTCCCCATTGAATGGGAATCAATGTGCCAATGTGGTGCACATTGATTTTCGTTCAATTGATTGGGGGTTGATTGCACAGGAATCTACCCATGTATGCCTAGCTTAAGTCTAATGTTAACATGGCAATAATGATCACAGCCCCAGTATCTGTATTGAAGTTATGTTTACTTTGATTAAAAGCTTTGTGTATGATAAACAAATGTAAAATTAAGTGATTACAATTGGAAGATAGCGTATGTGACGTCATTATGGTAACTCATCCTACAACTAGCACTGACAAAGTACAGACTCTGTGCTAGTTGTATGATTAGTTACCATACATAATGATATCACATACACTATCTTCCAATAGTAATCACTTCATTTTATATTTGTTGTACTTTTTTCCCCCCTAAACATATGCACATTAGGTATTGTTACTTGGTCTTGCAATCTCTTGGATATTGGGGTTGTTCAATGAGGAATTGCCAAATTGATTTCTATTTGGTCTGACTTTTTTTTGCATGTGTACACACAAGTTTCTTGTGTATGTGTGTGTGTATATATAATTGTACCAGTCCTTTAGATTGTCCAGCTGGTTTAATGGTGTTTTCAATGTGCAGGAGCTCCAGCGTGAATTACTAGATGCTTGTACAAAACTTGAACAGCAAAAACAACAAGAGGCGAGGCTCCTCCAAGAAATTAGGAAGTATAACCCTCTGTTTGACATTTGACTGAAATGAAACCAACTTTTATCTGCAGACTGGATGCCACTCTCAATGTGAAATGTACCACTTACCGCACCAGTTTTAAAAACTGAACCTTTTCCTACAAACTGTGCTGCCACCTTGTGTAGAAAACCACTGTAACTGTGCAATGGACTAACAAACACTTCCTTTGATTTAAATTATGAAACTTATTAATGATGAGACTATAGGACAAATGCTTTTGTGTGGATCAGGGTTATAGAAAGTTTTAGTGATGCCTCGTGGACTATTTTTTTTAAATCACATTTTGTCCTGGAAACAGGCAATGAGGATACACTTTTCAGTTAAAATCCAAATCTGTGCAGATGTTTGGCGAGCTCTGGTGTGTAAACCAATGCTACTTTTCCTCAGGAGTATTCTGGGGATCATATAATGTCATTTGAAATCAATTTTTCTGCTGGGTTGTACAGCAGTTCTCTCCCCTTGGCCATTCAGTGTTCTACATTTGGCTAAAGGGAGTGTGTTAGAAAAGTGCACCTGTAACTTCTGGGGCAAGACAGGCATAAGCTATACTCTACAGCATAAAGAATAGTATAGGACAGGGATCAGACATGTACTACAGCTGAGGGATCCAAATGTTTACAAATCAGAACTTAAAGACCTCTGTCTGGAGTAAAACTTCAAGACCGACCTACCACTGAGAGATCATGTAAACCTTTATGTTTGGATGTTGTTTGATCCTCTAATTAGTTTTAAAATGGTGACATTCATGTTTCTGCTTCTAGACAAGCTTGTACAACAATTGGGTGCATATTTGTTTTAGGTACGAGATAAACTCAGTGAAAGTAGAATTCTTTAGACTTAATCCAGCAATGTCTGTTTCAATAATCTCTCAGTAATATGTCCAAGATTAAAAGAAATCCAAGTTTGAGCAGCTTTTGATATTGGCACCAGTTTTCATTTTAGGTACTAGTTTGTAGGCACCACACTCATTTTCTGTAATTTGGACTGGCAATATAGAAGAAACTGCAATGAGATGGATTATGTTAGATTGACACGGTACGTGCAATATTGTATTATTTATCATGACTAAACCTAAAGGATATTATGTACAAGTGCCATCTTTTATTGCCCTGACAACTGCTGGCACATAGCTGACAACCATGCCAGCATTTGCTCCCCATTGTGGACTCAAGCGTGTGATTGTCATAGGACAGGCTCTTATTCATCGGAAACTGTCCAGCTGTGGTGAGCAGTGTGTATTGTCTCAGAATGGTTTGATCACATGTATGATGTGCAGATTGCTTGAACACATTGTAGAACATAGAAAACCAATGTAAATTATCTAAAAAAAACACTAATTGTAGCAAATGTAACTGCAGTTAAAAAAAATATATCTATGTTTCAGATTGGCTAAACTTTGGTATGCCCAGCAAATATATTCCTGGTTTACCTCCTTGCCCGATCACCTGTGCTCTGCATTGTCCCAGGCCCTGCTGCTGGTGCCATAGACCTCCATGTTAATGAAGGAGTGTCACTTTCCCAGCCCACATGGCAGGCGCCATGTGTAGAGGGGAGGAGTAAAGGCGGGTAAAACAAACAGGAGTACTGTGTATTCTGTTGCGATCGCCCATACTACCCTGTTTAATATATGTGCAAACTGCTAGGCAGGTTAACTGAGGTGCTTGGCATTGTGGGTACGGTTTACATTTTTCTAAACTGCACCTACTAATTATCCCAATACAGATCAATAGGTGAAGCATTTTTTGAACTTACTTTGTGAAGAGGATGTAACAATTCATGCAGTATGACGAACCTCAGCATAATGGAATTACACTTGCAAGACTGCCCAATACTGACTGGAGACTTAACTCCTATAAATAAGGTTTCTGTTTGGCTGTATGTACACTACTTATTTACATAGAACTAGTAAAATGTTGCTAAATGATCTTGCAGTTACATACCTGCACAAACATTGAAAGTTAACCTGTAAACCCAAAAAAATTTAAAATAAAACAGATTTAAAAAAAGTAAAGCAATAATGTAAGTTTGTCGTATTATTTATACACTTTTCTTACAGAACAATAATCCTCGAGCATTTTTTACACTGAGAAAAAAAAAAAAAAGTCAGAAGACCTCCGTCTCACAGGAAACTAGGAAAATAACAGTAGTTATAGGGTAGGTGATATCCTGTAGAAACGGTTTGTGTTTGGGGTTTGTCCCCCTGCTCCTGGGTAAAATGGCACTTGCAGATAGTGTGCCTTTTGAGCCTCATATGACATTAAATGGTTGTAAACTTGGTGTATTTTTCAGACCATAAGACTTGTGTATGCCCAGCTCGCATACAGAAAAGATCAACCCATGAGAGGATCTTCCTTCCGCCACTGCAGGAGTCCAGCTGACTTAAACGCTGCAGAGGACATTTCTGCCTTGTGTGTATAAGCTGTGCTTGATCTGAATTTACATATATAGGTAGCGCTCACGCTGCCCAGCCCACATACTCAGCCGGACTGGACCACAAGTTGGGGTACCTTCTTTACCTACCTCCCTCCCGCTCTGACAGTCAGAGTGTGCAATAACCTGAAGTATTTTCCAGGGATCAAATGCCCTATACAATGGAGCATCTTATGGTCTGAAAAATACAGTATTCTTGCACAAAATAAATCAGAATAAGGAATATATAATCCTAGTTCTGGAGAAGTTTTGTTTTCAGAAACAGTTATTAGATTTTTGTTCAACATTGCAATTATTGTTTTTAGACCTGTTTCATCAAAATCCTATAACTGTTACAACTAAACACAGACATAACTAGAATAAAGTCTATCCAGAAACAAGACTAACTTTAATTAAGAGAAAATAAATGAACACAAATATACACACATAAGCATATGAGGTTGTTATCTCAGTTTGTGTGTTAACTTCCTCTACTCCTTATGCAACCATTCTCAAAACCTTTAGCCGATTTACGGTAATTCATTTTGCAATACCTCTCATGTAACTTCTTTAAAGTCAAACAGTGAGTAAAAGAGCAGTTTAGCAATATTTTCCCAAATATTTTAAAGCTTCAACAAAGCTATTTAAAAGTCTGCTAGTAAGCCTGTTTAAGACAAGTCAGCACTCCCATGAAGACATATGTCCCCCTATTCAAGTTTAAAGGTGCTATAAAAGCTACAGCCTACATGGCTGCAAGCTGTCTTAGATGTTCCAATGTGTACTATTACATTAAAATTAATAGGCATAGGTTTAACACTTGACCTTTGAAAAAGAGTCAGAAATGGCAACTTCCACACTGATGTTTATCAAGTAAAGCCCCAACTTATGCTACATAGTTGTTGGTAGATCTAAAGGTATATCAGCCTCCCTGATAGAATACATAGTTTTGGTAACAAAAAAGTTGATACAGAAATTGAGTGCAAAGTAATTAGTTGTAATAGAAAAAAATACTACTCATGGGATTAACCACTTGTAGCGAAAATTCCCCCTGACAGCAGTCAGGGGCAAGGGGACTTTAATGGCCATAGGTCTGATTGGAGTAAATATTCAAATGAGTACGGTGGTAAAAGTAATATCAAATTTATTACAGTGTTAAAAACATGTGACATGACATGGCAGTGTTGGCTGTTATTGATACAAATCATACGTGGCAACAGTAACAAAAAGGTTCTTAATGATCAGTCCAAAGATGTTCAGGTACAATTATAACGGTACATACAGTAAAATATTAAACAAAGCTAGGATAAGGGGAGATAAATCCATAAGGATTAACCCCATATTTAATTAGTTGTAATGATTGCACTAATCTGTACATACTTTCCTCTTGGCTGATGGTCAAACAACGTCGCAAAGAGAGAGTCTATATTTAGATTCAGATCACAATGTTTCTACAATCGTGGGTAGCAAACCCCAAAAAATAGCTCTTAGAAGAAGATGAGGCAAGTCAGCCATCAGGCTCATCGACATTAGCTGAACACGATTCTTTTATACTTGGAATCTGGAATCTGGCCACTAGACTTTAATCTTCGGAGTGCTTCCCTCATGTGTCGAGGCTGTAATGGAGGGCTTTCTCCCCACTTCTCACAAACATCCAGAGCTGACAACACAGAAACTAATATTTTTATAAGTGCAGAACCAAATGTATTTATATAACCTAAAACATGTACATTGATAAACAGGCAGAATTAAAATATTGGGCATGGTACTGTATTGTCTTTGGAGTGCATCATACACCTAACTGCTTTAAAATGAAATAGGACATGTACATAAACACCAGCAGGATCATCTAACTAGTCCTTTGTCACATAAAAGGCAGGTTTTGTAATAAACTATTTCTGACAAAACACGTTTCATTTACTACCATCTGCTACAGAAATACAAACCAATATGCCTAACCCCAGTGGTTCCCAAACTTGGGGGTGCGGAGGTATTCAAAGGGTTGTAATGTGTGCATCTGAATGATTAATGTATCTACATAAGTGTAATGTGCGTCTAGGTGAATGATGAATGTCTCTGCTTCATTGGTGTGAAATCCAAATAAAGTTGTATTTCAAATAAACTAACTAGTGTTAAATGGCCATCAATCATCTGAAACTGTGGAGTGTGAATGGGGGTGCTGATGTTCTGATCTAGAAAAGGGGGCCCTGCAGGGAAAGTTTGGGAACCACTGCCTAAACCTGACCTCTGTGTGGACTGGAGTTGGAAAACCCTCAATAGCTGTACTTACTTACTGCTAGATACAGTGAAACCCACAACTAATTGGTGTACATTTTACCCTTGAACCAAAAACAATGTGCAACTACTGTTACTTAAGTTCTGATCTGCCAATGGGTTACATGACAGGGGAAGTTCTGTTTTCCTCCATGATGAACACAAACACATCCAAGAATAAGTAGACAATAAAATTACCTTCTTCTACAACCTCTCCAACAAACACCTTTGCAATACCAGACATGGCAATTACCACATTCTGCGACACAGAGCAGCCTGTAATAGACTGAATCAACTGAGAAGAAGAAGAAACATTATTTCGGAGGGGGGGGGGGGGGGGGGGGTGGATTATGATATTTAGAATCATCAAAACAATAAAAAAAAAACCTTACAGTTTGTTCTGGTTCTGTATCACAATTTTTCTCTCACTTGTTGACTTGTTCCCAAGTTTTGCAACATGCAATAAATATTTTTATATAAATATAATGCATCTCCTTGATCAAATGGTATAGTATGCATTAGAGTATTTAGCATTTTTTTTCATATAAAAAAAATAAACTTTATTCTGTTGTTGCAATGTAACCCTTTCCCTATCACAGCAAAGCCCAGGTTTGCAAATGTTTGCTCCAAACATTTAAAAAACAGCCTGGAGTTGGGTTTTTACACACCTGCAAACTAAACTGACAATAATGAAAAGCCACTATAAGTCATATCAATGCATCATCACTCAAGTCATATGTGAGCTAAGCAGCTTGAGCCCAACAGACATACAGAGGCAGATTGGAGAGCCTCCCACTTACGGTTTACAAAGATGGTGCAGATAACCTTCTAATAAGAGTAGCCAACAATCTTACATTTAAGTAATTTACCATAACCTCATACCCGCTTAATAGCAGCTTTTGGGAATGCAGAACGTCTATACATCTCATAGCGATTCAGCTGTTCTTCAGAGAAGGAGGACACCAGAATTCTACACAAAAAAAAAAAATACAAAACAATATATTATTGGGCTTTGCTAAAACAGGGCCACCTTATTGTGGCTTCTCCCACCCACCAGTACATAGACACTAAAAGAGAGCAGGCATGAATGTCGAGTGTGTCAGCAGTCAAGATGGGAGTACAGAGGGTAAGAGCGTGAAGGTGAGGGTAAAAAAAGGGAGACCCTGCCACACATGCCCTATCTAAACCCCCCCTTCCACTTTACCAAAAACCCTGAGACACTTTCCTATAACTGAAGAGGGGGGACCCTGACCATGCAGTACCTCCCTGGGAAAAGGGGGTTGTGTGTGTGTAAGGGAGCAGGAAATAAAAAAAAAAAAAAAAAACCAACATAAGCTGCATGTACAAAATGTGCCATGTGTTAATGCGCAGTGTTGCGCTGTGAAGGGAGCAAAATTGCTTTTTTTTTTTTTTTATAGTAAAGGTAACTGACCCCTGCTAGATGATGTCTTGCAGTAACAATTACAATGTATTCGTGGTTACTCACTGCATCTTCTGGATCTCATCTTCATCCACTTTCTGCTTCTTTTCTCTTCTCTCCTTCACTTCTATTTTCATTTTTTTTGCATTGAGTAGCATGTCTGATGTCTCTCCTACTGCCGTTGATGCCACAGGACTTCCTTCTGCTTTCGCCTTAAAAAAATAGTTTAAAAGATTTCGACATTTTAAAGTAATTTTTTCATCTTCATATACATCAGGGGTGTCAAACTCAAATGCACAGCAGGCCAAATTTTAAAAACTCAGTCCCGGACCACTACCTACTCTATAGGCAGAAAATGACAGATCCCAGAATAATCCAGGCTGCAGGTGCTCACTGTAACATCACTGGAACGCTCCACTTAGCAGCCAGGACTCGTAGTTCTCTACCCCCAGAACAGTAAGATGACATGCAGAGAGTGAAGCTGGTAGGGGGGCTGCCAAGAAGGACAGATCTGCCACAGGCCAAAAATGTTTGCTTAGAAGGACAAATTTGGCCCCCGACCCAGAGTTTGACACCTTTGACATACACATTTCAAGTTAGGGCTGGGTGATATGCATCCTCTAAATAGTAGAAAATGTCTATCGTTATAAATTAAGCTCTATCGTTTACACCACAGTAGGCTCCACAGATAATGCTCCTTCAGCTACTCCCTACAGCCAATGGAAAACCGGAGTTAGACTTACCGGTAACTCTTTTTCCAGAAGTCTTGTCCAGGACGGC
>CM070033.1:119598497-119610861 GCA_036250615.1 Ptychadena robeensis
TTGAACGTCTCCAATCAAGCCTCCATGCGGATCTGCAAGGCCGGGAAGCACCGTTCGCCGACAGGAGAGGTTTTGACGCGCGACCCCACTCTCGCCGAGCTGGTACAGCGGGAGGACGACCTGCAACGCCTAGTTCCCCACCGGCTTCAGGATTCGGGTAAGTAATTTGTCCTTTATAGGACCGGACACCTTGTCCAGGAGCCTTTGGGTGAAGGTCCCCTCCGGACGGAGGAAACACAAAGACTGACCAGGAACGAGTGAGCGGGAGATTTAAAGTCTTGGGTGTTGTGTTTCCTCCCTCCGTGGGTGGGACTTCTCTCATAAGTGCCGTCCTGGACAAGACGCTTAGGGAAACAGAGGAGCAGTAATAATCAAATGAGACTTCATCCAAGCAATAATTTCAAATTGCCGCCAACTACAATCCTTTATCAAATACTGCTTCCATATGACCAGAAGGCCCTATTCTGCTACATGTACTTTTTCACTCACCTACTTTGAGCCCCCAGATATTTGGAAGCCCATATAGTAGAATATTGAAATTTGGTGGGTTAGTTAACCCCAGAGACTACTTCCATGGAAATGTTCAACCCACTGGGTGCAACACTTCCTAGACGAATGCAGCAGATGTACTATTGCCTACAACATAGTTTCAAACTTTTGGGGAGCACTTCAAATCTTCAGCCAACACAGCAAATCATCATTTTTATTTATTAATTAAATTAACAAATTGCTATATTGTATATCATTATCAGGATACAAATTAAGCTATATTAGGATATTACATTTTGATCAGATCGCTCAGCCCAACTTTGAGTGCATTTTGTTAAATTTTTGTTCTTTCCTTAGGATTAATAAACATTGAATGTAGATATATAAAAAAGGCATTGTTGCACAAACTGATAAACAGCTGTTGTAGTAGTGATGAACGAGGAGTGCTCCTATAGCACGGATCCATGCGTTGGGGAGGATCCAGATTAACAACGGTAACTAGACATTATAGGTTCATTACTTCAATGTAAATAAGCATTAAAAGCACATGAAGATACACGCCTGTGCTTGATAAAACAGTTCACCACTACAAATTGCTGTGCAGTTCATGTACTGAACAGAGCCGTTTACATGAGGAGATAATGTATACAATGGCGGCAGGGCTTCTCTCTCACCTCGTGCTCCACCTCATCCACCTTCTCTTGCGGCTCTGCGGCTTGAGCAGCGACCTTCTCCTCCTCGCTCGGTGCCACCACCTCCGAGTCGTCCATATTTTCCTTCTGGGAGTCCGGCACTCAGGTGACGTCATACGTGTGCGACTCTGTAAAAACAACATGGGTCGACGTGATGACGTTTCCGCAATAGCGAGGTACCTCGCTATTGCGCGCGCAGTCCGGAGCGTTTGGTCTTATAAAGGAGTCTTTACATTTTCTATAGACAGTTTTATAAATAAAGGAAATTCACATTGGTTTTTCATTTCATGATAAGATGTAAGGCCACTCTTGATAAAAAAAATTATCAGTATTTAATGCAGACTCATACTGAGCCATTCAAGTAAGAAGTGCAGTGCTGGGTTTGCTCATTTTCAGGCTGAATATAATTTGCATGTTAATGTGGAAGTTTGGCACCTTACTAAGCATCACAAATAATATTTTATTGGCAGAATGTAGTCATCCAGGTCATACTATAATTGGTGGTATTCAGTATTCTCAGGTTATGTGCCGCAATATATATTATACAATCACCCCTTGTTCATTGGTGGATAGTGGGAGCATAGGCATTCTCCAGTCTGCTGATTCCCTGCCAACACTAGAGGAGAAGAGGAGAGGTGAGGGACTTTCTCTGGCGCCATCTGGGTCACTGGTTAGCTTTTACATACGTCTATCAAGTAAGTTTGTTGCCTTTCCTCCTCTTCCCACTCGGACAGGTGAGCTCCTATGCCCTTTGCAATAACAGTTAGGTTTCAGGTGGAGGACCACAGGGGGCCGCTGAAGAATGCCTAAAGGGCCGCAAGTTGGGCACCTGGGGTCTAAAATGAATAGTTGATCAATGAGGTGTCAGGACACTGCATATATGAGCATTTATTATTGCAGTTCCATATACAGGGAGGAAGTGACATTGCAAGATAGGTGCTAATGCATTGTCACATCCTCCTAGTATATGGGACTGCAGTAATAAATGCTGACATAGTCATGGATGCACGTAACTTAACTAAGATGAGTACCAGGAGATGGTGTCTGGTACTCACCCCATATGTATGTGGTCTTCCTCACTGTCTCCCTCACTGTTCTCTGCGTCAGCCTTCTGGATGGTAGACTCTGCTGCAGATGGACCTCCCTGTTCCTTATTTAGCCTCCGATTAGTTGTCTCCATCCACAGGTCACCAGCTGGCTTTGGGTCAAATGTAACTCTCACAGTACAACACGGTTAAACCCCCAGATTTCATACCTCAGTAGTACAACCCTGAAATTTTCTGGCTTAGTAACTAACCCCTGAGACCCCTGTAGTCCAAATGTCATCCTTTCATAGTTATATTCCAGCTGTCCCACAGTCCTTTTTTCTTGTCAGATTTTACCTTTACATATGTCTACTCTTACTTTCATCCCCAGATCTCCAACACCCTTAGAAGTCCAATCTTTTTTTTTTTAATCATTAATCTACATTTCACACCCTAACTGCAACCTTTCATAGTTATTCATGTTTCCCTGCAGTTATCCAAATGACATAAATTAAATACATTTAACATTTAGCTGCGGCCGCCCAGACACCGAGTGCCTCCAAGATGTTAGTATGCATATGAGCTTTGTAACAATAATGCAGGTACGCATAGCTAGTTTTTGGCCCCTTTTGAGTACCAGAGTACCACTCCTGTGCACCCCTGGATATAGTTATAATTTTTCTGTTCTCATTGTCAAGGGAACTGTACTTCAGCTTGTGGGAGGGGATCCCCTTCATTTTTGTTCTCTGCAATGAGTGCACATAATGCCTAGAGGTGCCCAAACTTTGCCTTGGGGATGATGCAGTGGTGATCATGTGATGACACTGTGGGTGCATCCTCATGGTAACAACAGGCAGTCTAAGGGCTTGTTTCCACTTGTGTGGAAGCTGGCAGCGCGATTGCTGCCGCTAAGAACCGAGTTTTTAGGCGGCGGTCCGCGCAATTCCGCGGCCAGGGACTAGCCCATTGAACAGAATGGGCGCGGATGTATCCGCGCCGTGCACAACTGCGGGCTTCCGCTTCAAGTGGAAACAAGCCCTAATTATCTCTGCTCAGAAAGAGCATTTTTTTAAGATAACGTTTCTGTCACAAGTCGCCTATCACACATAGTTAGTGATGCTGGCAATTAATGGAAGTGGCAAACTTGTGGAGGATCGACCATTACAGGCTCTTGGTCTGGCCCCTTTATCAAATTTAAGAAGCCAATGTAGCCCACAAACCAAAAAGTTTTCCCACACCCAGTCTAGTCTGCCCTAGATACATTTTGGGTCATTGACTACAACTTGGAAGACGGGAACACCTTGGTTTAACAGCTCAAAGTTCGGAAACCAGTTTGACCGGCCATCATTCCCTTTGGGGCTGGAAATGCTTAATGGCATATACGTATCCCTCATATTGTGCTATATACCCACCAAGTTTAGTGGTCCTACCACTCCCAGGATTTGGAGTTACAGGGGCCCAAAGTCAGGTTCCCATAAAAGCAGACTTTTTGTGCTGGATAAACCAGGGGGCCAAGGACTGTTACCAATGCATGAAAATGGACCCACTTTAGCTAACGAACCTAAAGGCCCAAAAATACCAAACTTGCTGCAACTCTTGGTCCAAAAGGCCTTGAAACTAACATTTTCCAAAACTTATTTACTACACACACTAAAAATGTTTTACCCTGGAGCAAAATGTGCCTGACTTTGGGAACACTTCCAGCCCAGTTCCTGAAGTGCCAGGACGCACTTCAGGAACTGGAAGGTGGTTCTGGAGGGAAGGGGATAACTTAAATCCTCACTGAATCCTCCTTTTCAAACTCAACATTTTTGATCTCTATGGGAAAAAGTAACCCACTTTGGGTAACTAGAGACTCCCAATTTGAAAGAATTGTAGTTATAGTCTTTGGCTACAACCATGCCAAACTTGGGGTCTCTAGCCCATCCTGTTCGTTAACCAATAAGGCTCGAAATCGGGCATTTTTAACTCCCCCATTCATCTCTATGGAAAAAAGTGACCCACGTAATAGCTTGCAGATATTTGGTCCAACATCAGATGGTCCTTTAGGATAGAAAAAGTTTTTTGGGTGAAAATAACACCAAAGGGATTCCCCCTGAATTACAAGGGGCAAGGGGACTTTCAGGGCCACATCAATTAGTTTACATAATCAGAAACAACATATGTTTGATAATATAATTTAATTTACATATTAAAATAAACAGATATGGACGAACATTGTTACATCATAGTTGGCAATATTATGGCAGGACAGTCAGTTCAACATGATATATAAAGGAATCATAGGCATGGGCTCCAAACAGGGCGAGCCCACCCCGACGCGCGTTTCGTAGTCACTTTATCAAGGGGTGCCTTTCTTGGAAATGATCTAAGATGTAAAAAAATAACAGATAATTCAAATGTGTCAGTAGTGTATTCAAGTCCTATCATCTCTCAGTGCCTAGTTGGTAAATAGATATTACTCACGTATGTATGTGCAAAAGGTTGTTAAGGATAATGGGCACACTTGACAATTTTACGGAAAGCATTTCTGTTTTTGCAGCACCAGCCATCTCCATATTATTGCCATGGTTTTGAAATTGGATGTCTCACAAACTCATGTACAGTTCTCAAAAAGAAAGTACAATCTGCTTGAATTCCAGGGTTTTGCATTTGAGGGAAAAAAAGAGATGTCATTTGTAATTTAACAATTGAAAAACAGAAGCAATTTACAAGAACTTACTGTGCATTATGGCCACACTTCTGTACTTTGATTTAATCTGTTCTGTGAATTAAAAGGCTTTGTGGTTTGTCTAGATGCAACTTTGCGAACATAAACCTTCTTCTTAGCATTTAAGATGAATGCTTTCTTCTGGAAATCCTTCCAAACAAACCATAGTTGTTGAGTCTTTTTCTAACTTTACTATATAAAGCTTTACCAATATGTAACACGTTATGAGATGGATGGAGTGATGGAGGTCTTACTTTATGGCAAGTTTGTATAGGAATAGTTTTAGAGTTGGGGGGTCTGAGCTGATCCATTTTTGTAGAATTGGTTGAAGAGCTGCTAAAGAGATTATCATGATCAGGACACTGATCCAACCCCTTGTCACCCTAAGATTCTTTTGAGGTAAAATACTGAAAATATCCCTTTCATGAGTCAGAGGAAATAATTTACTAAATGTATATCATATAGCATAACAGGAAAGGCAATGTAGTGCATTTTACTCCCACACATATATGGGGTGATGTCAAAGGTTCCTGGCACCAGGTGATAACAAACCTAGCGATGCAACTAATGAAAGGTAACAGTATGCCAAAGTTGAAAATATCTACTACCCTCGCAGTGTCAAAGTTATTTGAAATTAACAGCCATCATCCCAGATGTAAACAAATATCACAAATGATGCACCGATCGTCTGAACGCCCGTTATTTCTTTCTTGGGGCTCAGACAACCATTGAGCGGGACTATCTATGGCTTATTACAATAAACACAGATCACAAAACAAATTTAACATGCAATTAATAACAAGGAGGAAGTAAAAATAGGAATGATACCAGAACGGTCGGGGGGCAGGGAACGAAAGGAAGCAAAGAATCTTTCGTTCCTTCCCCCCTGACCGAGACTGGATACTTACTGGATGTTTAACTTGACCCCTTACGTTTTCTATACTAGAACCGTTTATATTAGTGTGGCAATTGTGCTCACCATGCATTGGCCCCCTGCTCCCCATGAAAAGGTGACCCTCGCACTCCAACCGTCCTGCGTAGGATGCCACCGTCTGAGACGGTCGGAATTCTGATAACCCATAGATATTAGAGGTATGACAACGCCTCTTATATAAATATGGATACACTATATGGTAGTAACTTTGATTATACTCTGAGCGCATACCCTTCTCTCTCTTCAATTTAGGCCTTGGTCCTATTTTTTATGACTCCTGAAGAAGTGGGAGGTACCACGAAACGCGTCGAGTTGAACAATAGGACCTGTCTCATATTTTTGTTTTCACTTGGTTATTCTTGAATGTAAATGCACTGTCTCTGTACTGAGTAAAGTTTGGGGAAATATCCCCACCTTTATTATCTCCTTGTATTCATTTGCATGTTAAACTTTGTGATGTGTTTATTGTATATAAGCCATAGATAGAGTCCCGCTCAATGGTTGTCTGCGCCCAAGAAATAACGGGACGTTCAGACGATTGGGTGCATTGTGCTATTTGTTTACAGTATGCCAAAGTTGTTTTTATGCAGGACCAGAAAAAGTGGCACCAGGTGACAACAAACCTTGCCATGCCCTTAATGAAAGATTACAGAATGACAAAGTTGTTTTTTATGCAGAACCAGAAGTGAAAAAGGTCAGAAGAAGACAGAGTACATGTAAGGCACTGATGTGTACAACTCTATCCCATAATAATAAGCATTTCCTTTAGGCTGCAGAAGGAGAAACTTTCCATGAGCTAATCAATGCACCCAAGACAAAATTGAAGGAGAGTGGGGTACTCCCTAAGCGTGTAGGAGTGCTGGGGCTGCCTTGAACCCCAAGTTTCGGGGATTTAACGTGACCAGCAGGGACTTGATCACCATAGGAAAGACAACAGACCGTTTCAAAGAAGTATAGACTTTTTATTAATCTGTATCAAATAATCAACCTAAAGGGCTACCAGACCGAGGAAAAATAGGTCGATAGCTGCAAAACCAGAACATCAACAAACTATCTCCACACACGAGGGGAGACAGTTAGTGGGTGAATATACAATATTAAAAACATCAAACACTGCCGTCAAATGGTAAAACCTGTCCTTGTTACATCACGGTAAGATAGTCCCATAGAACCATAGGTAAATGTTTCTTAGCTTTGTGTTAGGTCAGTTGTAGGGTACGCCCCTCTACGCGTTTCGGCCGGCTTGGCCTCCTCAGGAGGGGAATAATGTCCTAGAATGTTATAGGGACTGGAGTCCCCACAAGTTGACGTCTGGATAAAAAGAAGGGATCATAAATCTTCACTCAGGGTATACCTTATGTTACACGTTAATACATGAGTAGGTTGGGTTCAATTGTACACAGTACCCATTATCATCGTAATGCAATAGATATGTTACATTGTTAAAAAGAACATTCTATCCGTGCGTTAAATCTAAACAGGTCCGTTTATCTATTACAACGGAGTCAAGTCAATGCCATCTGTGCGCCAATTAGGATACAATATACATACACAAAAAAAACGCTTAGATCTACGGCTAGGGGAAAAAATGCTTGCCCAACCATGCTTAGATGTGATTTTTTTTCCCCTAGCCGTGTCTAATTATACACCTTTTAAACCTTTTGGATTTATGGACAAATATGGTCCTGTAATCATTATAACCATTCCCAGCGAGCACCTCCTGGCCGGACTGTCCGCCTGGACACACGGTGAGATCTAAGCAACCCTAGCCTTTTCCCTTTTCCCCCCTCCCTTCCCTTTTCAACAAAATTGAAGGACCTAAGAGAGGAAATGTTGCAGTAATCTATTACATAGGTGTAGTCAAAATGTGTGCGGTATTAATCGCTTTGAGACCAGGATATGGGGATGAAAATTCACTGGGTTTGAACAGTTTGCAAAAGAACGACACTGTAGGATCTGAGACATGTATGATGGAGTTTGCATGGTTCCTGGGAGAAAAAGGAGTATTTATCTTGTACAAAGGTTAAACTATAACCATAACATCAGTAAGACAAAAATTTTAATGAACTAGGCGGTGTTTGCAATTATAAGTGTAGTGATGAAGATTGCCCACAAGATAGCAGTAGCTGACTATGAAATAAAATGAAGCCAGTAAATGACGTAGATAGTAGTTTTTGTGAACAGCTGGAGGTTGCGTATGGGCTATTAAGGCTAAATATTTAGATTCCTGGAGCCCTAGAGTAATGCAGACTGTAATCTAAGGTGGCCACCTTTACTGGCATGGTTACCCCACAAGCTCTGGGTGTTCAGGAGGCTTCCGATGCAGATTAAAATGCACCAGAGCTAGGTCAGCAATGGGAAGCAATAAACAACCTTTACCCTATGGCTGACAATGTAGTATGTACCTCCTGAGCACTTATATTCTTTGAAGTGCTTTTTTATTGTTTGCATATCTAATAAAGTGTATTTGAATTTGATCTCTTGACGCCTTGAGTTGTGATGATACTGATGGCTGAGGTTGCAAGTTAAAAGTCTCTATATGAGGGTATCATTTTTTCTGTTCTGCACCAGAACTATAAATATATATATATATAGTAAAATCCTAAGGCAATGTTCATAGCCCTTGATGGAGCCATTGGACATTTGTTCTTACCTCAATTTCCATTCACAGTAGATATGGACACTAAAATTTACATATCATCTATATCCAAACAGCATTGAAGTCACAAAAACATTTTATGTAGCAGTATTCATTTACTAATATATACTATTTTTGGCTCTATAAGACACACCTAGGTTTTGAGGAGGAAAACAAGAAAAAGATATTCTGAACTAAATGGCATACTGAAATCTTTAATAAAATATACAGAGTAATAGTTAAACATTAATGTGTATTAATTGTTATGAGATCACTTTAGAACATCAGGTAATGACAAACACTACCATATACCTCACATGGTATCTTGATGGCAATGCCCTCTGGCAGACACAAGTTACAGACAAACACTTTACTCCATAGGATGCACATAGATTCTTTCACATTTTTTTTGGGGGGGTGGGGGTTAGTTTAACCTTCCTAGCGCTTCTGACGGCACTATCTCATCCTGCACTTGCTTATGCAGTATTGCAGCTGACGAGATAGTGCCGTCCAGCTAAGCTCCCCAGCACACTCTGCTCTGTGCTGTCTGTGCGATCGTATGCAAGCAGGCTGACACCTCTACCAGCCTAATCTGCACATGAATGTCTCAATTTGCAAATGAATGTCACACGGCCCATTAATGTGCAAATTGGGACATTCATATGCAAATTGGGATATCTTCAAATAGCACACCTGGAATATGACCAATATTGTCATTCCAGATGTGATCTTTGAAGTTAACCCTTTCAGAGAATGCCATTGTATTGGATACAGTGATAACTGATACTGTTTTGAAATCAATAAATACTGTTTTGAAATTTTTCATACCAAATAAGTATTCAAGAGATTTAAGCATTCAAATGATACATTTCATAATTTTTTTATGTACTTTTTTTTATAATAATTGTGTGTTTCAAACATTATTATAGTCCGGATGTCTATTAGACCCTTGTGTAGCAAGAAGCTAGGATCGGGGCTCCCCTTTATGTATTGAGTCGATGGAGTTTACTTTCAGGATTCACTAGGAATCATCCTTATCAGAAGAGACGGAGGTCAGAGGTCTTAAGCCTGTATTCCCCTCACCCAGGTTGTATTGTTTTACAACCCAGCTAGCCAGGACCAGAGCCATCATAAACCACAGGGAGGGGGAGAGCATCCTCAATCTGACCCCTTCGGCCATAGCAAGGAGGAAATTCATATTTCACTAAAAAATGCCCGGGAACCCCCGTGATCACCGGACGGGATATCCCATAGTAACCCTGATAACCTTACGGCCACACACATATCAAACATGGCAGGGAAAGAAGGTTCTCTCTCTGAGCAATTAATTTCTCCTGCTAGGGATAGAATCCGGGTATGATATTTATACTCAAAATATCACCCAATTTATGCTCTACATGATGACGTGGATGGGGAAATCATATTACACATACTGTCCGTATGACAGAAGTTTTCTTGAAAGACTGTAAGAAATCACAACCAGGCAGGGGGTGGGAAAGACACATGATCCTCCAGAGCCCACCTCGAACCCCTCCCCAGCCACTGAGGGGTTAAAAAGAGAGGAGGGGGGACAGAGGGGGAGACACTGGGAGACACTGAAAGATGCTGAGAGACGCTGACAGACGCTGAGTCAGAGAGCACCGATGCTTTGAACCAAGTTTTGTACCTAGGACTTCGGTCTTATGATCTGAGTAACGTATTTTCTCTCTCTTATCCCATTTATTTTATATATGATGTCTGATTCTTTTTTTTACTAAATTCGTATTGTAATAATTTTTCTGTAAAGCACTGTTTCAGACAGATTATTTATCTGTCAGATATTAAAGAGACCCTTTGGTTATTTTTACCTTTAATAGCCTGTATGATTTTTCAATTGCTTTTGATCCCCGATGAACTGAGCTCCGACCCCGGAGTGTGTAACGCTTAACGATTTTGGTTGCTTAGAAATTGTCTTAGAGTGTATGTCAATCGATGTATGATTACACGATTGGGTGTGATTGTATGGTGTGTATAGGACTGGCTCACGAGTCGGTTGAGCAGTCGGGCGGATCCTAGTCAATCTCTCCACGGTCGGAAGATCGACTTAAGGAGCCTATACACTGTACAATCAGATCTGTTAGGGTAGTGACCGACACTTGGTGGCAGCGCACCTACGGTTTGGGTAGGTAGGTCAGGATTGCATGATCGGTAAGACTGACCGTGTCAATCTGCACGATCACTGCCTGTCCGGCAAGCTTATTTAGACGCAGCCTCTCTATTACGGGCCGAGCCCGGGAAGTTGCGACTGGGTTTGCTAGCTGGGCGGTCGCGTCGTGACAGGATTGGTGGCAGCGGTGGGATCATCACAGATCAAAAGCATTTAGGGTGTGTGTTAAGCAATTAACCGTGCACTAAAAAACGTAACGGTTTATTGAAAAAACAGGCGCAGTGCCGATTTTTTATACATATTAGTAAAGCGAATTCAGGATTGTGTATCCCCTCCCTCTTCTTCGTTTTTCTTTCCTGTCTTTTATTTTGCACCAACAATGGCTGGTGGACGGAATGCAAACAAGAGCACAGAGGGGAAAGTGATGGCCAGCACACAGAGACTGTCACTGAGAAGCTGAACTCGGACCTCAGTCCAGTTTCCGTACCTTCTGCCAACAGTATGGACTCGTTGCTGCAGTCCAACCCAGAGTTGTACTTACGACTGCTGGAGCACCAGGCTGCGGAACGCCGAGTTGCCAGGGAGGCTGAGGAACACCGAGTTGTCAGGGAGGCCGAGGAACGCCAGGCCGCCCGGGAGGCTGAGGAACGTGAACGCCAAGCTGTCCGGGATCATGAGTTTGCCCTGGCTCAGTTTCAGCTGCAGAGGCCCGATCGGGCTGCTGCGGCACCTGGATCCCTATTGGCGGTCAAGCCCAGACTTCCAGTGATGGAGAGTGAGGACTGTGATGTTGATGTCTTTCTACGCACCTTTGAGCTTGCCTGCCAGCAGTACGACGTGCCATCAGCGCAGTGGGCCGGACATCTCCTGGGCAAGGGCAAAGCCAGAGAGGCCCTTATTGAACTTTCACCTGAGCAGAGGACTGTGTACCAGAACATCAAAGAGGCTATCATTCATTCAAACAGTGGTCCGATCCCCTGACTGATGACTCTAAACAGTCGATTGTTGACCTGATGATCCGGGAGCAGTTTATCTCCAACTGTCCCCCAGATGTACAGAAGTACGTGTGTGAGCACAAGCCACAGAGTGCTCAGGAGGCTGCAGCGCTAGTGGATGAGTACCTGGCTTTGCCTAGCACCAGGGCGACCCGGGACACTCTGTCGCGCTCAGGGGGGAACTCTTCATCCTCTGTTCCCTTCCACCGGACTAATACCGCAGCAACAGCCAGGTCCAGCCACAAGTTCACGCCACAGATCCAAGGCAGCAAGATGACATCCGGGGAGACCCGAAGCTGTTTCAACTGCCATCGTCAGGGTCAAATCAGCTGCAACTGCCCAGAGAAGCAAGTCTCGACGTCTCCAGGGACTGGCGCATCCGCCAGCAACGCAGGGACTGGCGCATCCACCCCAAAGGCTCCGGGAGTTTTCCTCGTTGGTGGGAAGACAGCACGCCCGGTGATCTATCAGCAAGCCGTTACCGCGGGCAACCACAACACCATCGGACTGGTAGACATGGGGGCTCAGGTAACGTTGGTCCGACATGAGCTGGTGGAGGAGGGGGACCTGCCTGAGGTGCCCCTCGCCCGTGTCTACTTAGACTGGGGGGTAGACGGGGAATGAGGGAGGTGGGGGTCATGCCGGATCTCCCCTCCAACGTCCTCCTTGGGACCCACTTGGGTGAGATGCAGGTGGGTTACAAGCCACCTACGAAGCCCCAGGACACACCCAGCC
>CM070033.1:119610961-119621745 GCA_036250615.1 Ptychadena robeensis
TAGAATCCGGGTATGATATTTATACTCAAAATATCACCCAATTTATGCTCTACATGATGGTGCGGATGGGGAAATCATATTACACATACTGTCCGAATGACGGAAGTTTTCTTGAAAGAGTGTAAGAAATCATAACCAGGCAGGGGGTGGGAAAGACACATGATCCTCCAGAGCCCACCTCGAACTCCCCCCCAGCCACTGAGGGGTTAAAAAGAGAGGAGGGGAGGACAGATGGGGGAGACACTGAAAGATGCTGAGAGACGCTGAGTCCAAGTTTTGTACCTAGGACTTCGGACTTATGATCTGAGTAACGTATTTTCTCTCTCTTATCCCATTTATTTTATATATGATGTCTGATTCGTTTTTTTACTAAATTCGTATTGTAATAATTTTTCTGTAAAGCACTGTTTTAGGCAGATTACTTATCTGTCAGATATTAAAGAGACCCTTTGGTTATTTTTACCTTTAATAGCCTGTTTGATTTTTCAATTGCTTTTGATCCCCGATGAACTGAGCTCCGACCCCGGAGTGTGTAACGCTTAACGATTTTGGTTGCTTAGAAATTGTTTTAGTGTATGTCAATCTGTGTATGGTGGGGTGTGATTGTATGGTGTGTATAGGACTGGCTCACGAGTGGGTTGAGCAGTCGGGCGGGTCCTAGTCAATCTCTCCACAGTCGGAACATCGACTTTAGGAGCCTATACACTGTACAATCAGATCTGTTAGGGTAGTGACCGACACTTGGTGGCAGCACACCTACGGTTTGGGTAGGTAGGTCAGGATTGCATGATCGGTAAGACTGACCGTGTCAATCTGCACGATCATGGCCTGTCCGGCAAGCTTATTTAGACGCAGCCTCTCTATTACGGGCCGAGCCCGGGAAGTTGCGACTGGGTTTGTTAGCCAGGCGCTCGCGTCGTGACACCTTGTACGGACAGATTTTTGGAAGTTACAACTTCTACAACACAAAAAAAAAATTCCATTAGAGTCTATGGTGCGCTTCTGGTACAGAAATCTGGACCTCAGCAGTGCGCTAGGAAGGTTAAGCTTGGCAAGCTGTGGTGTGGACACAGCTTGCCATCATGTGGCCTATATACTATATTGTGTACTCTCATATGGTTTACTGAGAGTAAAGTCCCATTGCGTCCCGTTCCCATGTAAAGGCATAAAAAGCCATTGAAAACACATTATATGCAATGGGATAAGCTTTATGTTTTTAAGGAAAGAAGTTCATGTTTTTTCATACTTTTATGTGCATCACAGCTAACATTAAAGTAAATGGATGCATTACTTTACCTCTAACCCCTAGCAACTTCTGCCCAGTCTGAACATTTTATTGGTTAGGTTATATGACAGCAATGCACAAGACATTAACACATGCAAGCACTCAACAATGCTAGGTACAAGTATAAACTCACAGAACATACCGTTGGTGAAATAGGCAAAGAAAGGACACGTGTAACGTGTAAACCAGGTTTGCGTGGATTAACTCTGCTTTCATAAAGGTAAGCCTTGCCTTCTTAGGGCAGACAAGTATTATATCCTTTTTCTAACAATGTCTACAGACAAAGGTGATATATATAAAAAACATAGCATGGAAATGTAGTAATGTATTAAAAATATACTATTAATGTCTACTGTAAAAAAAAAAACACAACTGGTCACATAAGCTGGTATTGGTCCATTCAGCAGGAATTGCAATTTAGATCGCTTTCTCCCAATACTGACTCCATGAAATAAACAAACATGAAATCTACACAACTTATATATTTGCCTTACAGTAGAGTGATGAAATGTAATTAAAAGAAACCGTTTGCATCCATGGCCTTATTTCAGGCAGAAGTGTGGGGGGCGGTGGATTCTACACTGTTCGTCTCCCTTATTGCCAGCTGTGAACAAAACGGTGATCGTAGCTAACAGGCAGACTTACATGGAAGCTGCTGGCTGGTAGCTTTCTATGTGTGTCTCTCTGCTGTACTGATTCTATCAGCAGGACTCTGCAGGTAGAAACAGTACAGTACAGATGAGGGATCTAGCTGTGGCCGCATCTCTAATCTGACAGCTCGGGAGATCTGGAGGCAAGCCAAGCGCATTCGGACCATATGATGCATATACTATTTGGCACTTCTGAGAAATCTTTCTTTGGTACAATTTCTACATAAAAAATATAGAATATAAAATGAATGATCTGCAAACATGTAAAATGTTTTTTTTTATTAATCTAAATTTTTTGCTAACGGTGCAATAACCACACACATCTGCAGCAATAAATAAACACCAACAGTAGGATCTGCATGCTTATTTTGTCCTCCTAGATTGCATAAGATCTTTATGTCCTAACTGACAAGCTGACCAGAGCTACCAGACTATTTGACAGCCACCAGCTGGGCAAAGTGTAGCATGATATCCCTAGCACAAGGCATTGTGCAGATCAAATTTAATAAACATAATACAGGTGAGAAGTGAAATAACATATGCGCTTCAATAGCTAGTATTGTTGTGTAAAAGAAATACCCATGAAATGGTTAACTGCATCTCTATGTTTTCCTGGCTGCTAGCCCATCCCAAAAGAGGTGTCTCCATACACAAGGGGTAATATAATTTTAATTATAGGAGAGGCCTTTGTAGTCTTGCCTGGAGAAGGATACAGCCTGCCAGCTTCAGCAGAACCCCCTGCCAGAACCCCATGGGACAGGCCTGAGGCCTGGGGTATGCAGGATCCCCCAGCTGCAGTGTGAGTAGCTTCCTTCCCCTGATGGGCTAGGGTAGTTTATGGACTGTTACCCTTAATTCATCCATTGTCCTGGGAATCTCAGGTCCTCAGTCCTTCGTGGATAGGAAGACTGAGGAATTGGGCTGCAGCATTCCACTCATTGTTTGAATACTTCCCTAAAGTACTTTAGTACCCTTTCTCTGAGAAAGTGCTGCATGTATAAATTGACTTTCCCCCAGTAAAGTAGTCCCCAGTTGAACAGCAACCAGTGTGTGGACATTCTTTATTATTGCATGAAGAACTGTGTCGTGATTATGTGTGAAGCAGAGCCTACTGACTACCTGTCTGGACCAGGGTGTCTGTCTCCCCACAGTAAGCCGCACTAGTGCCCTATTCCATACGCAGGCCAACTACTAAAGCAGAATTGGAGAAAAGCGCGCCAAAGGGTAAGAGACATCGCAGCACCTGGTGACCTAGGTCACGTATTCCCTAGGGTCCCCACCCAGACAGGCGCCAAGCAGTCAGCCCTTCACCACTCCTCTACAGTATAAGTATAATGAGGGAAACATAAAATGTTAATTCATCATTTATA
This sequence comes from Ptychadena robeensis, assembly GCA_036250615.1. NCBI lineage: Eukaryota > Metazoa > Chordata > Amphibia > Anura > Ptychadenidae > Ptychadena > Ptychadena robeensis. The sequence continues at coordinate 119,614,267 of CM070033.1, forward strand.
TACCTTCCAACATTACTCTACCTACATTGTCATGCTGTACCCTCACTGGGGAAAACAGATTATACTGTAGAAAGATTGCATGTCCAGGAAATTGGAGCTGTATGCTACCTTAAATAGCATAAACACAGCAAAAAGCTCACATACAGTACACATTTATTTTCCTACTATACATCATACTCATTTTACATGTTGTCAATGAAAATAAAAGAAATATACATCTTGCTAGTGTTAACACCCTGTCCTATCTTCTTACTGTGGCTCATGAGTGTGACAAGGCAACACCAAACTAATGTTGGCTGTCATGTACTTCACTCTGTATTGTACTTACTTGCACTCTCTATTGTTTTGTAAGCAGAAGTTGACAAAAAAAGAATACTTTGCAGTAATTGTATTTACATTAATCGGGAAATTGTGCAACTGTAAATGATGGGAAGCATATTTGATTATTCGTCTATATGATTTCATTTGTTTTTTTTTTTTTACATGCTGACATATGGGGCTGCTGAATTTGTTCTGTCAGTGTTGATTTGAAGCATCAGAGATCCAATCTGACTGCCTTTCTACATACAGGTTGAGAAGCTCAGAACAAACTAAGTAATAGTAGTAGTACCATGTTAGCCATTGTTAAGTACAGAAAGTTTGGAGTTAAAAGGATATCACTTAAAGGGTATCACTGAAACTCTTTTGTACAAAAACCAGGCAAGTCTTTTTTAACACATCTTTGAAAAAAATGCACCCTTTGCAAGGATGATTTTGTTATTTGGTCAAAGTAAGCCGAGAATGTTATACCTTTTTTTTTTTTACAACAGAAATCGTAGTAAATTCATGCATGGCACAATTTTTTATTTTTAACTATTATAATGAACCTCATTTAGCATTATTAAAAAGTAGTTATTACAAAAAAGAAGTCTTTAAAAATATACATAGAAGATTCTTTATATGTACACACATACACATACTAAATCTATGTAACTAACAGATAACCTCAAAGGTTTATTGAATTTTGCAACTGGTCTTCAGCATTTTGAGAGGATTCTTTCCCTTCTAACATTTGCAGTCTTTTAATAGATGAGTCCCGACGAATAAGACTTGGGCGCCATAATCCCTGAAATCCACCAGCAGAGGCACTGCGTTTTTCTAGACAAAGAAATACATTGTAAGACTAAAAGGTACTTATTAATAAACAGAAAGAGTTCTAAACTAGGACTTGTTCACACTAGCTGTGTTGTAGCGGCAGTGTGGTGCGCAAGGCAGCTAGGGTCAATGCAAGGGTCCATAGGAAACCTGTGCACCTGTCACATTGGCCCTGAGCTTGCAGCCGGCATTTCTGCAGGTGCAGAACAAGCATCTCCCATACACACTGAAAATGTTTTTTTTTTTTGCCATTAATGGAAGCGGTTAGTGTTACAGCTTATCAGCAGAAAACGCAAGTGAAACGAGGCTAGTGTGAAAGGGCCCTGAAAGCCCCCAAATAAAGTTTCAGAGCCACCAATCCCCTGGGTGTTCCTTGTCTGCACCAAACAGGGAATGCATCATAATATTCCCTTTTCTGGTGTATGAGGTTTTTCTACTGGCCCATAAAATAATAAAAAATATGATAAAAGTATCCCACTTAAAAGAACAAGTTCAGTTTAAAAAGAACAAAATTAAAGAATCACTTTCACTGCTTTTACTTATTACTTTAAATTGCAATTTAAAAGTTAACGACAGACCTCGAAACAAGATAGCTGATCCTTAAAGGCTCATTGAACAGAAAGGACTCACCTCCAGGGGATATAGGATGCATTAACCTGTTCATTTGAACATTCCAGTGTCGGACATTTGTACTGGCTTGGTAAAGTTTTCTTTGTGCCACCTATATTGAACAAGACAGATATAGTATTCTACACATGTATATGCATATGTGATTAATCAATACTAGTCTTAACATATGCTTTGTCAACAAAAAGTAAGCATACTTGGAGAGGATAAAAACCATTGCTATACAAGAACCTTTCTAGCTATCATTAGCCATTACAGTAATAGTAAACAGTTTTCAGACGAAAATGGAGAACCCACCTGTACATCTATGTCAGCTCGTTGCCGGATTTCTCTTACATCTTCAAGCTGTTTTTGTGCCTCTTGTAGTTCTTTGCTCTTTATCTCCATTTCTTGCTGTAGCTCTTGTTTTTCTCTTTGTGCTTTCTCAACAAATTGTGTCTGTTCTTCCTGCATTCTAAGAAGAGCTCTTAGTTTCTCCTCTTCCTGCATAAGTAGTCTGTGGGTAAGCAACAGTGGAAAAGTAATATGAAGAAATCATAAACAGCAGCACGGCACGGCTTAAAGCAGATGTATACTCAAAATCTAAAATATATATATGTAAAATGAAAGTTCCACTTGCATCTGAGCTGAATCTAAGAAAAATAAGAACCGTTGGTTCTTACGTTACAAAGTTGGTTTCCAAAAAATGTTCCCAAAAACCAGGCTCAAGCTAAAAGTCCTTAGGATGAGGGAACCAAATTGTCTTAGATTCTATTTAATAATTGGAGGGGAGCCAACCCTTTCGGAAAAGAGTTTGTTCTGGCAAAGGAAAATTATATGAATATCTGTCTTACCTCTAAGCTGGTATGATGGTGGCGTAGCGCTCCACAATCCTAAAACAAATATACCTACCTGCAGTTACGTGGAACCATATGAGAGATTCCATCTTTATTTGCCAGACATCAGGGGGTTAACTCAGGGTGCAATTTCGCGAGTGGCCACTGGGGGCGTTTACAGAGGTTTTCTATGGGAAAATTTGTCTGTGTACATTTTAATGCTGAGCAGAGATGAGGGATTTACTCAGCTGTCACTGCGTTTAGAAACAGATCATTCATAATAGCAAATCATTTCCACAAACAGATCATTGTTGAAATTATCTGGGCCAGGAGCTGTATGTACAGGACATGTTAATCATTTCATTTCCAGCAATAGAAAAACAAAAATATTTCAAGCAATATAAATATAATTCAGAGAACAGTAAGTAATTTGTGTTTGACTATTGACTATATAGTGTCAATGTAGGGTTTATAATGAAATTATAGGCTGTTAGATTAACTAAAGAGATCACCTAGGCTTCTACATTCAGCAAGGGTTTAGTGGGAGTATGTGTCCTTACTATCCTGCACTATAACTACCATATTTTTCGGACTATAAGATGCACTAGACCATAAGACGCACCCAGTTTTTAGGGCAGGAAAACCAGAAAAAAAAGATTTAATACATTTTCACATCAATTGGGTTAATGCAATGAATTTAATGGATGCAATATTCAATTCAGCCAGTAGGTGTCACTAGCAGAAGTACACTCAGCAGAACACGTCATACTTCACACTGATCTGCAGGAGGAAGGGGGGGCTGTCTTCTGCTCTCCTCTCCCTCTCCTCTGCTGATGTTACTGTGTCCGTGAGGGCTGCAGAGTAATTGCAGTTCCCACGGAGAGGAGAGAGGTATAGATGCCAGTTCATCTATAACTCTCTCTTCATTGCCTATGCCAGCTCTGCTAGCATAGGCAATTACACAGTTCAGATGGGAGAGCCGGACATCTCACATCTCCTCCAGCTCCCCAGCTAATCTCCGTGCATTCGGTCCATAAGACACAGACACTTTTTGCCCCCAATCTTGGGGGTGAAAAAGTGCGTCTTATGGTCCGACAAGTACAGTACAAGATAACGGAAAGCAAAATATTTATGCAATTTCTGAATTGTTATTTGCCTTATATTGGATGTTTTACAAGTTATTGTCTTTATTTGGACATCAGGTTCTATTGTTCTTCTTGGCAAAGACTTTAATTATTTTGTACAATGCAAAACACTATAATGTTACCTTTTCTGTAAAAAAAACAAGATTAGAGTAACACTAAAGAAAATTTACTTGGCTTGTGCATGTCTGTATTCCTCTTCATCCTGACGTGCTTTGATTTCTTGAGCCAGAGCTTCCTGTAAATGCTCTTGCAGCTGCTCAAGCTCCTGAATTCTTTGTCTCTGGCGCAAGGCCTCCATCTCTTTCTGCTGCATCTCTGCCTGCATAGAAGCACGTGCCTTGTTGAAAAATGACATAACAATTAGCTTGGGGTTAAAGCAGTGAACCCCATTTATTGAAAGATGATAGGACTGTTTTTTCAGTAGATTCTTTTTGTCTGGCAAACTACACTTTTTTGATGTTTTATTCTTTTTTTTTTTTTTTTTTATCTTGCCCTTTTTTTTTTTATCTTGCCCTTTTCTTCAGGGGCTGTTATATTTGGGGCTTTAATGCTTGTTTTCTTCACTGTTTAGTCTATCTTATAACAATCCAACCAAACCTGGTGTTTGCTATGTGGCAACCATGTGTTAAGCCCCCCATACACCTTTAGATCACTCCATACAATAGCCATTAGTATAGTGGCCTCCCTGATAGAATATATAGTGATTGGAAAGTTTACCAAGGTCCCCATCCAAAGTAACGACTGGTGAAAAATGCACACAAATGATGCCCTCCAATTCTCTGAATCTATGCATGTATGGGGGGCTTAAGGCCTTCAGAAAGAGGATTGTAGCAGCTTATAAATCTGGTAGTGAATTTAGATTTCAAACGAATGTGAAATTAGTTGTTCCACTTAAATAGTCTACAAACAGAAGAATAATAATATCTTTTGTTTTATGAGTAATTGTTTTATGAGTAATGTAGGGTTCATTTTTGTTATTTACCTCCAATTAAATCACCTTCTGTTCCAAAGACAAAGAAGGATTAGAAACTGATACGTGAACATTTCTAAATGAAGAACTAAATATTTATTGTGGTGTCCTAATTTTTTGAATTCAGCAAATACATATAAAAAGACACCCTTTGACGGAAGGGAACATCTAATGTTTGAAACAATTTGCTATTAATAATAAAACCTTCATGAGGATTGGCAGTCATATAACACTGTCACTAGAGCACATTGTTTTCTTCATGAAAGTTTATCTTTTAGCAGGTACAACCTGTAAACCTCTCATTTAATGCAATGGAAGTTTGAATCGAAAATATGGACCAGATGGATAATAATACTAAGACAGCTAAAACCTCCCCTATATTCCTAGGAGAATCTTTTGTTGGAATCATGTACTCTATGTTCCAGGACCAGGGACATTTCTCCCGCTATGCGCTGGTCCCCGATGCACTACCCCACATGCCTATTCCGCATCCTTCCCGACAGCTGCACTAGCAAACCCCCCCCCCAGGCAAAAATTTGGCATAGGGTTCCTCAAATGCTGGAAACAGCCCTGTCCAGGACAGTGACCACAAGTGTGCTATTAAGCAAACAGTCCAGCTAGACCAGTGGTGGGCAACTAAGTTGATATGGAGGGCCACAAGTGCGACCCTCAGCATCACTGAAGGGCTGCACAAAACTTTTTCAATCTATACTGACTTGTATAAGCATTTTTCTTTTAAACTTTATTTATAGCTTTTTTCAATTTACAGAGTAAAAGTCACAGTAATGTTAACGATAAAAATGACAATAGCGGATAACAGACAGCACAGATACAGAAGAAAAACATCATACTGATCCCCTGAGCCATACACCGACGGCAGACAATAGCTGACAGAAAATAACATGGCATAAGTCCATTAGCTGTCGTCGTGCGAAGGCGAGGACCTGCATCCGCGAGGAAATGCTAATAAAGCACAACACTACAGTGATAAAACAAACAATATATCAAATACACATAGTAAAGAAACTAATCTATGCGGCCAAACTCCGGCCAACATCTTCCAACATTATGGACAGTGTCTCTATAATATTAACGTTAAAGTCCAACAGTATGCCCGCTCCCCTTGCGCTCAGTAACACATGGCCAGAAAACAGAGAACGTGGAGGGCAACGGGGCTGAATAATATGCGCCCAGAGTATACAGGCAACACCATCTACCGCATGGCCTTGCGCCAGCGGAATGCCCCACCGGTACAACCCCAAGACAGGGGTATAGGATGTCCAAGATCAGCTAGGGCAGTTCCAATTTTCCTAGTGTAACCCTCAATCTCTCCAAGTCATACCACTTGGTAAACTGGAAGGCCTGCATCAGGTCAGCCAACTGCGCGTCGGTTAAGTCAGTAAGCAAGAACTTCTTCCAGACCTTAAAAAAGGTGGTTGTACGATTATCCTTGTCCTGCAGGACATGGAACTTGTCAAAGAATAGGTAGGAATGGAGCAGTTGTCGTAAATCTTCCACTACCGGGGGGGCCGTGGATAACCAACGGGACATAATAAGCCGTTTGGCACCAAGGAGGCATATATGTTCCCATCTGGATAAACTCGGGGTTGGGACATCTTCCCTATCAGGGGCTACATGCAGCAGATGGGAGGACATGTCTGCCACTCTGGAGTACCCTGAAATGTTATTGGCGTACATGGTGACTTGACTCCAGAAAGCCTGAATCAAAGGACAGAGCCACAGAAGGTGTTGTAAATCCGGAAGGTTCAACCCACATTTAGGACAACTGGTCAATCTGGCAGGATTACTGCGCTCTGAACGAATATTAAAAGCACCATAGGCTCGGTGCAGTATCTTCAATTGCGTCTCCCTCCACGACTCATTGCAGATATATTTACGCACAGACACCCAACCCCTTTGAAGCAAGTCAAAGGTGTCCTCTGGCGACATCTCGAGATATTCCGACCACTTTCGAGCAAACGAACCGTCAGGCGCAACATATCCCGTCTTGAGACGACAGAGGTCCCCATACAGGTCAGACAGTGATTTGGCAAGGTTGGTGGGGGTCAAAAGATGGTCCAGTACCCTATGCGAGGGGAACGCTGCAGGGGAACCCAGTGTGGTATGGAGAAAGGATTGGATCTGGGCGTAGATCAGGAAGTGGGATGGGGGTATAGCATGGGCAGAGGCTAGGGTCGCCAGCGGAGTCAGAGTCAGATCACTGGTGAGGAGATCTGCCACTTTGATTAGACCCTTCGTAGCCCACAGGGCGAATCCTGGAAACCTGCGGCCCTGCGGAAAACAAGGGGAAGTACACAGTGGCATGTACGGGGAGAGCACTCCTGGCAATTTATGGAGCTTGCGGATTTCTCGCCACACCAATACCAAGTCCTGTAATATAATGTGTCGCTTGATCAAAGGCGGTAGCAACTGCAACGGAGTATGAAGCACCCCACACAATGACCACGGAGATACAAATTGGGTCTCCAGCACAACATTGGTATAATAGGAAGTATTGTGGATCCAATCTTTGACATGGCGAAAGATACATGCCAGATTGTAAAAACGTATATTGGGGAGACGCGCTCCCATATCGTCCTTAGATCTCTGTAGTTTGGATAGGGAAATCCTAGGTTTCTTCCCCCCCCCCATAAGAAGGTAGTGAGTGCTGAGTTGAGTCTGGAAATGTCGGTGTGTTTAAGCAGTAATGGAATATGTTGGAGAGGGTATAACAGTGTTCTCCCCAGAGGAGATTGGCCGGGCGGCCCGCCCGGGAGATTTTGGTCCC
>CM070033.1:119621845-119635740 GCA_036250615.1 Ptychadena robeensis
ATGACGTCATCGCGCCGCCCGGCTAAAAAAAAATTCTGGGGAGAACACTGTATAATAATCAACTCACCATTTTAAATAAATGACATCTCCCTAAAAGGGAAATGGGGAAGGTTTGCCATCTCTTCATTTCCAGAACAATTTTATCTATAATGGGGCAGAAATTTAGGTGGTAGAGCTGTGTGATTTGCTTGGGAATAAGGATACCCAAATATTTGATGCAGCGAGATTGAATTTTAAAGGGGCAAGTTTGAGCCCACAATGCCTGAGCTGAAGGCAGAGCATCCGCAAGGTACATCAATTCGCTTTTGTCATAATTAATCTGCAGACCCGAAAAGGTGTGAAACGTGTCGAAGACTTCAGTAAGAATAGGGATTTGTTGTTGCGGGTCGGCCAAAAACAATAAAATATCATCGGCGAAAAATGCCAATTTGATCTCCTGGGTACCAATACGCCAGCCGTGTAGGCAGTCCTTCCGCAGTAGAGCCCTGACCAAGGGCTCCAGGGATAGATTGAATAACATGGGTGACAGGGGGCAACCTTGTCGTGTACCCCTATGCAGGGGGACAGGGCTGGTGTCCGCGGCTGGCAGCAAAAGGGTCGCCTCCGGCTTAGCGTACATGGCTGCAATATAGTGCATAAAGGAGCCTCCAAAACCCATGCGCAACAGGACCGTTCGCATCCAGGACCAATTGACATTATCAAATGCCTTTTCGGCATCCAAAGATTACAAGGCCTGCGAAGACAATAGCTCTGGATGCAAACGGTAATATTCCATGGAAAGGATCACCTTCTGAGTATTACTGACCCCTGATCTGCCAGGGACAAACCCAGACTGTTCAGAAGAGATCAATCTAGGCAGAACAGGGGCCAGTTGATTGGCAAAATTTTTGGAGATGATCTTCACATCCAGGTTTAACAGGGAAATGGGGCGGTTTGGCCAGGCGTTTAATAAAAGCCCTATCACCCGTGGGGGGATAGACCCCATCCGCAAGGATTTGGTTGTAAAAATCCAACAAGGTAGGACATCCCAGATTACCAAACACTTTGAAAAATTCAGCCGTGAGGCCATCAGGGCCCGGGGCTTTATGGGTGGCTAGATGTTTAATCACGGACCGAATTTCTTCAAGTCGGATCGGGGCATTCAAATCGAGGACCTCCTCCTCAGACAGTCGGGTCAGGGGGACCTTGTCCAGAAAAGAAGTGGCCGCCTGGGCATCATAGGTCTGAGCAGAGTAAAGGTCGGTGAAGAAGCGCTGAAATTCTTTCACGATGAGCGATGAATCGAACACTGTCTGACCTGTATGGGACCTAAGTTTCGTGATATGGGTTGGAGGATTCCGTGTGCGCACCAGGTTGGCCAAGAGTCGGCCGGCTTTATTGCCGTGGCGAAACAATGTAGCTTGTTTAGTATACCGGATCACCTGCTTTTTGGTGAAGGCCACATACGCAATAATTTCCCCTCTCAATACCGCCTTTGCCGCCTCCCAGAAAAGAATCGGATCCCCTCTATGTTCTGCGTTACAAGACTCATACTCCCACCACCACTGAGACAGCTCAGCCTTGAATCTATCATCTGTGAGGAGGTAGGAGGGGAACCGCCATGTGCCCGTTATTTGAGGGACCCCAAAATTACGAAGGAGTATAGACACGGGGGAATGATCGGAAACGACCATTGCTCCTATGCCTGGACAACCAGCGGCAGAATGGCAGGATTGGCCAAAAACATGTCAATTCTAGAATGTGAGTTGTGGACGGGGGAAAAAAAGGAGAAATCCCTCTCCAGCGGGTGTAAATGCCGCCACACATCGGTGAGCCCTGTACTCTGCAGAAACGTTGCCAGGGTACTGTCTTGTGCGGAGGCCGGCACGGGAACACGTCGGGAAGTGACATGGGTGCGATCTTCCTGGGAGAAACGAGTGGCATTGAAATCGCCCCCCACTAGTAGCGCCGCAGCCGGCGCTTGCCTGAGCACTTTGTCCCTGACCACATCGTAAAAGGCAGCATTATTGACATTAGGGCCTTAAATATTCAGCAATGAAAGGGGCCTCCCATGGAGCTCTATAGTCCCCGATACCCACCTCCCACCATCTGCATCTTTAGACCAATGCGTAAGTGCATAAGGCAACCGCTTATGAAACAATGTGAGGACTCCCGCCCTGTTGCCCTGCGCAGGTGCACCCAATCCCGCTGCAGATATTTAAATTCAGTCGTGGTGAGGTGGGTCTCCTGCAGGAAGGCCACATCAGCACGAAGTTTCTTAAGGTGTCGGATCACTTTTGTGCGTTTATGAGGGGAACGGAGCCCCTTCACATTCCACGTTACTATCTTGAGGTCACGAGCATTAGTCATTATAGAGAAACGGAAAAAGAGAGAATAAGAATAAAAACCTCAGAATCGTCGGGATGGTGTCTATCCCAGCCGAGCAGACCGCCATCCAATCATCAGAGAGCAAGAGAGCATACGGGCTAAAACCCATGGGGAACATAAGGAGACTATCACGAAATAGGAGGAGGGGCCCCCGTGATCCCACACCTCCTAAGAAACCAGCAAATGCAGGGAGAAAAACATATAACAGACAAACCAAACTATAACCACTACAAAAGAAAACCATAAGATCCACGTAGATCAATGCTACTTAGGTGACTTCCTTCTTCCTCAATACAGGCAGAGCTCCCAAAGGGAACTAGAAAAAAACACACAACCGACCACACTCAGGCCTTGGTCAGCGACAGGGTCTAACAGGGATGGCAATAAACATATACCAGCCCCTGAAAGATACCTGCACTCCCCCCCCCCCCCCCCCCGAAATCATTGGAATAATAACAGCGATAATAATAACAGAATCCCCAGTCCCCCCTTCCGCTAGCAGATGACAGCAAGTTACAACGGTAAATCAAAATAACCCCATAACCCCCCACCCGACAGGGTGTTACGTGGTGCAGGAACTCCTGGGCTGCCTGGGTCCCGGGATCAGTTCACAGGGTGAGTGCTTGTCGGCGATGAATCAGGGGAGGTCTGTCGTTGGGAAGCAGCAGAGATCGACTCCAGGAAAGGTGCGGCCTCCTCCGGAGACGTGAAGGTGAGTGGGGCACCATCAGGTTGACGGATCCATAAAACGGCCGGGTATTGCAAAGCGAACCTTATGTTGCGACGCACCAACTCCTGACAAACGGGGTGGAAAGCTCTCCTCTTCTTGGTAACCTCAGCGGAGTAGTCCGCAAACATCAGCAAGTTACAATCATCCACTTGTAAGCCCTTCTGGGCACGATAGGCGCGCAGGATGGTAGCGCGATCATTGTAGTCCAGATAGCGAACTATCACTGCACGCGGTGTTTTCAGAGAGGGGGTCGGTGCACCCATGCGGTGTGCCCTCTCTACTTTGCAAGGGGCTGGAATTCCAAGGGCTTCAGGTATCGCCGTTGTACAGATGTAGACCACATCACTGGGTTTATAGTTTTCTGGCAGGCCAATAATACGCAATTTGTTCCTGCACATCCTGTTCTCCAGGTCATCAATTTTGGAACGCATGTCGGTCACTATCTGTCTAAGGTCAGCGGTAGAGGATGCGTCCTGATCCAGGGAGGCCTCAAGGTTGCCGACAGATTGCTCCAGCTGATCAATCTTGGTGGCATGAGTGGACAGTTCTTCTCTAACAGGCGTGCTGTGTCACAGCTGTAGTCACAGCCTGGGAGAGTTCCTGGGACAGTTCTTTTTTAATATTGGCAGCCACAGAGATAGCCAGCCTGTCATAGTCCACAGGCTGGCAGTAGTCAGAGGACTCACCCTCCGATTCCTCGTTTTGGCGTCCAGGCGTGTCTTCCCGCGCGGCCGCCATCTTGTCTCGCGCCTTATGGCGATTGCGCTGTTTCTGCGGCGTGCTTTTGTGCCCGGTCCGGGACATGTAGCGGTCCATGCTGTCCCCAGAGATGAGAGCTGCTGTCGGGTGGTGACGGGCAAGTGCTGGGGAAGGTGCTAGCGGGGAACTGGCAGAGAGCGGGCGGGAGCGGTACGAGAGCCCTGCTACTGCATGGAGTGCCGGAACCGGAAGTCCATAAGCATTTTTTAATGATAAAATCACAGCAGACATAGCCAGAAGACATTATTTGTAAATAACAAAACTAAAATAACAAAACTTAAAATTCTAAAATACTTAGCGCATGAGGGAACACTGTAGTATGGTAATGTACATTTTGTGTGATACATATCATCAAAGGGTATGTGCCTCATAGATATCATTTGCAAATACCCTTTGCATTAACAGTTAGGTTTCAGGGGCCGCAATTGGAGGGCTGAGGGGGCCACTGAAGAACACCTAAAGGGCCCTGGGTTGGGAACCTGGGAGCTAGACAATTGGTCTATGTCATTAATCAAAGAACTCCAATTTTTATATATGCTTAGCTGCCTCTTTTATGCCAAGACAAGACCTTCTACAGTCTGTCTGCCCTATACAATCCGTACCTTTACTTACCTACCTGTTATAGAAAAAAAAAGAAATTTCCTCACACCCTTATGACAGTATGCTGCCATGAGTAAGGTTTAGTAAAGGAAGCTAACAGAAGGCAAGTATACAATTTTCTTTCACTAGACAGAAACCTTTTCTTGGGACAATGTGTAACATGTTCAGCAACCCATTTTCATATGACTTAGGCTATGTTTCCACCTAGGCGATTAATTGCCTGTCGCTCATGGTTTTCAATCGCTGTCAATCGTGCACACTATTTATAGGATCGTCAGCATCCACGATTGGGCCCGCGATCAGATCACAGCTCCCTGCGATTTATTTTTTCTGATGTTTTCTGATCATTCATTCATTCTCTATGGAGGCAATTTTTTTTATAAAACGCAGGTAAAAAATCGCCTGCCGATCGTCCGACGGTGATTCGGCAGGTGATTGAAAATCGCAAGCGCCAGGCGATTGATCGCCTAAGTGGGAACATAGCCTAATGCTGGGCATACACATGCCTACTCCGATATGCACCGGAGTGCAAATGTGATGACGTCATCACGTCTGCACCCCGTCGCATTATGGGGCCCCTTCAATCGGCCGGCACCCTTTGTGTGCCGGCCATAAGCTGCAATGAAGACGCTGTCTTCATTGCAGCTTATGGCATCGGCTTGCATCGGCCAGAGAAGATCAGACATGTCCGTTCTCTGGGCACATGCCGATAAGCGGCCGATTTTTAACCTGACCGACGGCGCGAGCGCGCACGTCCGTCGGTCAGGTTAAAAATCGCCCGCTTATCGGCATGTGTATGCCTAGCATAAGAATGATATGGCTACTATCAAAAACTTTACTGGTGACAAGCTGGTTTAAGAACCACTGCCTCTATGTGAAGTGGGTGAACATTTAATTTCTCACAGGCACAAAAAAAATGGTGCATGCTTTGTGCATTTTCAGTACAGCTTTGTTACAAAAATGTTCTACTTAAAAAACCGGACACTGAACACTGTGGACACACTCAGCTGTACATAAGTAGGATGTTACCTTCTTGAAACTGCAACTGCAAACTAAATGTTTAGATCATCTCTTTAGCTGTCACTGGCAGAAACAAAGAAACATACACATTGGAAAGAACCTTTTGCATGTCAGTTTTCCAGCTGCTACTCTAGAAAAAGCATATAGAAGCATAATCAGTTGTGATTAAAGCCATAACTTTTCTGCATTCCACCCATTTTTTGTGACAAGTCGATTTGCATATGTATGCTGATATTAGTTATTAGTTAATGAGGAAAAATTCCCTTTCAAATACCTACCTTAATTTTATTTTCCTGAAGTACTCTATGACTAGGCTTGTTATGAAGAACATGGCTTGGGACAGCCTCAAAATGGAACTTGTTCTTATGAGGTAGAAGAGAGTCAATCTGTTCATATGCTGCCATGGAGGGTGTCGAGAAAAGGACATTTAAGTAAGTATTTGATGAAAATGTTTCATTTCAATGTAACTAAATGCTACAATGATACCTTCGCTCAGTGGTTCCCAAACTTTCCTTGCAGGGCCGCCTTTTCTATTTAGGAACATTATTGAGCCCCCATCCCTATTCGTACAGAGGTTAAGAATGAGGGTCCAATCCCCCTAGTTTGGGAACCACTGCATTAGCTGAAAGTCAGAAAGAAAACTACAGCGGGTCCTGCTTTACTAGGAATGTCCACTAATTCATTTTCTACTCTCACCTCCTCTGCCTCTTTAAGCTTTCCAGCCAGCAGTCTCTGCATCTCTTCTTGCTGTTCTCTCTGCCTGTGCTGCTCCTGTATCATGGTCTCTTCTGCTTTTTTTTGTGCTTCCCTCAGCTGCTCCAATTCCTTTTGCTGTCTCTCTCTTTCACTTTGAAGCTCAGCCAGTCTCTGCATCTCCTGCTCTCGTGTAATTCTGCGCTGTTCCCGTTGCTCTCTTTGTTCTCTACGTCTACTTTGCAGCTCACGATGTAGCGACAGACAGCCAGACTGCTGGAGTCGGATAGCCGTTTGGATAGCTGGTGTAGTACACACATAAAAAGTATTATACATACCATTACCTAGAACATCTTTACAGCTAACTTTGTATAAAACCAAATCATTTCAAACTCAGAAACATCCAATTTAAATTATATGGTTTTTCATTGTCAAAGTATTGTGTCTGTCATAAAGCTCTCCTATCACTGTTTTCACTTTGTTACTTCAGCCAGTCATACTCTTCAACTTTAGTTAGATCACTAACTAAATAATAAATTAAACATTGTCAATTAATAACTGACAAATTACAAGAAATCAATCCTACTACCATACACTATAATCACAGTGGGATAGTGGCACTGTGCACTCTGGTTTTCCTTCTCATTCAAAAACATACGGGTAGGTTTATTGGCTTCCCACTTTATAAAAAAGTTAACAAAATTAAAACAAGTTCGCAACTACAGTGAAAACTATGCAGATCACAAAGTGCTACAAAGAAGAAGAAAAGAAGGTCACCCTTAAAGGCATATGTATCATAGCATCTACGATAACGAGGGAGTGGTCAGAATACAAATAACTGCCTCTTCCACTCCTCCACTGACCTGCTAGTCACATCCCCACTTATAACTACTTCACATGTGCAGCTTCAAGACTTCCTTAGAGTGCTTCTTCTCTCTGGAACTCTTTCACTTGTCCTAATTAGACTTGCTTCTACTTTTACCATTTTCAATCCATCTCTTCAATCTAGGCTTCCCATCCTCTCATTCCTAATATAACCACTTCACTTCTCTAGTTCAAGCTCCCCTACCTATAGTATACACTTTTTCCTGACCAACATCTTAGATTGTGAGCCTCTGGGTAGGCCCCTTGTGCTGTGTCTGTACCTGTATTATAGCTTGTGTTTCATTGCAACCCTTATTTATTTACAGTGTTGTGCAATATGGCACTTTATCCAACTTATCCAACTGAGTTATTTTTTTCAAACATAAATAAAGATGCACACAGCTAGCATAGGTACCTGTCACCCATTCTTGCCGATGCTTTGTGTCTGATGCACTGATTTCATGAGTTTTTGTGGGAGTTTTAACACAAAACATACAACGACGTCCATCCCTGTCAGGAAGTAACTAAAAGACAAATAAGAAACAGGCTTATACTTGATATTATAAGGAATAAAAACAATCTGAAAAACACAATTCATAACTTTATATGTTTGGTTAGTGTACCATATATACTTTAAAGAATATACCTGCATTATTTATTGTCCTTTTTATTGTTCAGTGAAAATAGTACTACATTTTGTGTTCACTGGAGTTTGATATCAAATTAGGGTTTTCTAAGATAATTAAGAAACATTGATTGATTACCATGGACTTAAAAATATGTAAGGAAAAGTTATACAGCTACGTACCGTGTTTCCCCGAAAGTAGCATTATCCTCAGTGCTTGTAATAACAGCCTTCCCTTGAAAATAAGTCCTACACAGTACCCCTGTGTCTAAATTCTCATTCCCCTGCAAGTCTGCATACTGTGTGTGCCTAAACAGAAGGGCTTGCAGGTACTTTCTCTTATGCTGCTAACTGTCAGCAGCTACGAAAGTGCTTGCAAGTCCCTGTGTGTTCGGGCACACATAGTGTGCAGCTCCAGGTAATGCCTCCCCCAGTAAAAAAATAAGTAAAAAAGTCCTGGCTGAGCTTAGGGAAGCTTAGACTGCAGTGACAGCTGGTGGCCATTCTATATATTGCAGCAAACATTTTACTTAGTAAAAATAAGACCTATCCGAAAATAAGCCCTAGTGAATGTTTTCACCTAAAATTTATATAACACAGTGTCTTATTTTTGGGGAAACACAGTACACAGTAGGCAAACAAACTACTTACTAAACAAACAATCCACTATGAATGTCCTTTAATTTAACACCTTTTTACATACTTAACTGTCTAGGAAGTCAGTTTAGTCAGTTTAGACAGATAAGTGAAAAGTTGTGGCGGGTTGTTGGTTAATTTCCAAATGCTTTGTCCAATTCATCTAAATCAGTTCCAGCTCTCAGTAAGGGAAGTAGAAAAAAGTAACCTGTTTAGAACAGGATCTAAAACTGCATCTGTCTAGGAAACTAGCTTTGAGGTCACACCGCAAAAAAGAAAAAGAGTAACGTAAAGTAATGCTGGACTCCATCCAAGCATTGAGTTTAATCAAAAAGAAGTCTATTAAAAACATTTGATTATTAACCTTCCTAGCGCTTCTGACGGCACTATCTCGTCCTGCACTTGCTTATGCAGTATTGTAGCTGACGAGATGTAGCCGTCCAGCTTAGCTCAGAATCCGCGGCTGCACACTCTGCTCTGTGTCCTGCTCTGCTCTGTGTTTGATGTCCCGATCTTATGCAAGGCTGTGTCACCTCTGTACCAGCAGATGCACATGAATGTCCCCGGGGGGGGGGGGGGCACGGGGGGGCATGCATGTGCAAATTGGGATATTCATATGCAAATTGGGATATCTTCAAACAGCACACCTGGAATATCACCCCCATTGTCATTCCAGATGTGATCTTTGAAGTTAACCCTTTCAGAGGGTGCCATTCTATTACAGATACAGTGATAACTGTATCCAATACAATTCAAAACAAAATAAAAATGTTATAATAAACAAACATAAATACTGTTTTGAAATCAATAAATACTGTTTTGAAATCTTTCATACCAAATAAGTATTCAAGAGATTTATGCATTCAAATGATACATTTCATGTAATTTTTTTTATGTACTTTTTTTTAATAATAATTGTGTGTGTCAAACATTATTATAGTCAGGATGTCTATTAGACCGGCGTACGGACAGATTTTTGGAAGTAACAAGCCTACAACACAAAAAATATTCCATTAGAGTCTATGGTGCACTTCTGGTACAGAAATCTGGACCTCAGCAGTGCGCTAGGGAGGTTAAAGTGCAAATAAAGTGCATAACTAAATTACAAATAAAATATATATTTAAAATGTGAACATAAATATATGTAACGCAGAACCATCACATACATTATATGGTTGGTGGTCACCAAGCCATCATCGCTTATTATGCTTGTATGCTTGAGCTTGTTAAACACAGATTTTTTTAAACCATGGTCAATATTATGAAGGTAACCCACATCAATAAAGAAGGAAAACTGATCTGAAGGTAGCATAGACTGCCCATGTACTAGTAGGCAAAGGGAGATAAGCATAAAAACAATGTCTACATACTGACCTCAACTCCACAATCTTTGTCTATAACAATAGTACCCTTCTTCTCTTTACATTCCTCACTCACATAGTAGTTGAAAACACTTGGCTTTAAAACAAACCAACGTTCAGTCCATGTTCTTCTCAAATTAGCCTTCTTTAAAAGGTACCCCTGTAACAACATTTAAAGCATAGTCAAAAGAATATGTATTATGGATATGTATTATGAATAGGTAAAAGGCCTCTATAAAAAGAAAAACTCTATTACATGCACATATAGGTAACAGATGCACAAAAACAAAAACATATTGGTCATTTAAGGTTATTTGCAGTTACTGGCCAATATAGAAGTACGTGAGGTGGAAAGGGAAAATTCTGATGATTGCATGATAAGAGGCCCACAGTTCCAGGTCAGGATGCTTCAGAAAAAAATCATAAAGATGTATCTTGGTGGGAAAAGAGATGTTCTTTTTTGTTCTTTTACTCAATACTACAGTGCATCCAGAAAGTGTTCACAGTGCATCACTTTTTCCTTATTTCAAAATGGGTTCAATTGTTTTTTTTCCTCGGAATTCTACACATAACAACATAGTGACAACATAAAAAAGTTTATTTGAGGTTTCGGAAAGTTTTTATTAAAAAAAATTTTTGTTTAGAAAGCACATGTATATAAGTATTCACAGCATTTGATGTAAACCTCAAAATTGAGCTTAGGTGCATCCTATTTCACCTGATCATCCTTGAAATGTTTTGCAGCTTTTTTGAACTGGAGTCCAATCATGTTTATAGGACATGATTTGAAAAGGCACACACCTGTCTATATAAGGTGCCACAGTTCATGTCAGAGCACAAACCAAGCATGAAGTCAAAGGATTTTGATCTGTAGACCTCTGAAACAGGATTGTCTCGAGGCACAAATCTGGGGAAGGTTACAGAAAAGTTTCTGCTGCTTTGAAGGTCCAAATCAGCACAGTGGAATCTATTATCTGTAAGTAAAAGAAGTTCAAAACCACCAGGACTCTTCCTAGAGCTGGTCGGCCATGTAAACTGAGAGATCAGGGGAAAAGGGCCATAGTCAGGGAAATGACCAAGAACCAGATGCTGACTCTGTCAGAGCTCCAAAGGTCCTCTGTGCAGAGAAGAGAACCTTCCAGAAAGACAACCATCTCTGCAGCAAACCATCAATCAGGCCTGTATGGCAGAGTGGCCAGACGGAATCTACTCTTGAGTAAAAGGCACATGGCAGCCCACCTGGAGTTTGCCAAAAGGCACCTAAAGGACTCTCAGACCATGAGAAACAAAAATTCCAAATGTAACTCTTTTGTTGAAGTGCCAGGTTAATGTTTGGAGGAAAGCGGGCACCGCTCATCACCAGGCCAATACCATCCCTACAGTGAAGTATGGTGGTGGCAACATCATGCTGTGGGGATGTCTTTCAGCAGCAGAAACTGGGCTAGTTAGGATAAAGGGAAAGATCACTTCAGCAATGCAAAAATACATCACGGATGAACACCTGCTCCAGTGCACTTTTAAACTCAGACTGGGGCTACAGTCAATCTTTCAACAGGACAACAGGACTTAGCACAACGCCAAGATATCAAAGGCTTTAGGACAACTCAGTAAATGTCCCAGTGGCCCAGCCAGAGCCCAGACTTGATACTGATTGAACACCTCTGGAGAGAAAGTGGCTGAGCACTGACACGTCTCATCTAACCTGATGGAGCTTGAGGGATGCTGCAAAGAGGAATGGGCAAAACTGGCCAAGGATGGGAGTACCAAGCTTGTGCCAAGAATCATATTCAAAAACACTTGAGGCTGTAATTGCTGCCAAAGGTGCATCAACAAAGTATAGAGCAAAGGCTGTAAACACTTATGTACATGTCATTTCTCATTTTTTTAAAATACAATTTCCAAAACCTCAACACTGCGGAAAACTGAGCGGATTTACAGCACCCGCCTTGGCGTTGGGGATCTGGGGGTGTCCTGCGGCCGCACCGGGGAGATGTGCCGCGCCCATTGGCGCGGCTTGCCAATGCACAGGCATAGGATGTGGTATTGCCGGCAAGGCAATACCGCATCCTAAACAGCGCCGAAACAGCGGGGGGGCACTATGGGCACGCACACGCTGCCGTGCCTATAACGCCCCCCCCTGCGGTTGCAGGGTCGCCTTAGTGTAGACTCAGCCTTAGGCTGTAACATTACTTTAAAAAAGTTTGTTTTTAGTAAACAAACAATTATTTATTTGAATATGTTTATAGATTAATCTCACCTGCTTCAGCACATCTTGAATGATTTCTTCATACAGATCTTGAATTGCCATGCTAAGTGTTTCTGTGCTAATACCACGCAGGATTTTTGGTGAAGAAACAAGATCAAGGAATTGCCAGACAGATATTCCCTGTCCTAGGGAGGACAGCATTTCCCCCAACTCCATCTCTCCAATTTCTGATCGGGCTGCTGTGAGCAGCTTCTGCAATAGGTACTGCACCTAAATCAAATAACAGATACATTAAAATGTTGCTGGTGGTCTTCATGTCTATAGCTCTGTGTCTTATGTCAAGCCATTACTAACAAAACATCACTCAGGGCCTAAATTATATTTCCTCATTGTGATTGTTATATCCAAATAATTTAGATTAACTTCTTTATACATTTTCTATATCTATTTCTATATATCCTCTTTAAACTGTGTGCAGTTATTTTTATGCATATAATCCAACTCCAAATTGTATTATCTGGTTAGATTAAAGCATATTGATCGAAGTGTATACAGTTGTGTAATGAAGGAGGGTGTGAACTAAAGAAAACATCCCCCTTTATCAAGGTGTGTGTAATTATAAAGCACATTGTTTTCCTGGGCCAAAAACTATTTAAAAGAGACACAGGGGAAGATCGCAGAACCACAAATATGGCTCAGTGTTGGAGTAGCCAGGAACAATCTGGGTTCTCTTAAGCAAGATTCACCCAGGTGTGGAAAAAAGCACATGTGAAATGTCCCCCAAGTACCCCCACCCATTGTCAGATGAAGATGCATAGCAGGCTTTAATCTTACTTCTTAAAAAATAATTGTGTGGGGTTTCTCCTCAACAGACTAATCAGATCCCCTTTGGCATAGAGTCTGGTATGCCAGCAAAGAGGGGCCAAGATGTCCTCCAGAGCATACCAGACCCCCACCTGCCATAGCCTGCCAAAGTCTGGAAAGGACAAGGGGTTTTCCCCTTGTTAAGGTATGGTATCAGGCCTGGTTATTGTTTGGGGGGGGGGGCTCCATACCAGTTTCTTTTTAAAGCTAGGCATACACGGTTCGATTTTAGTACGATCGATCTTCGCAGATGACGCAGGTGGAATAGAGGACCCTGCCCGGTCGGGCTTACAATCTAATAGGTTGGGGAACAGAGTATACAATAGGTAGGGGGATGGGACTGGCATGGTGGTGATGTTATGGATGAGAAGATGGGTAGGAGAGGCTGAAGAGGTAAGTTTTTAGAGCATTTTTGAAGGTGGCAAAAATAGGATCAAGTCTAGTTAAAAAAAAAACACATGAAAGAGTCATGTATAAATGTGTTGTACAATCAACGAAAAATTTCCAACATGTCCGATCACTTTTAGATCGATGTTTCGATCGGTATCGAAAAATTTTCGCCGATCGAACCATGTGTGCAGCATATGATTTAAGGCCGGCCAATGTAAAATTATGATAGTTTTAGGTTGATCAAACGTTAACATCGTACCGTGTATGCCTAGCTTTACTGCTGCAGGTGGTTGAAAACAAATACAAACCCCTTTTGCACATGCAGCTTTTATATGCATGTGCACTGGGATTTCATATTAAAATGGAGATAAGAGCTATGACTCTGTCTTCTCTTGATATCTGACCTGACAGCCTTGGTTGTAAAAATGTGAATAGTCCCACTGAAGTCAAATTTGTGGTAAATGTCAGCTATGCAGGACATGCAGCAACCATTGGACAGGACATGCAGCAACCATAGGAGTTTGGAAAAACATGCAACACCCCAAACAAGTCTGTGCAAATTGGCAAAAATGCCCTAATTGGGGTCAATGATTTAAGCACTAAAACCTGACAAAAACAACTGTGTGAATCTACTCTCTCATGACCCCTATGTAGGTTTTATTGATGTTGAAAAGGATAACTTGTTGTTTGCTTAGTTTGGATAACATACTTAAAGATTAAATCCTTAAGCTAGCCACACATGGTACAATTTATCATTCAATCGAGGTTCGATTAGATTTT
>CM070033.1:119635840-119651435 GCA_036250615.1 Ptychadena robeensis
TTCCATCGAAAATCGTCGATTGAACGCTAAAATTGTACCATGTGTGGCTAGCTTTAGGATTCAGCTATTGAGTAACCTAATTATGACCCCCACCACATATTAAGTCAACTGAGCATTTCAAGTACTGAAGATGAAACAAAGTAGACCTCCAAAGGGAACAAAAAATAAAAATGTTTCTGTCTTAAATAGGCCCATAACACAGCCAGCCACTATAACTTACAATGGTATTAAAGGCTGAAGCTGTTCAACTTCTTATCTGACTTTAACCATAAAGAATTCAGAGCCATACCACCTTCATTGCACATCCCAGTTAGAAGCTTTCAAACCTAAACTTTCCTCCAGAATGGAAACTGAGCTATAAAATCCCTCTTGCACATACTCCCCTGTTTTATACCCTGCTTACTTCTATCCTATGACATGACATGGGGCACTAAGGTCTAATCTAATAGTTAATGTCTAAATCTACAGTGCCAACACAAGATAGCTCTATTAACAATATAGTCTCCATGTTAGTTTTCCAGAAATTAAGATTAATATATCCAACACAGCAAGTGGTATGTACATGCTAGCAGAAGTGTGTCATTATATTAATCACCCTAGCGGTCGGGACGGCACCATCTCGTCCAGCGCTGCTACTCCTACTATAGCACTGGACCAGATGGTGCCGTCCAGTGAACATCGGGGCTCCGGCAGCGCATACTTACAGTTTTGCGCTGTCCTGATGTCCCCGATGTGACATGCTGGCTGGATCCTCCGGCATCTTCCGCCCCCCCCTCCGAGTAATGTGATGATGACACATCGGGGAGGCGGTTGGAAATTTGAAAGGAAACTGATTTCAATGTGCTTCTATGTACTAAATCTCGCCCAAATAAA
Organism: Ptychadena robeensis; assembly: GCA_036250615.1. Lineage (NCBI taxonomy): Eukaryota > Metazoa > Chordata > Amphibia > Anura > Ptychadenidae > Ptychadena > Ptychadena robeensis. The sequence continues at coordinate 119,636,714 of CM070033.1, forward strand.
GTCTCTGGTGCCCCAGATGTGCCCATTTGCAGTAACCCTCTCTTCCCTGGTGTGATTTTACCACATCCATCACACCAGGTTAGAGAGGGTTAACTGCAAATGGGCACATCTGGGGCACCAGAGACTTTATTTGGGTAAGATTTAGTACATAGCAGCATAGCTTTGTGCCCTGATATTTGTGTTTTCTCATAAATTTTATTAAAATTTTTATTTTTATTTTACATAATTGTTTGTTTCAAACATTATTATAGTCAGGATGTCTATTAGACTCTTGTACGGACATATTGTGGGAAGTTACAGGCCTACAACATAAAGAAAAATTTACCATTGAAGTCTATGGTGCACTTTTGGTACAGAAATCTGGACCTCAGCAGTGCGCTAGGGAGGTTAAACATATTCTTAAACTCACCATGCATCTTTAAATCTCTATGTACAATTTCCTTTAAATAGCAACAATGTTGTACACAGGCCTCCCTAAATGGAAACAGATTGACTGTATTGTTTGGAAAGGTCCTCATATTACATAGTTTTGGTAAAATTAAAAGTGTTTGTATAAAAATTGGACTGTGTATGTATGATGAACAATCATTTTAAAGTTCAGTTTCATTATGTTCTTTATGTTTTTGATTTGTGGACATCTGTAAAACAAGAGGCTCTTTGTATGTCAATTTCAGACTTTCCACAGGCAAGCATTGTTTATTCACATTCCTTTAAATTATACTCTTTAATATCACTCTTCAACCCTTTATTTTATATGTAATAATTTATTGCATCATAACATATACAAAATGCAAAAGGTTAAAACCAGACAATTGCTGCTTATTAAAGAAGCACTTCTACATACAACCCTTAAAACTTGTGTATATATACAGTATATATATATATATATATATATATATCTATTACATATAAAACATATGAACATATGTATTCTTTAAAAATAATACATATAAAAGTTTACATCTGTTGTGCTGATGCTGTCATATTTTTTTCTTTTTACCACTGTTGTCTGGGGTGCTGAGTGACCTCTATATTAACCCTCTGAGCGTTTGCCACGTGGCACGGTTTTTTCACAATATGCTCCGCCGTGATTTCCTGCTCAGCTGAGGGTCATTAACATAAGCCCGGCGTCACTGGAGACACCGGACTTATGCTGATGAAAAGCGACGCCCCTCCAGTTTGACGGAGGTCTATGGCGCCACCTACCCCCGCCCCCTTCGCGTCACCTGTGACGCGATCGGGGGCGGACCCGGAAGCTTCGGCATACATGCCGGTGCTCCCGACCGCCGTCAGAAGACGGCGAGACCTCGGGCGCGGCTCCAGTTAACTGGGGCTGAGTTTCATGATGCATGAAACTCAGCCCGAGTTAATTCGGGCCAAACGCTCAGAAGGTTAATGACCTCTATATTAATAAAGTATTTTTGCAATTAAAATGGAACACTTTCACTACATGGGAATGTTTATTATTACATGGGAACAAATTTTTTAATTAGCGGGTATTGCCAGCTATGTTTTTATCCTTTGGGAATGAGTAGGGGTCAATATGACCCCTATATTTATTCCATTATTATATGTAATAAATTGTTTAATTACTACATATAATATTTTTTGGCTTTGCAAATTGATCAATTGGTTTGCAATGGATCACACTGTGTGATAGTATACTAGATCAATGTTAGAATGACAGCAGGACCATCGAATCTAACATCTATCTAGCAATGTATGGCTTAAGCTGGGCATAGACGGGCCGATTCCTGCCCGGTTCGAGAGCCGATCGGCCGCTGTGCGCGTTTCCGCAATCGATCCGCGGTCGGGTCGGCAGGGAATCGGGTGCGCCCCCTGGTCATATTGACCAAGAATCTGCCGCATGTCGGATTGCATGGTGATCCAACATTACGGTAAATACAGATCCGATCCCATTAGTTCGGATGGGGACATTCTCACACCCGCTAGGTCGGCTCGGCAGTCGGCGGGAAAGCGTCCCGTCTATGCCCAGCTTAAGTTAGGACAGGATGTTTGTTAGCATCACATAACACTTCCCTTCTCCTTACCTCAGTAACATAAAAAGGGTTAGAGTTCTGACGCTTAATGAGGTGAATCAGACAGAGATGATAATACTAATGTTATGGAGGCAGAGGACAATATTGTTAATAAACAGGTATTATTTGCAGTGAACAAACTGTTTTTAATGTAACAAAAAAACAAGCAAATAAGAGAAGTTAATAAGTGAGCTTTACAAGATTACATACACTTAAAAATAGCAAACACAAAGTTAACCAAAAAGCAGAAGTTACTGCTTATCTTCAGGATTAGTGCAATTAAACTTCTTTGCTACATTCTCATACTGTACTGATGCAAGAGTATGTTGCAAAACAGAGGCACTCCGAAGCCCCCCATACACGTATAGATTGTGACCCGATGTTTTGGCTGATGACATCATGCATGGTCAATCGGACAAAATACAAATATCTTTATAAATAAGATAAACTTATGTATGTAGACTAATACAATTAATCCAGAAATTATTCACATTGCATCACTTTTTCCACATTTTTGTTATGATACAGCTTTATTCCAAAATTTATTAAATTACTTTTTTTCCTTAGAATTCTACACACAACACCTCATAATGACAACATGAAAAAGGTTAACTTGAGGTTTTGGACAATTTATAAAAAAAAAAACCTGAGAAATCCCATGTACACAAGTAATCACAACGTTTGCTCAATACTTTGTTGATGCACATTTGGCAGCAATTTCAGCATCAAGTTGTACCAGTTACCACACTGAGCTTACCCTTCCCTGGGTTGGTTCCACAGTCACCAGCAGGTGGCTCCCTGCAAGTGTGGGCTGGGTGGAGCACCCCTGCCTCGTAAGCCTTAGGGCTTCATTCAGACACGCTTGCTGAGCATTTTTTCTCCGATCTTCTACTGAACCCTGGACACTTCTGAACTCTGGACTATTTGCACCTGTTTGTTCCTATCTTGTAAGTGAATATTAAACCTATTTTGGTGTCAGTGTGTGTTGCCTGTCTGATCGCCCCCCCCCCCTCTATCTGGATCCTGACACAAGTCTTTTTGAATATGATGCCACAAGCTTGGCACACCCATCCTCGGTCAGTTTAGCCCATTCCTCTTTGCAGCACCTCTCCATCAGGTTGTATTGGAAACGTTGGTGCACAGCCATTTTAAGATCTATCCAAAAATGCCACTGGGCCACACAAGGACATTCACAGAGTTGTCCTGAAGCCACTCAATATATTCGATATATTGGCTCCCAATAAGCACAGTGGCCTCCATCATCCAAAGTGGAAGAAGTTCAAAACCACAGGACTCTTCCTAGAGTTGGCCATCCATTTAAACTAAGCAATTGGGGAAGAAGGGTCTTAGTGCGGGAGGTGACCAAGAACCTGATGGTCATTCTGTCAGACTCTAGGTCCTGTGTGGAGAGAGGAGAACCTTCCAGAAGCAGAACAATTTCTGCAGCAATCCACCAATCAGACACAAACTCAAGTTAACCTTTTCCCATTGTCATTATAGGGTGTTTTGTTTAGAATTTTGAGGGAAAAAATTTATTTCATCCATTTTGGAATAAGGGTGTAAAATAAACAAATGTAGAAAAAGTGATGCTCTGTAAATAGTTTCTGGATGCACTGTACCATCTAGGTTATGCACTGTACCAATTGGTTATTGCCTTTCCTAATTTCCCCAGAAAAAATAAATATATATATATTTTTTAAAAGCCTTATCCCATATAAAGTATAGTTTGCATACCATATAAGATGCAATACCTTTTCGGTAAGTCAGACCACAAAGTATTCTTGCCAATTTAGATCCAAAAAGAGGAACTACCGTATTTTTCGGACTATAAGACGCACCGGACCATAAGACGCACACAGTTTTTAGGGCAGGAAATCCAGAAAAAAAAATATTAAGTTTTCACATCAATTGAGTTAATGCAATGGATTGGCAATATTCTTTTCAGCCACCAGGGGTCACTAGCAGCAGTGACTCAGCACATGTCTTTACACTGATCTCGGGAGGAGGAGGGTGGCAGAAATCTGCAGCGTGATTTTTCTCTCCTCTCCTCTAAACAGCTCAGCTGTGATTGTGCCCGTGTGTCAGTGGGAAGTGCCGAGTTATTGCAGTTCCCACTGACACTGAGAGGGAAAGATGGCACTCCATCTCTCCCTCTTTCTCTTTTCTGACAATGGCAATTTTACAGAACAGCTGAGAGGGCCGGCACCAGCCGGCATCTCTCAACTGACAGTTCCCTCCAGCTCCTCCGGCTAATCTCCGTGCCGGGGGAGTTGGCGGGCAGCCAAGATGCGACCACCAGCGGCCGAGTGGCCCCGGGGGTCGCACATTCGGACCATAAGACGCAGGCACTTTTTGCCCCCAATTTTTTATTGTCATTATGTCATTATTTATAAAAGCTGTAAACATACTTTGTTGGAAGCAGTAACTGTCATTCTGTCTTTTTAAATATCAGTTTCAGGTCATTCAACAGCAGCAATATTCTAAGCAACCCATTTTGCATTGGCTAACTGAAAACAAAGTTTCTGTGCTGGAAAGTCTGCAAGGAGTTAGAACAACAGCTCTCCTCCAACTCCTTCTTTTAAGTAGACGCTGGTGGAACCTTATGTGCAAGGGGTCAAACTTGCCTTTGAATGGCCAAAAGAGAAGAATTCTCCCCCTCACCCTCTTCCCTCGCTCATCTCACTCATTGTTTAAGGTTTTGTTTACAATGTTGTACAGTTTATAAAGGAAAATTGAAGAAGGTCAGAAGGACCACTCCTCACAATGTGCACCCAGAGTCAGTGCTGAATAAACAGCCAATGACCCAGCGTGGGACTTTTAAGACGGCACAAAAGTATTATAAAAGATTTTTATTCACAAAAAGTAATGACAAAAAATGACAAAAACATTTTTAGTTTGATACGGTTATCAACCAACCCAATGTTGTACAGTTTATGTATAGAACATGTGCAAAATAAATGTACTGTATATTGGTGCATGGAGGAGTCATGAATGAGGTGTGGAACTGGAGATTTCATAGGCATACATAGTCGTAGAGGGGCACATGCACATATGGAATTTATTGAGTATGAGTGAGCTGTACTGATGTGGAGCTTTATTTGCTCTGTCACAGTACAGGGCGGAATGTGCCTCTAAGCCAGTGGTTCCCAAACTGGGGGGCCCCCTGGGGGGGCATGGTGGTATTCCAGGGGGGCGCGTTGCCTCATACATAACCTGTGTCTGAATAGGAATAGGAAAATTTGGGAACCACTGCTCTAAGAAATGTTGTTTTTATATACTTTGTGATATAAAATAAAGTATATTTTCAACATAAAAACAAAGATTGGACAAGGAAACTGCACTGATTTGGATAAATAAGCCATTATCATAAGATGTGACCAAAAAATAATTTATATTTCTGCCAGTTTCTTGCTGCTTATAAGCATAGCAGAGTCCATTGGCTTAGACCGTGGACCATAAATCTAGTGTCTAAACAAATAACGCATCATTTTTTCAAAGACTTTTCAGCAACAGACTGAATGAGGAAACAAGTAAGGTATGTAGAGAAAAATCAGGCTTTATACCTTATAATGGAATAATCTTGTATCCGAAGTTTCAAAATCAGTGTCAGAGATTTAAGAGAAGCAAGATCTTACATGTCTGGTCATCCTGCCTGAAGAATGTTATGGGTACAAAAACTCAACATGACAGCCAGAAGCAATTCAGCTTCACATTCAACAGGTCTGAACAGAAAATGTTTCCAGTCCTTACCTAATAAAGGCTTACACAGTCATTCATGGATAATATAGCCAGTTCCCAATCAACTGAATAACTGAATAGTAGAAAACACAAGATTTCCATACATACATGCCACATTATTAAGAGATCTTTAATCCCGTAGAAGGAAGCAATTATCATGTTGATCACTAAACACATTTCCGATGGCACCAGAAGTATTTCATAGACCCTTCAATCTAGTTAATTGATTGAGGTCTGTTTAAGGCTCCCATACACCTAGCGAATCATGGAAATTTTTCAGCAGACCAGTCTGCATATGCGCTCGTGGCTGTCGGCAGAATCGTCCACAGATCGCGGATGCTAACATGGGGCGACAGCTCCCTGTTGCCCCAAAGCTCGGTCGGCCAGAGAACGTACATGTCCATAAATCTCTGGCTAATGCCATTAGTTGGAATGGGGACCAAAGGGTGCCCGCCGATACTCTGAGCGCCAGTGTGCAGCGCAATGACCTCATAATTCTCGTCCTGGTGCATTGGGGCCTTTGGTTTTGTTTAAGAAACACAAGAAATAGTTAAAAGCTTTTACAGACTCTTTGTGTCTTAGGGTATGACTCCACAGCGTTTTGTGATCGGTCGGGACCCCTAGGTTAAGCGCAGTGCTTGGCGAAGGGTCCTGACGGACCCCAAAATGCTGTGATCACATACACATTACCTGCCCAGTGGATGCTCTGTTCAGACATCAGCCAATGAAGGGTTTCACGTAATGCTACGTTAACCCCTGCATCGGTGGATTGGCTCAGCGCTGTGAGAACAGAGCATCCTCCGGGCAGGTAAAGTGTATGTGATCCGTTGGGACCCCTGCCAAGCACTGCGCTTAACATGAGGGGGTGCCGACAGATTACAAAACGCTGTGAAGATGTAGCCTAAATTTCTACTTAAATTTACTTTTGACTCAATTTAGCCATCAAACTAAATTGTAAACTTCTCTCTAAGGGTTTTCTGTTACAGCATAGGATTCCCTCCAATCTTTCTTAGGTATTTGACAAATGGCTTTTTCTACAGCTTTGGGTTATTTGGTTATTGTGATACATTGCCCTTTTTTGGCTCTACTAGGGGAAATGACTAGGAGGTATTTATGTTGGTGACTTGTGTACCAAATGTAGGATTCCTTTTTAATTTTGCAGCCACTAAAATTTCTATATCACCAACGAAAAAGAACTGAAATATACCCAAATATGTGTACAGATTGTAAGTATTTTATATACCTCACCTCATCAAGTACCATTGTTAGAGGATATGTATCTTCTGACAAATAGTTAAAAAGGCACCAGAGGAAAAAAGCATCTCTATTGGAAATCACTTTTTCAGATGGACGATAGTTCTTTTTAGCTGTTAGGGTCCAACATAACTCATGGAAGCTCTCCTTTACAAATGTACCTTCTACCACCTAAAGACAAACAAAAAAGCAAATTGTAGGACCACAAGCAAAGAAAATGATACATTGTTGAGAAGTATGATAATTACAGCAAATATTTAATTTAAATGTACATTATATGTTAGCATTTAACATCCTCTAAACGTGCTATACAATTCACATACGAAAGATGTTACCACAGAATATTCTTCACTTCTAGGTATGTAGGCACACATGATGCCATTTGGCCAATCACCAAGTGCTAATGTTGTAGTATGGGAAAAGTCTATAGGCCTGTTATGCTGTAGCTTCTATGGTGACTTCTACTGCTCTGTGTTTCTCAACAGTGTTAACCTCCTGAGCCTTTCGCCGAGGTCCAGATTTCTGTACCAAAGGCGTTACGCTGTTTATCATTGAAAAAAAAATGTTGTAGGCCTGTAACTGACCAAAATATGTTCAAACACGGGTCTAGTAGATATCCTGAATATATAAATTTTCAAACGTTAAGATATATTAAAAAAATCACATTTAATGATCAAATTTAATAGAAAACACAAAAATCTGCTCAAACTAGAATTCATTTTCTAAATCAGCCAATACTGACAGGCGGTCTGATACACCGCGCCAGGAACAATATCGCACGCTGGAACATTTGTTGGCGGATTCCCTGCAGCTTGCCTGTGGCTTAGGGCTCACTCCTGCCGCATTGGGGGGAGTGCACCCTATTGATTTAGCTGAGACAAAATGCAGAAAAACTGCGCCCGTACTATATTCATACATGCAGCACGAGCGGTGCTTTAATGCGTCTTGGTGTCTTTGGCAGAAATGTGTGGTGATGCAATGAAGACGTGGTATTCCACAGCTTCATATGATCACTGCGGACGCGCCACTCAAATAGCGCAGAGTGGACATTGTGCCATTCATTAGAATGGGAAGTGTCCTCTGTGCGTCTTTTTCCCTGCTGCGGACATATGTTCACCGCGGGGAAAAAGATGCACTGGACGCAAGCCCTTACAAAGTATTTACTTCTTATGTGTTTTCCTTTATTTTGAACTTGATTGGATACAGAAAAATCAATCCAATCAAATCCAACATGAAAGAAAACTCATAATAAGCAAAATTTTTTTAAATGTGTTTTTTTTCATTTTGAATTGAATTGCAGGCAAAAAAAAAACACACTCCAATCAATGTCAGAATGAAAGATAAACCATAAAGAGCAAAAAATAAATAAAAAATGTTTTTTTTTTCAAATTTTTAACTTCCCACCTCTCCCCCTCCCGATGACGTCATCACATCAGACATCGGAAGACACAGCAAGAAGAGCAGCAAGTCTCCTGGGCTGCCTGCAAGCCACCTGGGTGCAGATCTCAGCAGCTCAAGTTAATTCAGGCTGATCCATTTCAGAACTTTATTTAGCCCGAATTAACTCGGGCTGAACACCCAGAAGGTTAAAGGCAATAAGGTTAACTGAGAATGTGTGCATTAAAATGACTCTTTTATTGTCCTAGATGAGAATTTTTATTTAATAATTTATCTGATTCTTTATTTCAAACATTTAAATAAATAAATGTAAACGTGTGTATGCTTAAATATAATGAATTTCAAAATCTAAAATAAAGCATACCTTGTCCAGTATGTATTGATTCAAATAAGGCATATAACCCTGACTAGAAACTGGGCCGTCATCATCATCACGAAAATGATCTTCTAGTGCCACAGGGTCGTGAGGAATGCATAATACTGTGTATAGATTGTGAGACAGTACCTGATAAAAGAAAATAACAGGTCACTTGTGATATGGAAAACAGAAACATAGGTAGCTAAAAGACACCATATTTTTCGTACTATAAGACGCTTCCCATAATTTTGGAGAGGAAATTTGAAAAAAAAATAAAGAGTTAGATGTATATATTAGACTCCCTCCAGCCACAGCAAGAGGCCAGTGCCAGGGGATACATCTCAGCTCTAGCAGAGTGTGCAGAGCTTAAACTTTGCTCATGTGTACATTCACTAGCAGTGCCCATTTTCAAAATCCTCTAACCAACGCATGGAGGTCTGTCAAAATCTGTCACTAATAACTTACCCATCAGCACCTATTTACATATGGGAGGAGAGAAGTGTTGTATATTTACATTAACATTCTGAATTGCGGTAATACATAAAATTATGTGACACAGACTCATTTCTACTCCCATATGTAAATAGGGGCTCATGGGTAAGTTGTTAGTGCCAGATTGTAAAATCTGTCTCTCAATAAGTTGCCCAGTTGCTTTTTGGCTTGGCTGAAAGGAATAGGAACAAATTCCATCCTCCTAAAATGTCTGGAACTTTAATGTATATTTGTTTAACATATTCGGACCAGAAAATGCACAAAATGTTCCCATTGGTTTAAATGTGTCTTAAAGATTGAAAAACACAGGTATAACATGATTGGTTAATTTGGTTAATTTAATCAACAAAAGCTTTATTAAAGTAGAATTGCTCCCCCAAACATTCCTTTTTTTTCATTTTATAGTCAGTGAGACATGAATTAATCCCAGGGTGTTGTTCAAGATGGGTATCTCTCCCATCATGGGATTAGCCATTAACAGACATAACTTTTGTAACTTTAAAAAGAGAACTTAGGTTTGATATATATAAATGGCATAGTACCTGTGTTGTCAAATATAGACACTGCTCAAAAGTGACCATGCACTCTAAAAGTTATTTGTGTTATTTCACATGTTATATTTATTGTGATGTTGCTTATGTTTTATGTTCTCTACATGACTTTGTTTGTCCCTGATTGTGTATATCACTTGTAAGTCATCTAGGCTGGCACAAGCAGCTTTTATTCAACAGGAAAACCTCAGCAGAGCAGGAAGTAAAAGAGGAACGGAAGTGGTGAGGGTGGGGAAACAGTCATAACTATACAAGTTATTTTATGCAGAATAATCTGTGCTTCTTTTTTCATTTGTGCATTTCAGCATTCTGAATTCTAATCTACATTTAATGGCATTCAACCAACAGTATAATGATGGCTTTGTAAAACAATTACTTGGAGGCCACAATGACTTGCAAAGTGTATAACATAAATATAAATATACCAAATAGTAAATGTAAATGAGTGTGCATTAACATGCAAATGTATGAGTCTGGCTGTAAAGTGTCTCACTGTTGGGGTGCTGACCCTGCCTTTTCCTCATCAGGGTTGTAAAATATTACATGAAGACAAGTAAATAGCATCTGCTCTACATTTTGACAGTTCCAACTAATTGCTTTTTCATTTTCTGTGTTCCAGACCCAATTATATTTTCCCCAGCATTGCAGATTACTATTAATTTCCTTTTGACCCTAGAAGCTTCTGAATGTGCAGACAAACTAGTTGCAGCAATATATCTAATGTGAGTGAACTATTAACTTACAAACAATGCAGTGAAAGTTACACAGTTATCCACATAATACCACATTTTAAATGTAAGAAATGTTATTAATTCTAGATATGCAAGTTGAAAGAGAAAAGGAGAGAGAAAAATGCAAAAATGGTAAGGCAATCTCCACTTAAAGATAGCTATACACTGACCAATGGATGCACAACCTGGTAAATAATCACTATTGATCACAAGGCTATTCCTAGTCAACATTCGATCGAAACATTGACCAAATATTGTTGAGCATACTCATATTTTTAAATTAGATATACTGTATATAAACGAGTAGAGGTTGACCAGAAAATAAGCCAAAGTACCTAGTGTTATTAAAAGAACCTGATAAAAATGAATGACTTTAGTATAAACCTAGGTAGGGAAATAAAAAAGACACAGAACCACACACCAAATATCCTTTTGTTTTGGAATGTAAATTTCAACTTCTGTATGTATAAGACACACTGCAATACAAGATGCACCCCTATATACAGCTGTATACAGTACAGAGGTGCATGCTCTTTTGGTAACTGAGCTGTGTGTGTCAGCTGCAGGTGGCCAGCTGTAACCACTACGGGAGGAGGCAAGGTCTGACAGCACTTGTGCGCCCCCCGTGACATCTTTACACACCCGGGGAACACCTTAACGTCAGTGTAAATCAGCCCATAATGATTGCATGTAGGGGAGTAGGTAGAAGAAAGGGAAGTCAATTGGACTGGAGCCCTACAAATCAATACAATCATGACCCTTAACCTAATCATAAATAATTAATCAAGACAAGAAAACTATTATACAAAGATTGATATTTACAACTCATACATCTCTATTTATAAATATAAGCATTATTAGAAAAACCCAGGCCCTATAAGACCTTTGCAAGGACAGCTTCTTACTCATATACAAATTAGTAAAATAAAGGCCCTTTCACTCGATACATGCTGCACCGCATTTACTGCAATCACAGCGCATGTAGGACCCTTAAAGGAACTCCCAAAAGACTAATGTAAACAGCAGGGAAAACAATTATTACATTGTACACTGCTCAAAAAAATAAAGGGACCTTATTTGCTTTAGTCTAGGTGTGGGAGGAGATCCCTCAGGAGACCATCCGCCACCTCATCAGGACCATGCCAAAGCATTGAAGGAAGGTCATGAAGGTACATGGATTCCACACACACTACTGAGCCTCATTTTTACTTGTTTTAAGGACATTACATCAAAGTTGGATCAGCCTGTAGTGTTTTTTCCACTTGGTGTAACTCCAAATCTAGACCTCCATGGGTTGATAGATTTGATTTCCCTTGATAATTTTTGTGTGATTTTGTTGTGAGCACATTAAGTATACACAAGTATTTCATTCAGATCTAGGATGTCTTATTTTTGTGTTCCTTTTTTTTAGTAGTAGGAGAAGTGTATTAAGCATGTGCTAAATACAATACTCATGTTAGGGTACAAAACTCCCATTAAATTACACTAATACAATCAATGAATAACCAGATATGCATATATATATATATATAGATATATGTCTGTTGGTACACATGTACTTCCCCATTTGGTACATTCACACTAAACCATTTGAATTACTTTGAAATGCTTAAGCTATGTCTACACTACATTTTAGTTATGCATCATGGATTTCCCACAGTTTGCCTGCAGTTTAGGTCACATTAACCCTCTGGACGCTACGCTTGTGGCGTGCTTTTAAAAAAATTTAATATAATGGGCATGGTCTGGATGGCATCAGCAGCGGACGTGTCTTTCTAGAGCTCCGTCACAGCCTGCTGATTTACCCGAACCAGCAACATTAATCCCCGCAAACATGGGTAAACAATGCTGCCAGCGAGACCCCAAGTCATCGGGCCCCCTCTCTTCGGCTGTTGGAGATGACTGCTACCCTAAGGCAGCAGAGGCCCCGGGTGTCAGGCCGCGGCCAAGATGGCACCCATTCCCTCTCCACCTGCCAGACATCCCAATCAGAACATGCAGCCTCTAGAGACTGAAGGGTCAGCACAAGATGTTCCCTGGTTGGGTGAGCGCTCTCTCTTATCCTCCCCATTATCTCCATCCGACCTTCCAAGGCAGATTTCTCCTCTCTATCTGTCTCGCAGGGAACATCCAAGATAGCAGACTCCCAGCCAGCATGCCATGCGCATCTTGCTCTCCCCACTTGGAGCCTTGTGCAGCCGCCCACATGCTCTGCCTTTTCTGGAGCGGCTATCACCTACCTGGTGCACACTGGACCCTATGCTGGCACCAGTGGGGAACTTGACACCTGCAGAGCACGTGGAGGCCCAGGCTTCTCAAGGGGACCCTGGAGTCTGCGAATAAGCCCATTGGGTTTATTCGCCAACCACCTTTGCAGGCACGATCAGGTACTTATCCAACAGAGGCCATGTCTGCTCCCTGCCTTACAGATCCTCAGCTAAAGACGGAGGATTTCCCTTCCTGGAGAAACTACGCCAAACATCTCCACACCAAAAGTGATTTTTGTATGCTCATCCAAGAAGGTAATCAGATCTTCACCACCTCACTGACCATGTGAATTTCTAAAAAACATGACTCTCATGCTACAAAAGTTTAATTTGGCACTCTTTATGACAAGATATTTGTCCAGGACGTGACCATTTGTGAAAATGTGTAAAAATGGACCTCGACAACCGGGGCCACAGGAATAATATTTATGTCCATGGTTTGCCTGAAGCCACCCAGGATGAGGACTTACCGTTTGTCTTGCAAGTCCTCTTCAATAATATATTGGGCCCCCATATCTACTTCGCTCATCAAACTGGACAGAGCTCACATGGACCTTAGGCCTCGGGGTCCTTCTCCTCGGCGTCGTGACATCAACTGATGTTCATGACTTTGTGCTCAAAGAGGATATAATAAGAAAGTCACACACCATGCGGTCCATAGACTTTGATGTGGTGCCTGTTCAACTGTTCCCTGACCTTTCCTGGTCGTGCATTGCAGCCCTGCTTGCTCTCCTCCAAGATAAGAACATGAGGTACCACTGGGCATTTTCGTTTAATCGCCAGGCGGGGCAGTAAAACCAGCATTCTGAGCTTCCTGGAGCACCTTGACACTTTCTGCAATGATTTTTGCATCCAAAGCCCTCATCTTCCTGACTGGACGCCGATTTCTCCACCACCGATGAGCCCTGGCAAACCGCGGCACTCAAGAAGAAACTCAGGGCTCCCAAACCTCCAACTGTGAACTGATGTAGTCCTCATACTGCGTTGTTGCTGATGTGTTGCCTTTTTTCACGCTAACTACCTTATTCCTCCCACAAGTGTCTCTTTAATGATAATTCCTATCCCTCCTGCTGTTTTTCTTTTGGATATGTTTTTTCTTGTTTAGCTGTTGCACTGTTTATTACTATGCCAATATGCCACTACTTTGATCCTGTAGCAGGGATTTTACTGGTTTATAGTCTTTTATACAGGTGATTTTTGTTGCTGTTCATATATGCATTCCTACGGGCCTTCTTGGGCTTGTGGTTTTTTGAGTTCTTCCTAACCTGATGCCACTTGGGTTCCATGTCCCCTGCATTTTTTCTTCTGCCTTTCATCTGGTTGTTGGATCTAAAGGGGTACCACAGTCTCCTCTTCCAGTTGTTATTGTTAGTTATTTACTATTTCATGTTTCTATTATTTCTACTGTTTTTGAATGGTTTTCTTTTGTCTACTTACCTTGTTCCTCTTCGCTCCCCTTCCTCTCCTCTCTTGGCGCCCTGAAGCCTTTCCTTTGGGTCTCCTGGCCCTGTTCCTGCCCCTATCCATTTTCGCTGGTTCTTATTGGGTTACATCCATGCGCTGGTGACCTTTCTGGAATGGCATTGCACCCATTGTGCGCATTTTTTAGTCTCCATGATTAAGTTACTATTTTTGAAAGTTAAGGGGCTAAATTCCAATGTAAAAACGCAAGTGGCTCTGAGGGAGTTTAGACGCTCTGGTGCAGGCGTGATCTTTATTCAAGAGACATGCTTTGACTAGGGGAGCTCCCTAAATTTTGCTTCCTGCTATTTCCCGCAATTCTATCTTGCCTCCTCCACTCATAGGAGAGCTCATAAGATTTGGTTTAAGACCTTATTTCGAAAAACAGGGGGGAGATGAGATCCAAAAGGTCTCGACTCCTCTCGTTAGATTT
>CM070033.1:119680907-119693499 GCA_036250615.1 Ptychadena robeensis
CAGAAATATCACGACTCCGAGCGCCCCTCCCCCCCAGCGTGCTGCCTGTATCGGCGATCAGCCCGGAAGGACTGTCGGTCCGGGCTGACAGTGACAGCTGACTGCTGTGCCGATCCGGCGCCCCTACGTGCGGATCGCCGGGCCCCTAGCTGCCCAAGCCCGGGACGGGAGTCCCCCCTGTCCCCCCCTGACGGCGGCCCTGCTTAGTCTTATCTAGATAACAGCAAAGATTTATTTGTTTGTTCTGGCATCTGGGATGCCTGACACATTACCATGGGTATGAATACATACGGGTACATTGCCTGGCCCCAAAAAAAGTTGCCACCAAAAAAAGGTCACACACTCTAATGTTTTGTTGGACCACCTTTAGCTTTGATTATAGCACACATTCGCTGTGGCATTGTTTTGAGAAGCTTCTGCAATGTCACAAGTTCTATTTCCATCCAGTGTTGCAATAATTTTTCACCATGATCTTGCATTAATGATAGTAGAGTCTGACCGCTGCGCAAAGAATTCCCCAGCACATCCCAAAGATTCTCAATGGGGTTAAGGTCTGGACTGTGTGGTGGCCAATCCATGTGTGAAAATATGTCTCATGCTCCTTGAACCACTCTTTCACAATTTGAGCCAGAGGGAATATGCCCGTGCTATCAGGGAAGAAAAAAATTATTGATGGAATAACCTGGTCATTCAGTAAATTCAGGTAGTCAGCTGACCTCATTCTTGGAGCACATACTGTTGCTGAACCTAGACCTGTACCTACAGTTACAATAAAAAGTATGTGAACCCTTTGGGATTACGTGGAGTTTTGCATTCATTGATCATATTTGCTCTGATCTTCACACCATAGAAAAACACAGTCTGCTTAAAATAATACTACACAAACATTATATGTTTTCATTGAACATAACAAGTAAACATTTACAGTGCAGGGTGGAAAAAGTATGTGAACCAGTTGCTTAAGAGCTTCTCCAAGAGCTTATTGGAGCCAGGAGTTAGCCAACCTTGTGTCCAATCAGTGTGATCCTATCAAGACAATGACCCAAAGCATACAAGTCATTCAACAAAAGAATGGCTTCAACAGAACAAAATACACCTCCTGGAGTGGCCTAGTCAGAGTCTGGACCTCAGCTGATTGAAATTCTGTGGCTTGACCTTAAGGCTGCGCTCGCGTTTTTCAATCGCCTGCTGATTCGCTGGCCGGTGATCTTCCATTCACGTCTATGAGAGCGATCAGGAAAAAAAAAACACATGCGATCTTATCAATGGGGACAAGCCCATTCAAAATAGTGTAGGCAATTGACACCGATTCTGCAGGTGATTGAAAATCACAAGCACCAGACGATTAATCTCCTAAGTGGGAACATAGCCTAATGCCTGCCATACACATGCCGATAAGCGGCCGATTTTTCACCTGACCGACGGGCATGCGCGCTCGCGCCGTCGGTCAGCGGAAAAATCGGTCCCTAATCGGCATGTGCTCACATGGGGCGACACATGCCTGTCGCCTCACAGCTCGGCC
This sequence comes from Ptychadena robeensis, assembly GCA_036250615.1. Classification (NCBI taxonomy): domain Eukaryota; kingdom Metazoa; phylum Chordata; class Amphibia; order Anura; family Ptychadenidae; genus Ptychadena; species Ptychadena robeensis. The sequence goes on from CM070033.1 coordinate 119,682,430, forward strand.
GGCCAGAGAACGGACATGTCCGATAATCTCTGGCCGATGGAAGCCAATGGCATTAGCTTCAACCGGCGTCTTCATTGAAGCTAATGGCCGGCACACAAAGGGTGCCAGCCGACTGAAGGGGCCCCATAATGCACCGGGGTGCAAACGTGATGACGTCATCACGTTTGCATTCCGGTGCATATCGGAGTAGGTCTGCCTGACCTACTCGGGGTGTGTATGGCAGCCTTAAGAGAGTGACTCACATTAGATATCCCAACAATATTGCTACACTATCACTACAAAATTCCTCCAGATCGTGGTGAAGGTCTGATCTGCAACTACAGGAAATGTTTGGTTGAGCTTATTGCTGCCAAAAGAAGGTCAACCAGTTATTAAGTCCAAATGTTCATATACTTTTTCCACCCTGCACTGTGAATGTTTACATGTTATGTTCAATAAAACATGAAAACATATAATGTTTGTGTAGTATTAAATTTAAGCAGACTGTGTTCTTCTATTGGTGTGACTTAGATGAAGATCAGAGCACATTTTATGACCAATTCATGCAAAACTCCATGTAATCCCAAAGGGTTCTAATACTTTTTCATGCAACTGTACAGTATTTGCTTAGTTAAATCCAGGTGGCGACTTTTTTTGGCAAGGAAGTGTGTATACAGATACTTCATATTTTCAGCCCCCTTGAGGACTTCTGAATAGGGTCCATACTATTACCGCTGGCCATTAATTATAGAAAAATATCCAATACATTTGTTAGATTTAAAATAAAAAGACAATACATAGAAAATTAAATATACAATTAAAATAACCATATAGTTTAGTATCAATATACATATTGTGTTGAGTTACCTTAAGAATTTCCTGATGATTTTCTGATGAATATAGTCTACCATCTCTCACAATGTCTTCTACTAGCTGTTCATAATCCTCTGAAATAAAATAAAATGACTCTTGTCATATATATTCTGTAAGCATGCAGTCAGCACCATATTTTTTTCATAAGGTACCATAGGCCAGCATATATTGATCAGTCATTCTTATCCAGGATTTTGTGGAACCCTAAGGAACCTCCAGAGGTTGCTAGGCGTTCCTTAAGTTGTGGAAAATGGAGTATTTCTCTGGAGTTCAGAAAGACTGCTACAGTAAAGTTCTCTTATGCATAGTTTTCTTAAAATAGAAGCCAATTAAGTATTAGTATTAATATTGTCTTCCTTCACATGAAAATCAGAGAGCTGATTGGATAAAAATTTTCACACCACCTATCCCATTATGTTTAGGGTACTATGCACTGATTAATTGAAGGGTTTGTTTTGTTTACTTACAGGCCATTCTTCCTATAACTAAGCATATTTATTGTTGTAATGCGATTGTTGATGAACAGTGCTTATCTTTCTATTGGCCTATTTGTTAAAATACTATAAGGCTAGGTTGTCACGTTGAGTGCTGTCCACGTTGATACCCCCTGTTTTAAGCACACTGCCTGTTTCCACGGCGTGGAGCTGAAAGCCGTGGTAACAGGCTGTGCGCTAGACATGAATATGGATGGGTTGTGTTGACATCCCATCAAGTTATGCGGTTAACAGAGGTGGTATCTACGCAGCCCTCAACACTCTGAAACCCTTGCCTTACTTTGCTTTTTCCCCAGACTATATTCATATACAAATATAAATATTATATCCTTTTAGTGAAATGACACACACACACTGTTATTTCTTTCATCCTGTTGTAATGAAGAAGCTGGCAATGGCGGAGAGTGTATGCTTATATCTACAAACTCAGAAGTGTGCAGTGGTCACAGGAGAAGCACAGCAGTGGTGTTTTAACACACAAGTACTTCGAAAAGGAAATATTACATTTTCATTGTACAAAGGGAGCATTTGATAACATTGTCACTGAAAGCATTCTATCCCTTACTTAGGTCATACATATTGAACCTGTGCAGTGGATACAGTTGGTTGTTCTGACAAATCAAATGGGCAACCAAATGTATAATTAAATATCATGAAGTCACTGTAGACTAAAACTGACACCTCCTACCATGACCACATTATAAGTACACATATAGATCAGGAGAATAAGTTGATAGAATGGGAGTACTTGGGGGTAATTTAGAGCTCCTGCTGTCTATAAGCATGGGAATTTATGACAGGATAACATTTATGGATTACAATTCTACTATTAATAACACACATTGTTTAATAAACAAATGTAAATATACATTTTAGAAAATGCCAATAGTTTTGTTCTTACCATCATATGTGACATAAGGCACTTGGAAACCACGGGCACTATTGACCTCATTGCTTTTAAAGTGTACCCAAAGCTTGCGTGATCGTGCTGTGAAGGCAATGGGTCGCTCATATGTCTGACAAGTCTCATATGTGGTAATGGAAGAAGGCGAAGCTGTATTCCAGCAGATGCAAAAAATACATTAGAACACATTTTAACAAACTAACATGTTATCCTAACAATCAAGTGTTTTAACAAACAGCATTTTAAAATCTAAGCTGCTTCTGTAAAAGCTATATGGTTTTTTTTTTATCTGCACAATTCCCAGTGACGATTCTGTTTCCTACAGTTCTCTTTACAGTCCATAAATAGCAAGAATTTCTCACCAGCATCTACAACCCAATTTCTCAGTTTACTCCTCCTCCTAGCTGCCCCTCCCTGGAATACCTATGCACCCCTAGTTCCGGAATCACTGGTTTTACTATAACAACATCTTTTCATTGTGATTTGATGTACCTATGACAGTAAAGTTATATAGACAAAGTGATTGTTGCAGTCATCACTATGACCACCACTGGCTTAATGCCCAATAGCTTAAATTGTTGACACAAATAGCATTTAAAATCTAAACGGAAAAGGCGAAACCCACTAATTTGTATAATAATCCTCTAGAAACAATTTGTACAATTATATTTCAAAACTGTCCTTTTGTTTTCCGTCTATATTTTGCCCCACAAAAAATGTTTTTCAGTTGTGTTATAGCATGAAGTCTCTTGCATTTACCATTTTTGCGCATGACCAGCACATCTCCACACTCATCTTCAGAGGGCAGGAAAATCTCAGGTACCACTAGCAGAATTTTACGTTTGGGTGGTGGGTTGATGTTCCATGTACATTCCACACTAGAAGGGTAGTTTCCTGGATAATTTGGTGATTCTAGAAAACCAGTGTAATCCCCCAGTTCTCCTCCACAATGCCGGTCTGCAAAAAACATAAATTACGGTTGAAACATTTTAAAGAAATAGATACAAAACACTTTTTTTTCTGCAGTTACAGCCCCCCGTACACGCTTCGATTTGCAGGTGATAACGCAGCCGATCGACCACAGTGCATAAGTCTAATACATTACGGACATGTCCGTAATGTTTAGATCGATCTCCTTACTTTGGATTGGGACCAGAGAGGAATTTGAATCGTGTATGGGAGGCTTACTACATCTAGTGTAGCTTAAACAAGATCTTACCAAATAGTATAGTAGACAAAAGTACATTATGAGGCATAGTGCTGGAGTTTCACTTTAGTAACCACTGTAGATTTTCTTCTACATTTCTTCTACACATGGCCCCTAATGCAGAACTAAACCCCCTGAAGGCTATTTAGCCTTTACTTAGATCAGTAATTGCAAAAGCGCTGCATATAATCATTAGTGATGAGCAGCATAGGAAAAAATAGAATTCGCAATATTTCGTGAATAATTCTACTTATATTCACTAAATACTTTTTTGGGCCCATTGTATGTTTGGGCAAAAGGATTCTTCATTGAGGGTGGACTTTTTTGCAGAAGCATTTTAAGAGCATGTATAGGAACTTTCCAGGTTCTGTGGGAGAAATATAGCACAAAATAATATCAGAGAGCAGGGGGAACCAATACAGCTCTAGACAAAAATCCATGTGCGTCTAGCCTAATTTATGAGGTGTTTTCTGTTTTTTAATCCCTTGCATGTGATTTGGTATACCTCATGTGAATTTTTACTAAGCTGACAATGGTGATAAGGTGATAATTTTCTTGCAAAAAGATGACACCTTCAGTAAACAAAATTCAATGTTTCCAATTGCTCTGTGAAAAATACATTATAGGAGTACAATACAAAAATACATTACAAGAATATAATAATTCTTAACCTTTACTAACATAACCAAAGCTCTCAAGGCAAATTGCCTTGTTCTTACTTTGAGACTGCGTTGTTAAATGCTCTCCAATGGTTTTAACACTGCTGGTATAAACAAGCTTTTTAAAAAAATTACCATTCCCTCCCCTACCATCTCCCTAGGTGAGTTACATTTCCTTTTAATCCACCCCCATGACCTTCTTGCTGTCCCGCTATGTCCCCTCACTCTTGCACTGGGCGACACTGGTGGAGCCATCAAAGTCCGTGCTGGAGTTTCCTGGACATGCAATACAGAAGTTCTGCCGGAATTCAGGTTGATAAAAGCCAAGAGCACAGCGAATACAACGATGTAGAGTTGTGTTATAGTAATGGCCTGGAGAGCACTGGACTGTGGAAGAGAAAAATGAAACAAAGTTAATGATCAAAGATCTTTAATTGACCCCACATGATGACGTCATCATGTGCAGCCGGTCGTGCCGAGAATCAGATGGGTACCCTTTGTGTGCCAGCAGTTACTTTGGGTTGGGACGCTGTTCTTTATCCAAAGCAATGAAATGGGTCTAAAATTTACAGACATGTCTGTAATTTCTTGGATCGATTTCCCTGCCAATTTATGGCCAATTTTAACTTGTAACCTTTCGATTTGCGGCCGATTTCATGGCAGATAGACTACCGTGAACGTGCAGAGTGGTCAATCGGCAGCAAAATCGCTGGCAAATCTAAACGTCTATGTCCTGCTTAAGACATGGAAGAAAATTTAAAGAACTTTAGTGGTGGCAATGCCTTACAAGGCCTACGTTCTTAGTATTTGTGGATGAAAAACATAAATTACACAAACAGCAATTTGTTTGCATTGATTTTGAAAGGAAATTGGAATATTAACAATACATACCATTAATTAGTACAGCTAGAGGCACAAAAACCTTAACCATAGTGTTTTGGAAAATGGGCATTACCCATTGTATATCTGCTGCAATGGACCATGGTATTTTTGGTATTATTGAAGTTAGGCCAAACATTAAGGTGAAAATACATTTCTAGAAATCTCATTAGGGTACTTTACCCTTAGTTTCACAGTCTTGGAAAGATACAGCTCCTTCATGTCTAGTGCTCAGTCCGCCTCCACAAGAGATGCACTGAGTCCGTCCAGCTTCTGGTTGGTACATGCCACGTGGACACAGTTGACAAGGTCTATAGCCATCTATAGAGAATTGTCCTGGAACACACTGACCTGCAAAGAATCCAAAAATAATGTATAAAATAGTGTTGTAATAACAATACAATCAGTATACAGTGTATATAAAAAGTCTGGTAAAATGTCAGGTTCCAAAATTAGACAAAGATAAATAATTTCAGAACTTTTTCCACCTTCACTGTGACCTATAAACTGTACCACTCAATTGAAAAACAAACTGAAATCTTTTAGGTGGAGGGAAGAAAAAATATAAAACAAAAAAATGTGGTTGCATAAGAGTGTACACCCTAAAACTAATACTTTCTTGAAGCACCTTTTTGGGTATGAGTTCGAAAAACCAGTCAAAATTGGCACAAAACCTTCAGCCTTCTGCTAGATGAACAGGAAGAGGAACTTCATCTTTCAGCATGACAACGACCCAAAGTATACATCCAAATCAATGAAGGAATGGCTTCCCCAGAAGAAGCCCAAACCTGAATCCAATTGAAAATCTGTGGGGTGATCTGAAGAGGGCTGTGCACAGAAGATGCACTCGGAACCTTCTTTTTGCAAAGAACAGAGGGCAAATCTTGCCAAGTCAAAATGTGCCATGCTGATACATACCCAAAAAGACTGAGTGCTGTAATTAAATCAAAATGTACTTCAACAAAGTATACGTTTAAGGGTGTGCACTCTTATGCAATCATGTAATTGTATTTTTTCTTCCCTCCACCTAAAAGATTCCAGTTTGTTTTTCAATCGAGTGGTACAGTTTAGAGGTCACATTAGGTGGAAAAAAGTCTGAAATTATTTTTCTTTGTCTCATTTTTGTACAGCACAGGAACCTGACATTTTACCTAACATTGTGCAGACGTTTTATATGCATTGTGCATGTATTTTAATTTATATTTATCTAGTTTAAAGTGTACAGTCTATGCTCATACCAGTGCAGGCTGTAAAATTAATGGCTCCTGGTGGTCCACTGGCTTCTGCCCCAGGGCACAGGTCACATAAAAGTTGCCCCTCCTTTTCCTGGTAGGTCCCCTGTGGACATGCTTGACACTGATCCAGTTGGCCACTGTAATATGTGCCAGGTGGGCAGCTAGCTGAATGAAAAGAAAGTGTCCCTTACTCCAGGAAATTAACATTAAAACAATGTTGTTTTAACTTAAAACTAGTATGAATTGGTGAATTTATTTTGATCCACCATCAGCCTCTTGTACTAATATCTAAAGTAGTATGGACTGGCCATTTGGCCAATATAGATAGTTGCACAATAATGTCAATTCTTACAGAACAGGAGAAAAAAGGGAGAACCTCAATGGACATCTGTAGGCTTTGGTGGGACTTAAGGTGGGTTTACACATGTAGATTTTTTATTCAACAAAGAACAAAAAAAAATGTTGGTTGATTAAAAATCTACAGGGTGGGCCATTTATATGGATACACCTTAATAAAACTGGAATGGTTGGTGATATTAACTTCCTGTTTGTGGCACATTAGTATATGTGAGGGGGGAAACTTTTCAAGAAGCCATTTTGAAGTTAGCCATTTTGAATCCAACTCAGGAAGAGGGTCATGTGACACATCAAACTCATTGGGAATTTCACAACAAAAACAATGGTGTGCTTGGTTTTATTTATTTTTTCATGAGTTATTTACAAGTTTCTGTCCACTTATAAAATGTGTTCAATGTGCTGCCTATTGTGTTGGATTGTCAATGCAACCCTCTTCTCCCACTCTTCACACACTGATAGCAACGCAGCAGGAGAAATGCTAGCACAGGCTTCCAGTATTAAGGTGTATCCATATAAATGGTCCACCCTGTAGATGGGCCAATTTGTTCGATGGATAAATTTTGTTCAACCTCAAACAGGTTGGTAAATTTTTATCTGTCGTTGTAATTTCGAATGTATTTCAATTCGATATCGGCGATGAACGAACAAAAAATCTAATGTTACATTCGATAAATGAACGAACGATGTTCAACGGCATGGAACAAAAAATCTAATTGGCAGTTGATTGAAGAAAAAATCTACATGTGTAAGCCCACCTTTAGCCTAAGCTGTAGTTAGTAACCAGATTCAAGGGGCCTATACATTTATCACTGAAAGCTGTCACATCCATATTTACCAAGTGGAAAACAACATGTTCAACACTTCACTTTGCAAGTTGCAGATGCCATGGTCAACAAAAAGGTTCAGGTTTAACTAAACTATAGAATGCTGAGAATGTGAATTTCTAGCAAAATAACCAAAAATAACTTTCATCAGATAGCAAAAAGATATTTTCTAGATGGGGTTTATGAGCTGATTTCAACTTTTTAGAGTTAGAGGTGTTGTTATGTTTCAGGAATACACTGTGGGAAATTACTATAATAAATGCTGTTTTGGTATACCGTATTTTTTGGACTATAAGACTCACTTTTTAACCCCCAAAATTGGGGGAAAAAGTGCCTGTGTCTTATGGTCCCAATGCGCGACCCCCGTGGCCACCCCTTGGCTTCCCGCCAACTCTTCGAAGCTGTCAGATGAGCGATGTGGGCACAGCCAGATCCCTCATCTGTACTGTACAGTCTCTACCACCAGACCCCTGATGATAGAAGCAGTACAGCAGAGAGACATACATGGAAGCTGCCAGCCTGTTGGCACTATTCCGCACTATTCCGTTCACAGCTGCCTGAAGTGTGCTCTCTAGTGACACTATTTTTGTGGCTGAAGATATTTTTGATTTGAACATTAAAATTTGTTTTTCTTGCTCTAAAAATGGGTGCATCTTATGGTCCGATGCATGTTATAGTTGCATTGCAACACCAGTAAGCCATCATACTTTCCTTCCAGAAACTTTGGTAATGAGTTTACATTAATGATCACATCTTGATGAAACACTCATCTTGTTCGTCACTAACCATACCAGGGTTTGTCACTAACCATACCATGGTTCGTCACTTACCATACCAAGGTGGAAAGAAATCTAGATTAGATTGTAATAAGTGGATTTTTAATGACATCTGCCACCCTGTTTCATGGGATGCCTTCATAAGATTCTCATACCAGTTTTGTATGTACTCTGCTTTTCGTTACCAAAGAGGTTTTTACTTAGCCACTTTAATAATTTCCAAGCATTAAGCTCTGGCTGTGTAAAAGATTGTCGGCCAATGTCGGCCCAGATTAACACCTCTTCTGCGTTGTTGGTGCCCTTCTCGTTGCACAGATCGGTTGGATTTCTATGGGATGAATTATACCTGCTCTTACATATAAAGCATAGAGATGTTCAGAAATTAAATAAGACATTTTCCGACTTTATTTGCAATGGGAGGGAACCTAGAATAGAGTTAGCCAAATGCCTGACGGTGCTAGGAGTCAATCTACCCGACCTCCGTCTCTACAATCTGACAGGAATCCTGCGAATCCTGCAAATTATTGGAACGACAGCCCCATTACACTGACTTTTAACTAGACCCACAACTGTCTCCCCAAAGGTCCCTATGAGGTCTTCTGAACACCCAGTACCCTATCCTGTCAAGAGGGGTCAATAGCCTAGCTGACCTCCGACACATGGTGGTGACATTGTTGGAGGTGCAGAAACATTTGGGTTTCTTGGGGTCAGTGTTGCAAGGAATGCATCTAACAGCATCTCCCTGTTTCCTCCCCATAAGTATTCAGAAGTCCTTCTGCACTTGGGGGCCCCTAGGGGTCACAACACTCCCTGTCACCGCAGGGAGCCCTTTCCTCAACTCTGTGCCAAATATGGTATACCCTCCTCCCATAATTTTCTTCTCAGATCTCTAACTTCGGGTGAGAAAGGAATGGACTAAACCCACCCACTCAGACACCCATATTCAACAGTGAGCTGCACGTCTACAGTGGCCAGCATAGACAGTGGAGAGATTGATCCTAGCCAGCTGGAGTAGCATTTGCAGGGCCATTGTCAGTTAAACCTGGAGATACAGTTCAAAACAATGCATAGGGCCTATGTGAGTGTCTGTTTACCCCTGAAACTGTCCACACCGTATTGGGTAAAGGACTGCCCTAAGTCCTAGCAAACTACCTTAACCAGCCCAGTATTTCCACCATCTGTGGGAGTGCACGCTTACGATACAGCTTTTTTGGAACAAGGCATGGCAATTTATGAACAGAATCAGTGGTGGGTCGCAACCCCTATTTGTGGTAGCAGACCTCCTACATAAAGATCTTATTGGGAGGGACCAATACGTGGAAGAATTACCCATATCTAAGTGGGAACACATCTGCATCTTGGGCATTAAGAAAGCCATCCTATCCAGATATTTGCACTCTACCCCCACAATGGCCACAGATGTGGTGCATAACCTGCACCATGTTGTGCTCATGTTTGTTATGCAGATATTTTTTGAGAGCAGGACACCCCATGAAGGCAAGGAGTCCCGAGATTGATCTAGATAAGCATGGAGGGTGTGCCACTCAGGGGCGGACCACCAAAATGGCACCAAAAGGACGAGGTAGCAATAATCAGAAGCTCTACTAGGGGACACTTCTGTACGGTTAGCCCAGGTATCCTATCCACTTCTAGTTACTACACTTCTATTTTATATTATATAGGTCCAGTGGGATTATTATCTGATGGTCCGGTGTAGCGCGAGGGAGCCGCTAAGTATTGGATGACACCTGCATAGGTAGAGGTGCTGGAATCTGGGGAGAAGATTGGGATGGCAACCAGGGGGGAATTTTCTTTGTTGGTTCTGGTTGTAATTTTGTTTATTTAGGTCTCACGAGCTATGTTGGTCTAGTCTTTGGTAACACGAACTAGACTCACTACTAGTCTCACTACTCCTTTTTTCAAGGATTAAAGTCTGTAGCCCGTGTCCGTGGGACTGGATAAAACAAAAAATGTGTTCTCTTTATGTGTTACTCACTGATTTATTGTATCATTTTTGTATTATTTTACTGTACTTCTGTGTTAAAAACTCAATAAAAATTATATGCTAAAAAAACAAACCCACGTCATTAGAAATGGGGTAGAATCCCATTGGAAAAAGAGGCTCTTGGACAGGCATTTGGTCTGTAAACAAATATTGCTATGTGTATACAGTGGCTTGCAAAAGTATTTGACCCCCATTGAACTTTTTCACATTTTATCACATTACAGCCACACACATGAATCAATTTTATTGCAATTCCATGTGAAAGACCAATACAAAGTGGTGTACACGTGAGAAGTGGAACGAAAATCATACATAATTCCAACATTTTTTACAAATAAATAACTGCAAAGTGGGGTGTGCATAATTATTCAGCCCCCTGAGTCAATGCTTTGTAGAAGCACCTTTTGCTGCAATTACTGCTGCCAGTCTTATAGGGTATGTCTCTACCAGCTTTGCACATCTAGAGACTGAAATCCTTGCCCATTCTTCTTTGCAAAACAGCTCCAGCTCAGTCAGATTAGATGGACAGCATTTGTGAACAGCAGTTTTCAGATCTTGCCACAGATTCTCGATTGGATTTAGATCTGGACTTTGACTGGGCCATTCTAACACGTGGATATGTTTTGTTTTAAACCATTCCATTGTTGCCATGGCTTTATGTTTAGGGTCATTGTCCTGCTGGAAGGTGAACCTCCGCCCCAGTCTTAAGTCTTTTGCAGACTCCAAGAGGTTTTCTTCCAAGATTGCCTTGTATTTGGCTCTATCCATCTTCCCATCAACTCTGACCAGCTTCCCTGTTCCTGCTGAAGAGAAGCACTCCCAGAGCATGATGCTGCCCCCACCATATTTGACAGTGGGGATGGTGTGTTCAGAGTGAT
>CM070033.1:119710340-119724533 GCA_036250615.1 Ptychadena robeensis
GAACACTATCCCAAAACTTTTGTGGTTTGTCCACATGACTTTTGGCATACTGCAGTTGACAGTTGACAGTTCTTCCTATTCTTTGGAGACAGCTATGTTTGGAGGAGGAAGAACAAGGCCTATGAAGAAAAGAACACCTTGCCTACTGTGAAGCATGGTGGGGGGTCAATCATGCTTTGGGGCTGTTTTGCTTCTGCAGGTACAGGGAAGCTTAGATCAAGATCATGTCAAACTTAAGAAGCCATACATGCAAATATGCAGATAACTCCACCTTCTGACAAATACGTTTTTATACCTTTATTTAGTTAAGACTTATTTAAAAAAAGCTATGATGCATAATCAGTAAAGCAGTCTAACCAGTAATTATAAAGAACTAAGTGCAGCAACCTTTACAGACACCAATCACATTTCAACTTACTGAAATGTAGAAAGATAAATCTTTAATTGTTGTTAATGAAAAAAAAAGCTTTTAGTGTTTTATATTAGTTTTATATTAGTGAACAGAAACATACGGTTAATGCAGAACATACGGTATATGTAATAATTGTTTTTCAGATGTAACTTTGCTTCCAAAGTGTGGTTATATTGTTTCCTGTCTGCACATTAATGTTTTTCCACAAAGGTTTTCCTACTTTTTTCTAGTTGACTTTCCAAAGAAAGCCCTGTTATCAAGTCATCTTAATTATACACAAAAAATTGCAAACTTACAAACAGAAATAGGAACAATATTGTAAACAACAAACAGACTGAATATTTACCATTGGCTAAGATTGGAGCACTAGGAGTCTGATCGGAGCGTCTTTCTCCTGTGTACAAGAGTGATCTATCAGTAAAAATCAAACCATTCTGAATAAAAATTACATCTTTATAGAAAGTTAAAGTTCATTTATTAGATTCTTTCTTTTATATTTCTATTCATAGACACTTCTGTAAGAGCAGAAAGGACCTACCTTTATCATCTGACATGTTTTCCCCCCTGTAAAGGCTTCCTCGGGGAGTGTCACCCCTCTATGAAGATCTTAGGTTGAAACGAAAGGACATATAAATACTCAATGAGGAAGCCCCGACACAAAGCAAAATGTGTTGGACGAACCTGGGCCTTCATCCTACTGCCCCCCCCCCCCATGTTGTTACCTTGGTGTTATACCTTGGGTCATAGATTGTAAGGGTGATCAGGGGTACACTTGCAGGAACCTAGTTTCTGACCCCTTAGGACATTATCATTAATGTACATGGTTTTATGGTAACTTTTTATTGATAAACTGATGTATTTTATATACTGGATTTTATTTGTGTCTGAAAAGTCCCCACTAGGACTCAACCTAGTGCCTTGGGAGAGTGTGAACTGTTTTATCAATTGGCGGTTCCTTCACTTCCTGTTTGAGAAAAAGGCTGTCTCAAAATATCAAAATGTGAAGGGCAATCCCTTATGGCAATACACACAGAAGTATTTGTTTAACAATTAAATAGAGAAATGTACTATTTTCAACAGTGCTTCAAAAAGAAGTATACTACACCTTTTAACAAACATCCTGTTTGTACATAATGTACTGAATAGTGTACAATGTAAATTATGTAAAAGCTACAATGCACCCCATAAATAACTGTACATGGTTGCAACATGTTTGAAATGATACTTCAAGCATTTCAAGGGGATACTGTAGTATGCACATTTTGTGTCATGTTTACAAAATGATGTGTTTATGCAGCCCAGTGTAATAAACCTAGATAAGAATGTGTAGTGACTTGGTACTAGCAATAAAATGATAAAGAACAGCATTAAAACGTTATAAACATTGAAAGTATGCAAAGCTTATAGTAGTCACCCTGGCTATTATAAAGTGTGAAACACACAATTATGTAAAAATTACTTTTAGACTTGGCTTTATCCATTAAAAAGCTACAAGCTCTACAGCAATACTTTCCTTTTTCTCCAAGCCTTCTCTACATCTTCAGCAAATAGGGATATGATACCTTGTTCAGGGGATTTGTTATTAAATCACAAAGTCAAAGTGGAATTTTTTTAAAATGAAAAATGTCTTATTTTTTCCACTAGATAGGAGTGCCACCTAAATTTATCTACATGTCAGGGATACCCGGAGTTCTGTAACAGAAAGAAATATCGTGCATCCAGGAGCTGCGAACTGCGGTCCCCCATAAGTGGACGTGTGGGGGAGGATCGGTGGACAGATCAGTTCTTCTGCACTAGGTCAGGGGCTGCAAGTGGAGGACCGAGGGGGGCAGCATTTAGCACTAAACGGGCCACAGGTTGGGCACTTATGCTGTATACTACTTAGACGCTTGATGATTTAAGGTAATTAGGCAAATAATGAAAAAGAAATGAAATGTGTACCATATACATAAGTATCCTAACATATTATTTTGTTGAAATACAAAAAGACCACAGTAGCCTTCCTTTTCAATGCTATCTATGTCTATTTCTACGACAAGTATTTCTAATAAAAAGGTCGGAAAGGAGAATAGGATAATCAGGACCATAATTTTCCAATTTAAAATCTGAAAAATAAGCCAGCAATAGTTGTTAAACTTACGTGCCTCATACCTGTATCAACATGTTTTACCAGTACATAGATTAGGACTAACCAACTTCAATCCTCAAGGAACACATTATTTCTTTTGACTGTTGACACCAAAAGCCTTGTCTCCCCTGAGGACCGGAGACAGGCTTCTACTAGTTGATTTCATCAAATGAAACAAGTGGACACTCAGGTCAATGTCTAATAGAATAGAACAAACCTTTTTTGAACAAACTTTGGTTAGCTCATTCAATGTATGCAAAGGGCAGCTACTGCCAGATGTGTACATTAACAACAGGCTCACAGAGAACTCATCTGTATTTACATAAGTTAAAAAGCGTGTCTTTGGTTCTGTAACTTAAAAAACAGCCAAAGGAGATTTTCTTTAACTAAGGGATTATAAAACTAATGTTTATATAAGTGGAATGTTTGTAATTATCACACATATCAGTTAAGACCAGCAGCATTCTCTGTAACACTGTACTGTACACACAGTGGGCATTTGATGTTTTAAGTTACCTTACTATACAAAATACATACCTCAAAACCGCGCAAGAGAATAACTAATAAATGGGGATTAAGTAGATGAGAGTTGTCAGAAGGGTCTTAATTGTTCTGGAAACAAGAAGCCACCTCTCAATTTTGTAACAATTTTTTTTTCACATTTTGCTTCACTTACCTATGCAAGTTTTGCTATCTGAGTGCAAAACAAATTTGACATGACAGCCACATCGGGGTCCATGATCAGTGTCATCACAAGTATGCTGGCAGCCACCATTGCCATAGTTACAGGTCACTATAATACACAGTATATAAAAATATTATGGATTATCTTGCAATCTTATTGTGTAGAGAAGATTCTCTAGATTAGGCTAGGGCTACACTATGAGCTTTGATGCGCTGATATCAGCACATCCAATGAGCACACCCAACTCTGTTTAGAGTATACATAGCACAGTCGATAAAACTGCCTCTTCAAAGCCTTTAATGCCAGGCTTGTGCACTGTGCCAAAATCCCTGTGTTCAATGCAGGGATTTAAGCACAGTGTAGCCCTAGGCTTCAGCTGGCCATGCACGCATAGATTCCCTAAGGAACGTTGCACAATCAATCACAGCATGTTTATGCCAATATCAACAATCGATTGTTCACCGATTGTTCATCTATGCACACCAGTTTGGGGGCTTGATCTCTGGCCGATACTTTGAATGGGACCTGAAGGATCTGGAATGATACTTTGAATGGGGATTCCAGAATGATCGCTGAACGCAAAATCAAGGAGTGTATGGGACCTTTAATATAACAAAATTCTTGTGCAAAGCTCAAAATAAACATAAAGCTGTGCTCATCTTATGGCCAGGTTTAAATGATACCTGTTTCCAATGTAAAGATTGTCAAGGAGATGCTGACATTTCAACATTAGCTTACAAATGTATGGAAACTGTAAGCAGACTGAAACTGATCCAGTCTAGAACAACTGCTTTCGCCCTATAAAACAGACCTGTCAACATTCCCGTTTTGGCTGGGAAAGTCATGTTTTTTATGTGGCTTTCCCAGCCAAATCCTGATTTCGAGAAATTACGGATATTTCCCAGATTCTTGAAATAATGCTGATCTAGCAGGGAGAGGGCGTTACCCCATAATGTCCCAACCCGCACATCAGCACAAACGGGGTGAGACATTAGGAGGGAGAGTAATGCCCTCTCCCAGCTAGATCAGCCAAGAAGTAAGCCTGGCACCACTGACGTCATTTCCCCTACACGAAACACGGAAAAATCAAGATTCTGACATCACTTCCTGTATGTCCCCCCTTTTTTTCTCTGAAAAATTTACAGCTATGCTATAAAATGACCTATACAAAAAATACACAGTTCGCTCAGTTATGACACTATTTATATTATATATATACAACAACAGACTGAGCGTACATTCTGCATAGCAGTAAAAAAAATTATGTGACAAAAACTCATCCCTCCTCCCATATGAATAAATCTGCTCATGTGTTATTAGTTGTCAGTGCCAGATTGTAAAATATGTCTCTCTATACGTTGGTCAGTGGATTCAGAGAATAGGTACTGCTAGTGTATAGACACATATCAAGTTTTAGCCTTGCACCCTCTGGTGAAGACTTTTCTCCTGTCAGTGGCCTTTTGGCTAGGCTATAGGGAATGGAAATGGAAGCTGTGGGATGCAGAGCCTTTTGTTTACAGGATGTTTAAGACTTAAATAAAGGAATGTATTTAAAACACCATTGATCCAGAAAAAGTATGCACAAAAGCAAGGGCTCACTATAAGGCTATGACCCTACATGGGCATACTGCCACAAGTCCAATCTCCAATCTGTCTCCCGCGATTAGAATAGTGGCACGGCACCTGCAGGCAGGAAGTGGGGGGTGGGACAGGACATCTTGCCCCACCCCATCTGATTGAGCCCATAGATAGTGACACCCGATTCTTAACCGAGCCCATTCATGTCTATGGCCACGATCAGGAACAACCGGCTGCCACGGTGAGCCATGTTTTAGCTTGCGGGCCGCACTGCCTTGGCGACCGATCGTGGCCAATCTTAGCTGCCGGGATGAGCCCTTTCAGTCAGGTAGCAAGAATTTTCAGAGGTGGTATTTATCAATAGCAAAGAACATACAGTTGCAAGAAAAAGAATGTGAACCCTTAGGGATTACATGGAGTTTTGCATGAATTGGTCATAAAATGTGCACACCAATAGAAAAACACAGTCTGCTTAAAAGAATAAGAAAACTTTGTATGTTTACATGTTTTTATTAAACATAACATTTAAACATTCACAGTGCAGAGTGGAAATGTACGCGAATCTTTGGATTAAATAACTGGTTGACCCTCCTTTGGCAGCAATAACCCCAACCAAACATTTCCTGTAGTTCCAGATCAGACCTGCACAACGATCTGGAGTAATTTTGGATCGCTCCTTTCACAAAACTGGGATGTTTGATGTGACCTCTCTAAAGTAGAGTTGGTCGATTTTTTTTTATGCGACAATTTTGAGTTAATTGCAAAGCCCCTGAACATGGTATCATCACCAAATTTGCTGGATATGTAAAGAAGAGTAGGGGGTATACTACAAAAAAGAAAGTATGACTCTAACACAACACATGTTTTTGCATAAATGAAGATCAAAGTCAAGTCAAAATTTCGAAAGTCAAAATTTTTAATTTAACCTTGATTTATGCAAAAAATATATGTGCTAGAGCAAAACGTTTTTTTCCCCAATGTTCCCACATTCAATGTTGAACGATTTGTTGAATGATTTGTGTGCTTTGGGTCATTGTCCTTTTGTATCACCCATCCTTAGTGGAGCCTCAATTGGTGGACAGATGGTCTTGTGTTTTCCTGCAAAATGTCTTTTCCATCAATGACAACAATCCATCCAGTCCCTGAGGCAGCAAAGTAGCCCCAAACCATGATGCTCCCTCTGCATATTTTACAGTGAGGATGAAGTTTTGATGTGGATGCTGTGGAACATCCAGGTGCTCTTTTGAAAACTTCAAACATGCTGCAATATTTTTGGGACAGCAATGGCTTCCTCCATGGTGTCCTCCCATGTACTCGATTCTTGTTTAATGTTTTCCTTAATGTAGATGTGTCAACAAAAATGTAAGCATGTGCCAGAGATGTCTGTAAGTATTTAGCTCTTGCAGTCATCTTTACAGGACAACCATGCCTAGGGAGAGTAGCAACAGTGCTTAATTTTATCCATTTGTAGACAGTCTGTTGGCATGAAGCTGGAAAAGGGTTTCAAAAGAATCTCCAAAAGCTGTGTCCACAGTAAGACAAAGTCAACAATTCTTCTGAGAGCTCTTTGCTGCAAGGCATGGTTCACATCAGACAGTGCTTCTCGAAACCAGTAAACCCAAAACTGGTGTGTGTTTTTTAAAGGGCAGGACAGTTTTCAGCAACACACCCAATATCATGACACTGATTGGACTCAAGGTTGGCTCACTCCTGGCCCCAATTAGCTCTTGGAGAAGTCATTAGGCTAGGTGGTCACATTTTTTTTCCACTCTGCACTGTGAATGATTACATGTTATGGTCAATAAAAACATGACAATATATAATGTTTGGGTAGTATTATTTTAAGCAGACTGTGTTTTTTGGTGGGAAAATTTAGGTCACATTTTATGACCAGCTCATGCAAAACTCCACTTAACCGCCCTAGCGTTCAGGACGGCACCATCTCGTCCAGCGCTGCTTCTCCCAATATTGCACTGGACGAGATGGTACCGCCCAGTACCGACAGCACATACTGAAAGTTTTGCGCTGTCCAGGTGTCCCCGATGGGACATGCCTCCTTGGATCCTCCGGCTCTTCTTCCCCCCTCCCGCTCTGAGTGACGTGATGACGTCACATCGGGGAGGCGGCGGCAAATTTGAAAGTAAATTGCGCGAAAGCAGCTTTCTTTGTACAAAATATCGCCAGAATAAAAAGTCTCTGGTGCCCCAGATGTGCCCATTTGTAGTAACCCTCTCTTCCCTGGTGTGATTTTACCACATCCATCACACCAGGTTAGAGAGGGTTAACTGCAAATGGGCACCAGAGACTTTATTTCGGCGAGATTTAGTACATAGCAGCATATCTTTGTGCCCTGATTTTTGTGTTTTCTCATAACTTTATAAAAAAAAATTCATTTATAATAATTGTTTGTTTCAAACATTATTATATTCAGGATGTCTATTAGACCCTTGTACGGACATATTTTGGGAGGTTACAGGCCTACAACATAAAGAAAAATTTATGGTGCACTTTTGGTACAGAAATCTGGACCTCAGCAGTGCGCAAGGCAGGTTAATCCCAAAGAGTTCACATAATTTTTCTTGCAACTGTAATTTGTCTCGTATTTCCTCAAAAACAACAGAAAATGTGCAAATGTTGACAGGGCAATAACTACAAAGTAATCTTAACATTCCTCCAACTATTATAGATAGCTCCGCTTGCTGCCTGTTCTTCTGAAATCTTTGTATGTAATATTTATTTTCTTTTGAAAACAGTTTTACTTTTTAGAAAACAATGTCAATAAAAAACAGGGACAAGTACATTTGCAGTCTTTTTGATTTCCTGTCAATTCAAACCCGGGTCGACATTCACAGGATACACCCTTTGGAGTTTCTCGACAAATATGTGCACATCCATGGTTCCTGTTCATGCAGAGGAAGCCTTCTGTAAAAAGGGAGAAAGGTAAATGACAGCATTTAAAGGAACCAGCAGATCTATTATCGTTTAACATCAAAAGGATGTATGTATGTGTAGTAGTGGTGAACAGGCAAAGTTTTAAGTTCTGTTATTATTATCTGTGGATAATAATCAAAAATACAATACAAGCTCTCTGATGAAGCCTGAGGAATGAAGCTAATGGGTAATTCTTTTTCATAACATAAGTTAGCCAATAAAGGGCATCACTAAAACTCACCAAACTAAGTGTTATACTATATACTATATACTATACTATATGTCTCTCCTCCCTTGATGTCACATTCTCATGTATGTGCCATAAACTTTTCTATCACAACACAGTTTTCACTGGTGTGCCCTAATGCATCACAGTGATGCCCCGTGTATCCTGGGGCTGGTATCCTCCTGGCTTGTTGCTTGCCACCCCATAAAATATCCCCTTGTGTTTTCATTTCCCCCTAGATGTCCACATGCAATTGTTGAACAAGTTGCTCATTTTGGCAATTTGTTACGTCCCCCGCTAGGGGTCCCATTACGGCCCACCCTCCGCCTGGTACCGTTTTCTGCTCCACTTGCGTTCCTTCTGGGTGCCTTGGAATTGCTTGCCTGCCCCCAGGGACTCTGTACCTCAAGCACTCGTTTCATTTTCGTTGTACACATTGTGGGTCCAGTGATGCCTCCCGCTATCGCTATGATTTACATAGATTATTTGTTTGTATACCTAGTCTTTGTTGTATCCATTTATAGTATCCCTCTAATGAGTGATATGTACTAAATTTGAATGTCTCCATCTTTTCTATGATGAAAATTCTGTAAAATGTCACGGCATAACTACTTAGAATGGCATTTTTATGGCTATAACATTGTGTGTAGATTCAGCGCCTCCTGAGGAAGCCGTAGCGAAAAACATGTCGGAGGGAAATCTGTGCAATATGTCGCTTTGTTTCGTAGAATATATCAGTCACTCATTTAAATGTACTATTTTGGTCTATGTATGATCCTGTAATGTAGCGGCCATAGGGGTCAAGCCCCAATCTCTGTTTGAGGCACAAACCCATATGGCTACTGCTATGTGTTTTTAATGCTCTTTTTAGATATATATTTAATAAATTGAATTGTTTTTACCACTGGTAGTACTTCGTGCCCTAAAAGTCCCAATGGGGATAGAAGGGTGATCTTCTACCCCAACCCCTGGTTTTTTCTAAGTGTTATACTACTGTACTGAGCTTAGTCGCAGCGGTGAAGCTCTGTATGTAAGCGGACCAGATCGCCAGCTCACATACAGAGATCTTCAGGCTGACAATCCGCCTTTCCATCCTCGGCAGATCATCCATCTGCAGCTGTGAGCCAGGGCCACCATCAGAAAACTAGGGAATTTTTCATGGTCCCCCCCAGACACCCATCGCAGACCGGGGCTTCTCTCCCTGTGTGCCTCTACGCCGTGTGCAGTGTCCAGTTGCCCTGCTGATGCTGCAACAACAGCGGCGAGCATTGCAATGACCATGCAGCAGTGCGCCGGGCCCACCTAGATGGTCGGACCCATGCTTGAAGCGGCCTGATGGCAACCCTGATGTGACCAGACACAGGCTGCTGCTCACACACAAAGCCCTGCAGAGAGACGATCCATCCATGGACGGATCATCCATCAGCAGATCTCTTTGTAAGCAGACAGCTTTAGTCTGCTCCCATAAGCAGGGATGATCAGCCAGCAAGTGGATCTTTCCCTTCTAAGAGTATGTTTCCACATCCGTCTGGACCCCTACGTTAAGGGCAGTGATTGGCAGGGGTCCGTACAGAGCACATACACTTTACCTGCTCTGCAGATGCTGTGTTCTAACAGTGCTGAGCCGTTCCGCCGATCCAGGACTTAATGTAGTGGAGTACACTAACCCCTGCATTGGCAGATGTCGAGAGAGAGAGAGAGAGAGCAAGAGAGAGCGAGAGAGAGAGAGAGAGAGAGGCTACTGGTCAAAAGGTTTAGAACTACCCAATATTGAACTCTTAAATAAAGCATAGAACAAAAAAAACAAAAAAAAAATCTGTGACTTTGATAGATATACTGAATCCAGAAAGTAATCAGAGCACATCACTTTTTCCATATTTTGCTATGTTACAGCCTTATCACAGCACAAACCAAGCATGAAGTCAAAGGAATTGTCTGTAGATCTCTGAGACAGTATTGTCTTGAGGCACAAATCTAGGGAAGGTCACAGAAAAATCTCTGCTGCTTTGAAGGTCCCATGAGCACAGTGGCCTCCATCATCAGTAAGTGGAAGAAGTTCAAAACCACCTGGACCTAGAGCTGGTCGGCTATCTAAAAACTGAGCAATCGGGGGAGAAGGGTCTTAAGCTGGCCATACACCTTTTAGATCTCTCTGTCAGATATCAAATAGATTTACCAACAACTATGTAGTATAGGGTCCTCTGTGAGGTGACCAAGAACACAATGGTCACTCAGAGCTCCAGAGCTCCACTGTGGAGAGAACCTTCCAGAAGGACAACATCTCTGCAGCAATCCACCAATCAGGCCTGTATGGTAGAGTGGCCAGACAGAAGCCACTTCTTAGTAAAAGGCACATGGCAGCCCACATAGATGGCAAAAGCATCTGAAGGACAAGGACTCTCAGGCCATGGGAAACAAAATTTTCTGGTCTGATTAGATTTAACTCTTTGGTGTTAAAGCATGTGTCATGTTTGAAGAAAAACCAGGCACAGATTATGACCAGGCCATTACCATCCCTACAGTAAAGCATGGTGGTGGCAGCATCATGCTGTGGGGATAGTTTCAAGATAAAGGGAAAGATGACTTGTATAACTTGTGAAGCAATATATGGAGACATCTTTCAGCAGGACAAAGACCCTAAGCAAACAACCAAGATATCAAAGGAGTGGCTTCATGACAATTCTCTGAATCAGTGGCTCTGCCAGAGCTCAGACATGAATCCGTCTTAACATATCTGGAGAGATCTTAAAATGGCTGTGTACCAACAGTTCACATCCAACCTGATGGAGCTTGAGAGGTGCTGCAAAGAGGAATGGACGAAACTGACCAAGAAAAGGTGTACCAAGCTTGTGGCATCATATTCAGAAAGACTTGAAGCTGTAATTGCTACCAATAGTGTATTTACATAGTATTGAGCAAAGGCTGTGAATTATTATATTTAATCTATTTTGTAATAAGGCTGTAATGTAACCAAATGTGGAAAAGGGGATGTGCTGTGAATACTTTCTGGATGCACTTTATATAACACAGCTTGGCAGTCCTTCTGCAATGGAAATCTATAATTCTTTAGTCAGTTCTTCCCAACTCTGTTGGAGACGTTCCCATAAATGTGTTTTAGTAACTGTTGGTTTAGAGTGCCTCTGCCCAAGTCACCTAACCCCGAATCCAGCAAAACAACCACAGACCTTCTGCCTTCATACATCACAGATAATTAAGAACACAGAAGAACCATCTTTTTGTGTAAAACATATTCCAATAACCCAAAGTCTTCAGTAGTCCATTAACAGTATTTAATGGCACAGACAAGCCTCTTTTACTTATGATATCTTATCAATGGCTTTCTTGCTGCTACTTTACCTTAAAACCTGCAACTTCACTTTACAGTTGAAATTAAGACTTGCTAACTACAACCACTATTAAGCCATGGGAGTGCTGCAAGTCAGCTCTCAGGACTTTTAGGTAACCTGACCCTTTTTTAACTTCTGTCAATTCATCAACTATCTTTTTAAGGTATTCATTGGAGTTCAACTCCAACTGTAAAATTGTTAAACAGTCCCTAGCTCTTTCTGCCTAGAGATATAATAGATAAGAATGGTTTCCAGATGCAATACATCTATGTACTATATTTGTTTGGAGAACTTGTACTGTGTGCATGTTCTTTCCCATTCCATTGTCTTCTGAACTTACCTTCTGGACGCTGGATACATGTATGTTGGTTGTCACTGAGAAAGAATCCTTCACGACAGCGGCACTCATAGCTTCCCATCATATTGACACATATCTGCTGGCACCCTCCATTACCTTCCATACACTCATCTAAATCTGGAGGTAAAATATGAGATGTTAAACATTTGTTAAAAACTGGGCAATATAAATATTTACTATTGGAGTTTATCTACAGTTTAAAAATTTTGCTACAATGAATAGGAAATTGAGAGCATAACCCAACGGGAGTAGGATTGTATTATCACAAAGACAAAATCCTTAGTCCCTCAAAAGTATACTAGACTAGATGTTTCCTGTAGGCTTCGCAAATATATATTTGGACATAAGCTACAGAGTTTTGCATTGGTTGACTGCACTTGAATATTATAATTACCATAATACAATCATATTTGTCGCATCCATAAGGTCCATAAGATGCACCCATAATTTTGGAGAGAAAATTGAAAAAAAATTAGGGAGGGCTGGGTCATTAAGTATTCACTCTATAAATATAGTGGAACCAGTGGGGAAATATAATGGGTGCCAACATCTCTAAATATATAGACTGAAACACATATAGGACCGAGTAGGCTCAGATCGCTACATTGCGGGATGGCTAGTCCCTGAGACTTTCATGGCACAGATATTGATAACACGGATGTGAATAAATAAACAATATAATTTAATGGTAGGCACCGAGACATTTACATCAAGCATAAAAAAATCCCATCCATTACAGTTGGCATAGATAAAAACAATTAACGCTTCCACAATTAACGATTCCATATCGAGTCCAAGATGGGTTATACCCTTAGGTCATACCCGATGCGTTTCGCCCAGCTATGGGCTTCATCAGGGGTAGATCAAGGCTGAGATAGTTCCTCTAGAAGTTTACGTTAAAATATACGTCTTTTGTGTCCTGGAATATATATAAATACTGTTAATGCATGTCCCGTATTACAGATACAGTCTATACTGTCCAATAGCTGTACTGTCATAAAATTGGTTGCCCCAAAAGGGTCATTCATATTCTGTTATAGTCATTTCACATTTATTCATCACTTGAGGGTCATATCATCCAATCCTGACGGCACATGGGGTCCCCACACATGCTAGGAATCCTGCAACTGGACTGCACCTCCTTCACCCTCCCCTGTCCGCGTGGTTTTTTATTTGGGGTGTCTCCCCCAAAGAGCAAAAAGGGGCGACAGTCTCACCTGTGTGACTGAATAATTGGACAATCAGCTGGCGGTCATATGTTCAAGCGGTCAAATTCAAGGAGAGGGTCCATATGGTCATGGGGTGAAGATCCCTTACTGGAGTGGATACCGGGTATGAGGTCCCCCTGATCTTAGGTAGCAGTTTGGTCGGTCAGTCATTCAATCTGGGGGTGTCGGTATGGTATGGTTCACCATACACCTCCACATGATAAACGGCTTGGTTATACGATAACAACAGGTTTAACTAGTCAATCACTCATAGTATGTTAATATGATCTGATTGGTCATATATGCTAGCGTATCCAGTCTGGGATCGTATCACCTGAGTTCACCGTAGTTCCCTTAGTGTGGTCTGTCATGCAACCTAGCACATCCCTTGTCCAAGACAGTCACATGTAACTTGAACAGCGGTCACTTAGATATAGCTTGTATGGCCATTAGCACGTCTCATGTCCAAAAACAGTCACACATTGGTCAACATTAGTTACCTTCAAAGGGTTTGTCAAAACGTCCAGGTCCAAAGTTGTTCGCCCGCGGCGGCCCGCGCATGCGCAGATCGTCTCCGGCGAATGTGCAGTTAACCTGGCAACCCCCGGTTGCCAGGGAAGCCGGGCGCTCGGTTTGGGACACAGCACAGGTGTCAGCCGATGTGTAGGCTGCGGGGGCAAGCAGGTCCACCCCCCCCAAAAGGACATGTATGGACACCTGCCCCTTGTTCTTCCCCCATTAATGATCATGTGGCTGTGTAGGTGTTGAGACAGGGGAGGAGTGATGCAAAAGTGATTGAGGCATGTGAGGAGGTGCAGGGTGACCAGTGAGTGTAGATGGTGAGATGAGGGGCACACTGGATATAAGTGTAGGGGGTGTGTCTGTGAAGTGCAGTGTGAGGCAATGTGAAGGAGGGTGCACAAATTAGAAGTGTGGGGGATATGTGACAGGAGGGAGGGGAGGTGGTGAGGTGACCAATGGCTGGATAGGGTATGTGGGTCAAGTGGCAAGTGTGGGAAGGTCGAATGGATGGCCAGTGGTGATGGGGTGACGAGTGCATATGATGTGGGACCATGGAATGGTGAGTGCATGGGATGCATAGGGATGTGTGTGTAGGAGATGTGTGTGCAGTGTCGAAAGGTGAGGGATGAAGTGTGCGGTAGTCAGACAGGTGTGTTGCTGGAAATGTGAGATGTGGGGAATGTGGTGTGGAGTGGTGCAGAAGTGAGGTAGGGGAACATGAATTGGTGTGGAGTGATGTGTGTGGTGTGTGTGGGGAATCTCTTGATGAAAGTGCTTTGAGTGATTAACCCCCCCCCC
>CM070033.1:119727456-119755343 GCA_036250615.1 Ptychadena robeensis
AATTTCCACCGGCAGTTGGCTATCAAGTCCTCTTTGGGGGAGACACCCCAAATAAAAACCCCCGCGGACAGGGGAGGGTGAAGGAGGTGCAGTCCAGTTGCAAGATTCCTAGTGTGGGGACCCCATGTGCTGTCTCTGAACCAGACTTTTTGATCCGTATGACCATTACACGGTAACAGGACCACCTATAGGACCAGGCTGCTCTTTCTCCCCAGGTACGCGAACAAGCGGGTGACCGCGACCTATGTTTGGTATTTTTTCTGGATATGAAGGTTTGATTTTGGATGTTGACACTGTATGTAAACAATTTAAAGATATGTTGAAGTGATGAATAAATGTGAAATGACTATAACAGAATATGAATGACCCTCTTGGGGCCACCAATTTTATGACAGTACAGCTATTGGACAGTATAGACTGTATCTGTAATACGGGACATGCATTAACAGTATTTATATATATTCCAGGACACAAAAGACATATATTTTAACGTAAGATTCTAGAAGAACTATCTCAGCCTTGATCTACCCCTGATGAAGCCCATAGCTGGGCGAAACGCGTCGGGTATGACCTAAGGGTATAACCCATCTTGGACTCGATATGGAAGCGTTAATTGTGGAAGCGTTAATTGTTTTTATCTATGCCAACTGTAATGGATGGGATTTTTTTATGCTTGATGTATATGTCTCGGTGCCTACCATTAAATTATATTGTTTATTTATTCACATCCGTGTTATCAATATCTGTGCCGTGAAAGTCTCAGGGACTAGCCATCCCGCAATGTAGCAATCTGAGCCTACTCGGTCCTATATGTGTTCAAGTATTCACTCTATGTTCCTACAGTCATGCCAAAAGCCCAGTGCCAGGAGGCAATGCTTTGTTCTACTCCCTCTAGCCAACCCAAAAGACCAGTGTCAGGAGCAAGGTCTTAGTTCCAGCAGAGTATATAAGGTATAAACTTATTTTTTTTTCTATACACTAGCAGTTCCCATTCTCTGGACCATCTGACCAACTTATGGAGAGACACATTATATGCTCTGGCACTAACAACTTACCCATGAGCGCCTATTTACATAGATAAATAGGAGAAGTGAGTCTTAAGCTGGGCATACATGGGTAGATTTCTAAATAGAATACAATTGAGCGCTGTGCGCGCTCACGGAGCTTAATTGTGCTCTAATCTATTAGGAAATCTACCCATGTATACCTTCCTCAAATGAACAGGGTTCCAACATGTTGGAACACCCTGTTCGATGTCCATTACTTCAAAGGGAGATCGTGATTCCGCCTCCGAAGTAATGGAGACAGAAAGCTGCAGCTGCACAGCCTACTGTCTGTGATCAGCTGAGCTCAACTCCCGGCAGTGGAGGCCAGGCCGATCATGGCTCTGTTTGCTGTGTGAGGGGAGGGGGAGCCATGCTGGCTGCGGACTGCTTCTCTCCTCATACTGTTCTCAGCCTGTGTTGTGAGAGATTTTTTAAAATTACGGGTGCACTGGGTCCCCATGGAATGGCAATTGATGTGCACATTGAATCCCTTCGATTGACCTACAATCAATGACAGTGTCGTGACATCACCACGCTGTGATTGATCGAGGGTCAATTTCACAGGAATCTACCCGTGTATGCCCAGCTTAAGTCACATAATTGTATTACTAAAATGCAGACTTTTCATGTTAATACTGAACTCATGTTATCTAGCCTCAATCTACACAGCTATTACACAACTATTTACATAACAAACTGAGCTCACAACAGTAATAGCTGAGTGAGTTGATGCTATTATGATAGCTTAGAGCTCTCTCATGTTAGTGGCCTTTTGGCTTGGCTGGAGGGAACCAATTCGAGCCATCTCGGATTCAGAAATATTGTTCCCAGTATATTTGGAACTTAAAATTTTTTGTTAAAAATTTTCATTTTCATACCAAAGGATGCAGAGACTTTTCCCATAAACTTTAATAGAAATATGGTCTATAGTAATAAAAACTAAATATACTGCCCCTGTACGATAGCCATGAAATTATTTTATTTCTATAGTCAGATCTAATTGCAAAAACATACATTTATTTATAAGAGGCAACATAAAATTATATTCAGTTATACTAATTTGCACTATAGTTTGCAATAAAAGTACACTACACAATCTTGTGAAGCAGGCGATAATACAAACGATGGGAAATCACTTAGTCTGACAATGCAGATAAAAATTCCTTGTGAGAGAAATCCTTTCTCAGATTTTTAGTTAGATTTTGAGTTTTTGGCACAAGTGGTCAACACCACTCCTACACTTAGAATATATCTGCATCTTGTTCCTTTGGAGTGGTGATCTTCTCCTGGGACACAAACCCATTAGAATACTATTCGTTAATTTGTCATTAAAACATTATATTGGTAATTGATTTTTAGGATTTATGTTAATTAAATGTATTTGTGGTCAGATTACATCTCTGTTGCTTATTATATGATACTATTATGCAAATATATACCAATTAATTCAAATTCTATATAAAGCAGTAACTTATTTGCAAATTCTCAGTAAGAACACAGATCAAATACACCTCCGATGAGATCAAAGCATCATATCAAACACTCAAACAGGCAATTACAGTGTGCTGAGGGTGTTTGGATAGAGGATACCTGGAACAGGATCAGCAGGCACAGTACTGACAACTGGGATATGACTTATAATCACTTTGTTGTACTAAAATTCTAGGCGGTGCCTTTATTGTGAGTAAATCATGCCATCTCTTAATTAAGAATTACATTTTCATATAGATTCCATGACAATGAAGAGACTAACATAGCAAAGAAGCAACGTATGTACAAACACAGATAACACTAAATGAGGATTATACAAATCTATAGGTTCCCTTCAGATGCCTTTAAAAACCTAACTTGAAGACATGTATACATAAACCAAACCATCATTATTGGAATTCTATACTGTCAATATCTATAGATGTTGAATATTTAGGCCAAACACATGGCAGATGTTGTGACAGGGTTGTGTGTGAGAGGAGGTGAGATGGGAGGTCTCTTTGGACTCTTTGTACTGTATACACTATAGCACTAGCACACACATTGCACAGTACTCACTGCATTCATTTTCAGAATGGTGATGCATAACACATTTTTCTTCTAGTCAAAGAGGGAGTAAACTTTTTTTTAGGAAAGATTGCTGACCCCTGATTTAGACCATGGCCAAAACTATACAAATTCTAGAATCCATGCAGTCATGCTTTGGGGCTGTTTTTTTCAGCTGAAACTGGGGCCTTAGTTAAGATAGAGGGAATTATGTTCCAAATACCAGTCAATATTGGTACAAAACCTTCGGGCTTCTGAAAGCTGAACACGAAGAGGAACTTCACCTTTCAGCATGACAACGACCCAACGATTCATCTTTTGTCTCATTTTTGAACAGCACAGTAACCTGACATTTTACCAGGGGTGTTTAGACTTTTTTTTGTCCACTATATGTCCATGTCAACTGTCTTTCTGCACTTCAGCTGCTTTTGATCATTTATCCAAAACTCACTGGCATACAGATTTTATTCATTATAAAAGCAAATTGAATCCCATTAGTAGAAATAAGCCCTAACAGCCACTGGGTCTGGTAAACATGGTGCTGATTTTAGGTTTATAGAACCTGATCATAATATTATTCTTGGGCCTGGTACCATGGCAGGTCTGTCGTTCTGGTAGCATGGCCTGCATTATTGGTTAAGTAGCACAGTGCTACATTTAATAAGACATTGCTTTAATGCACTAGTTACTAAAGACTTTCTATTGTATATTAGTTTACCGTATATAAAATTTTACATCTAAATTTGTGTGAGGTTAGCTGTTACAAGTAGACTGTAAGTTTTTTATAGCCCTACTTTCTAAATACACCTATCATGACTTTGCCCTGTAGGTATTTGCCGTTTTGAACATGTTTAAAAATGTTTCGTTGGGTAAATAGTTAACTTTATTCAGTTTGAAAGCATGGATAAATACATTATTGGTGATATGATCGTAAGATTGAGCAAAAAACAAAGCATGGTAATGAAAACGGCAGATCTACAAGACATACTTTATTATTGTACATATATTCTTCTGGGCTAAATATCACTGTTGTAAATATATCTTATTCTTACAACTATGAGGAACATAGTTCCTACCAGGATAGCTTTTAGCATTATCATTTTTTTTCATGTGTTGTTATTTCTATTAAATATATACATTTATTAAAAATTTTTACAACATGCAGTCTGCTGATCAAATGATGGGATGGTTCAAACATTAGGATATCAGTGTATCATAAGTTGCATAGACAGTTTAATCTATGCACAAAAAAGTTTACAGATCTACAAATCCTTAACAATGTTATTGTTTGTCTCAATACCTTGCTTGAGCTGATCTGAATACAAGTGTGGAAAATGTTACATCTAATAACCACATACAACAATTATGATACATTTGTTTTTCAAAAAAAGCCATGTAACCACAAAGGCCCCTTTAACAAACTATTTAGCATCCTCTAGACAAAAAGGAGCATTTAACCTTTGTTAAAAGGAGCATTTAACATATCACATGTTTAGTACCTATGCAAAATCTTAATCCCATTCATTATTTTACGTACATAGTAACTCTGTGAACACAAATAGCTATTCAAAAAAGAAGTTACAAAAAAAAAGTTAAAAGGGTAAAAATGTATCCTTTTAAAGTATGTATTGACAGCCATGATTTGTGTGTTGTGTTATGCATACAAACTACAAAAAAAAATCAGAAAGCACAGCTTTCTTGTAAAAGTAAAACTGGTATCAAAGTTCCCCTTATTTTTACTCTTGAATGTCTGCCAAACAGGATTTTTAGCTGGCACAGAAAAAAAGAACAGCAAATAAGGAAAGAAAATCTAAAATTTGAAAGCTGCTGTCTTGTGAAAAAATACAGGGATTTAATGTTCCACAAAAGTTTTGCACTGGACAGCTGTAACTTCATATATATTTTTTATGCAACTGTTGGATATGTGGAGGCTTTTAGTGTTCATGTTTTCCAACCCTAAAATAAACAAGAGCCTCTATGTGGCACTGTGGCACCACTCTGTTGTGTGAAATGTAGACACTTTATCTAGACATCCAGCCAGTAGACGTTAACAAAGAATCCCTAATGCTACGTTTAGAAGGTCAGTTAAAAATGTATAGTTTTCATTGATCAATCACCTGTAGACCATGGGCACCTCACAAATGCAGTATTGGTGAGAGGTTTTCGGGTGGTAGCCCATAAGGATAGCATGGGTGAGGTTCTTGGTGATTGACAACTGCCCTCCAACTGCCTGCACAGTGAATGCAAGTGCTGCACACTATGATGTAGCTGCAGTTTAAGGGTGGGTGCTGCTAACTGTCAGGTCCCCTGAAATGCCTGATGTCTGAATACAGCTTCAAACTGTACAACAAGACTATAAACCATTTGCATATTCTAAAAAGAAAAAGTACTGGCACATAATGATCTTGTCTGATGTAGAATATTCATATTTATTTATGCTGTTGTGTTCAGATTACTAACATCACATCACTAACCAGTTTCTCATACCATGGTGTTGGGCATAAAATGCTGTAAGAGATCATCTTAACTAATGCTGAAAAGGCAACATCCAAGAAATGTGGAAGGAAAAATAGACCAACTATCGGGGAATTAGGTTGTGCAATTTAAATATCAATTGTTAGTCTAAAATCGACTAATACAAGGGCTAAAAAAGGGTGGATCAAAGTTTAGTTGATACCAAAACAGGCATGGAGGGGAAAGGGGACACACTTTCATGAAAATCCTCACATTACAAAGTTTTTCCTTCACTTGCTGTTTAGTCTACAGGACAGGGGGTAAAGAGAAATCTGTGCATTAAAAAAAAAAAAGAAAGATTTGACTTAAAGCGGAAGTAAACTCAAAACCCACATACATTACAACGACTTACAAAAATATTCCCCCCCTGTCAGCATATACATCTGTGGAGAACTGCTCACCAGAGAAAAAAATAGGTATATACAATCTTCCAATCTCCTCTCTCCCTAGCACCATCTTAGTACTGGCGCCTGAATCTACTTCCCCACTTCGCTCCATTTGTTGAACATTACTAGTGCCCCTCCCCTGCAGCCATATTTACCATCCCAAGGTTTTGGTATGGAGGACAGTTCTGGTCCTTCCAGAGATGGTGGTGAAGGGGTTCAGTGTGCGAGGTGATTATGGGGGTGACATGGATTTGGGGGCACACAGGTAGGCGGAGGTTATAAAATTCTATTACATCCTCATGCTGCCAGTCCCAGCAATGTCTCCACTACCCTTCCTCCTCCACAATCTCCTCACAGTGACACTTCCATGTCTGGGAAAGTATCTCATTCATCCAGATCCCAGCAATGTCTCCTCTACACTTCCCCCACACACCTCACAGATGACACTTCATGTCTGGGAGGGTTCATCATCTCATTCCAGATCATGGATTGGATGGATGAAGGACAGACATGACTAGGTTACTGGGTGATTAAATAATCATGATTACTCCTCTGCTGCCTGTCCCAGGCAATGTCTCCCTACCTCTACATCCTTCCTCACAATCACTTCACAGATGACACTTGAGAGAGGGGAGGGGGAGGGGGAGGGGCACACAGCACCACTGTGATAGGGAGTCACAGAGACAGATGCACTGCATTTCGGGGCCCCACTAACGCTGATGTTTCCGGAAGTCTTAGAGCTCTCAGCTCTAACAAGGACCTCAGCGCCATGGCTCAACGTCACAGCATGGGAGGGGCTACCCTCGGAAAACTTTCTTTCCTGTTTAAGATTTTTTTTTTTTGCTCTTTTTGGGACTGGATTGCACCTGGTGGCCTATTGCGGAGGAGCGGCTGATGCTGATAGTGCAAAGTCACCTACAATGTGGTAGGTCCGCTTTAAGCTTTATTTTATATAACTGATTAGGGAAGAAAGCTTAGGATAGGGGCCCAAAATGTGGCCATAAGTTTTTGGTGGTGCAATACAATAACAACCTCATAGTTGATTAGGAAGGGGTAAAATCTTGATCCCAGATAAAAGGCAAGGTTTCCAGACATTTTAAAGAGCCAGGAGACTATATACCCTATCATCCTGAAGAAGTGGTCTGGTACCACAAAACGCATTGATGTTCAATAAATTGATATTTTATGACTATGGGCGCCTCCTAGAGCCTTTATTATCCCATTATCCTTCCTAATCATCCAAATCAAGGACAACTGCTTTGTTCCGTGACCCCGGGTCCGAGTAGGGATGATGACACAAAATTTCCTACTGCTTCTGCTGCTTCTGACACTGGTGATGGCATCCCATACACCTTATACCAGCAGCCAAATTCTCATTTTAATATTAAGCTGAACAGTTGATACGCTCCCTTTTCCCTGTATAGAGACTAAAACACTCTTATTATCTTCATTTCTTTCATCCAAAAACTCGTGGAGCCATTCTTGAAAAGTCCCTGGGCAGGACAACTGCCTCTGTACAAACCTAGTTGAGCTTAAATAAAATAAAAGGCTCTATGACCTTTTGGCCTACAACATAAAAGGGCTAAGTATCTGTGCTTTAGAGCACATTTACTTAAATCAAACTAGGAACACTTTTCAGGCAGGTTACCTATTTGAGTTGGTAGCACATAATGCCTGAAATTATACGGATTTAAGTTGCTGCTGGTTTTGAGGCTAAAGGTGAATAAAAGACTTGGCTCTTGTTATAAACATGGTAATAGCTCTATGATCTGCAGTCTGCTAGCAATCATGTAACAGTTTTCTGCTTCTTAAAAGCTGAAATAGTGGCAGAAAATAAAATACAGGTTTTCATTTCCCAAGAGGTCCACCTCAGAAACATACCACATGGTTACCCCTCCCTGCCCAGCTCCTGGCTTCCTCTTTTCAAGTCAATATAATTAGATTTGTGGGCTTCTGAGGAGGAAGGTGGTTTAAAGATTTGGAAAACACCATAAAAAAAAGTTATCCTTAAGATCCTAATGTGGAACAACTTAGAAAAAAACGTAAGGTTATAACTAGGTTAACAAGGATCTGGATGACTACAACATGTCACCAGATTAAAACATGTTGTAATTGGATAACAACTCTGAACTCACAATAACTATACTGATTCATAAGCAACTTTACCAACAAAAGTTGAAAGCAATTCAAATAACAAACTGTGCCCTGTGGCATCCTTTATCTCAGGCCTACAACAAAGTATGCTATGTTTTTGAAATATAGGTGGTCTGAGACTAAATTATCTTTGACAATCTTAAATGAACTATTAAAATGGGATGCAGAAAATAAGGAGATTTCAGCCTTGGTGCAGTACTATTGCATGTGTCACTGTTGGTGATCATAAACTCATTCTTATTTGTGTATAATACAGATAACAAAGTTCCTGGCATTATAAAGACTCAACACAACTATTACAAGTTAAAACATTCCACACCTGTCTGATGTTGAATTAACACTGCTGGCATTCCTAGAGCCAACAATCAGATATCAAAAGACTAGATATTAAAGTGCCAGGTGATTGAAGTTGTATAATGATGGCATCTGTTCATGAGCTGGATCAGAAATCAGTTGGCAGAGAAAATCATAGCTGCCATTAGCATGAAGTTATTTTCAGAAGACAACATCCACTCTCAAGGTCCAGCGTCTTCTCTTCCATTTTCATCCATTCAATTTTAAAGGTGCACATGCAATTCCATAGGATTGCCATAAGCTCACTTTGAATCTTAAATGTAATGAATAACCAAATCAAAAACTTAACCCAAACTGTAGCTGCAATATTTGGAATCCACATGTGTTTTACCAAAACCCCTGCTCCTTCCCCCACCAGAAAATAAAATATACTTTATACATATTTACACTTTTCATACATCTATTTATACAGAAATCCCAAAGTGTCTGTTTGGCTTTCAATGTTTTCCCTTTTCTTAATCTTTTTAACATTTTATTAATTGACATTTCTGACCATGCAGATATATCTGCTCTAAAATCTTTCTAGAATAAAAAGTTATGTTTTATTGACCAAATTGGAAGCAGTGCGCTCCTGCAGCCGTGGGATAAACGACTCCCTGTAGTTGTCTGCACAACAACTAATTGAGCACCCCATAGAATTTCTGTGGGACGGCCGCCTGGAAACCGACCGGTGGACGCCTAATGTGGCGTCCGCTGGTCAGCCACGCTAAACGGTCGTTTACCTGGCGGTAAAAAACTTAGCCTTAACCTTCAAATTGAACCCACCCTTTCTCTTACCTTAAAGGCCCCCCTACACAAGCTAGGCACACACGGGTAGATTCACATGCTAGAAGCTGGGGAAAACGGGTCCCAGAGGTCCCCATTGAACAGAAATCAATGTGCCCATATGGTTGTGGTTGATTGCACATGAATTTACCGGGTGTGGCTAGCTTAACAATCTTTCCAAACAATTTCTGTACAATCAACTTTTATTCTACCAAAACCATGTAATATGAGGACCTTTCTAAACCTTACAATCACTTTGTATTCTATCAGGGAAGACCTGACAATACAAAGTTGTTGGTAGATATAATGGAAATTGTATGGAGTGATCTAAAGGTGTATGGGGGTTTTAGCCACTTTTAAATACAATGTGAGGGAAAAACATGTAGCTCCTGGGACTGGGTTCTACACCAAACAATTTTTTTCACTCAATTTATATTGCTTATTTTTTAACCACTTGTGTTTGCCCTATGATGACTGAACTTGTCATGGCACAAGTTGGTAATGGACATGTTTTCCAAACTAATTGGTCAAGGAGAAGAGGCTCATTGTGGGCTATCAGCCATGCCTCCTCTTGACTGTGGCATGTTGTGGCTGTATGAACCACTTTTTCTACCCACTGGGCATTCTGCTCAGTGAGTCTGGTATGCAGTAATGCCCCTCCACCCAAGTAAATACCAGTATACAGAATGACAGTAAGAGGAGGCATGGAATTGCAAGTGCAGTGAATATATTAACTGCTGTCACCACAGTAACTGCGCAGGTGCTGGATTTCACACAGTGATGTTTACATTCACAAGGACATACAGTGCATGAGCAGCGATCATGGGAACAGCATGTAAATATATTCACTTCACTTGCAATTCTTCATGTATGCACACATTGTACTGCTGAGAGCCCAGAAACTCTGGGTCTTATCAGGTAAGGATATTGTGGCTAGAAAACACATGCTTGTGCTTTCTATGCTGTTTTGCAGCTGTCCAGATTTAAATGAATGCGTCCAGAGGTTCTGCACCACACCTGTGGAAACAGGCGGCACATTGAAAACAATGGGGGTGCTTCGGGCACGCCCACTCCCACACCACTCTAGTGGATCCTTGGCCTCACTGAATTATATTTTCTAAAAACACTATTTATCATTTAGGCTCCACTATGGACAGACAGAAAAACACATGTGGCAAGCATGTTTTTCTGTCCGGATCAGCCGTGGGTTGCCACATTTTTCTTGTTTTTCTAGTTCACTGACAGCCTATTGACTGTCAATCGCCTAAAACCTGCATCAAAACTGCACCTGACGCAGCCGGCGTGGGCATGTATTTGAGCTGCAAATTTAGGGACAGTGCGGCCATGGAAAATGGTAAACTGCATGTTTTTTTCCATGACCACACCACAACCAATCTGCGGCATTGGAACAGGCTTATTGATGGTTATAGGAACGGTTCGGGTGTGGCCCAAAAACCATGCCACATTAGCTCCCAAACCACCCAAGTGAAGTCTTAGCCTTACTTAAGCCCCCCATACACGTTCCGATCCTGTCTCCCGATTTTCACCTAAAATGTTATGGTCGGTCGGTCGGCTGGCACGAAAAATCGGAATTCTAATTATCACCGATCCATCAGCCCGACCCTATTTATTAACAGCAGATCGACCCAAAATTTACGGACAGGTTCGAAGCGGTCCCGATCGATTTTTCGGCTGATTTTGAGAAATCGGGATTGGTCGGGTACATAATTCCGAATCCGATTAATCTCCCGACCCGATCGGTCGGTCGGGCAAAATTCGTACAAAAAAATCGGAACGTGTATGGGGGGCTTTAGTTTTAGTGCTGCAAGTTTTTGCTATAGCAAAAAGACTCACCCAGTTAAGTACTTGGCCAAGAACCTTCATGACATGGTTACCAGATAATAAAATAATGAAAACCTTTTAATGAGAACCATTAACAATAATAGTAACCTGTTGCCCACTCAAAACTTAAACATTAGTTTTGGGTGGACTTACCATTAAAGCTGGGGATAGACGGGTCTTTTTCCTGCCGAGAAGGCAGATCGATCTACATCCTGATGTTATCATGCATGGACGCTAGTGCCGAGAATCAGCCGGGCACCCTTTGTGTGCCGGCCATTACTTTGGATGCATGTAATGGGATCTGCCGGGAATTTACCAGCAAGTCGGATCACATTTAGTTCAATGCATGTGCTCGAAATAAATGCAAGGACTACCTGTTATTTCAGGATTAGTACAGAAATAATAAATTGCCAAAAAATCTCTATGACATATTTGATTTAGACATTCACCACAGTAAATTTTCTCTTTACAGGAAATGAAATAAAATTAGCATGGCAAATGAAAAATGGACCATGAAATGACTATGACATGTCATGGCTGTTTGAATATTTGTCAAGGTAAATTTCCCAGAAAAAGACACAGATTTACCATGTCAAATATCTAAGCTCTCTGATAACTATAGTTATTTGGTAACATGAAACAGTATTTCTGCAAAAGGAGTGATTTGTGTTTCTCAACCATGAGAATCTAAATTAAGTATTAATCAATCTACCAAAAAAAGCCCAAATCCCGCACAAGCCAACAAGTACAAACCCTACTCTTCTATGTAGCTAACCCAAATATAACAGTATGGTGGCACTCACTCCCTTTCACACTATTTGCATTGTGCTTTAAAAATGCGTGAATTTTTTAATTGCACGCGTTGTTTTACCGCACACGTTGTTTTACTGCATGCGTTTTTACATAGACAACCAATGGTACCGGTTACACTGCATGTGTTGCGTTTTTAAAACCCAGCGTTTCAGCAAGCGTTTTCAAAAACTTACTGCTGTATGCATTTTTCATAAATTGTTCCTAAATTTTTCATTGATTTGTTCAAAAATGCAAACGCAGATGTAATGTGAAAAACGCATTCGTTTTTGTATATATGCAGAAATGCATGCCTGTTTAAATGCATGCCTTAAAAAAAACGCATATAGTGTGAAAGGGCCCTAACAGATATATAATGAACTAAAAAACTTAAAAAGAGCTGGATTTCTTCATATATTGAAAATTGCAAGCATATAAAAAGGGCCATCAGCAGCATTTGTGTTGTGGTACCGTAAAGCCATAGGAAACCTGTTGTACCTCTTGCAGCGTGTTGCAACAAATTCCCTGAAGCACACAATTTTGGTGAAACGGGGTTTCACCGGTGACGGACAGCGGACAAAAGTCACGGAATGCTAATGCATCCAGCACTCAACCTTCACTGCAGCATGGCTAGTGTGAAATGGTCCTTACAGACACCCATGCTGCCTGTAAAGCAAGTCTAGTAGTATGTCTATAAGGGCCTGTCTGCCTATCAATCTGCCGAACATTCACCAATAAAGAAGTTTATTAAGATGCCTTCAACATTCACATGCAATTTTCATGCAGACTCAAGTTGAGCCAATCAAACTCTGCAGATGCTGTTCTACACTGGATCAGTTTCAGTCTGCATGCAATTTGTGAAACGTGGAAATTGTGAAATAGAAATTCAGAACCTGCCCAATCACATCTCTTTTTATTTTATGCCTTATTTCAATCACATTCGGTCCAGGGAATCAGGAAAAAATATGCATTTTTTTAAGTCCATCTAACAGAAAAATAAAGGTCAGCTTAGTATGGTTAGCTAAAGGACTTCTCCCCCCTTTGGTGATCATTCACAATCACCCGCGAATTTAATTGCAGCGCAGTGATCAGCTGAGAACGTGCCCAATCAGATCGCAGATCGCGTCCGATAGCCCCTGATCGCGTCCATGGACATGAATGGACGTGTTTATAAATCTTTTTGAATTTTTCAACGCATCCGCATTCATTCTCTTTGGGCGCAATCAGGGGTGATTGGGTACGATCATTATCGCTCCTGATTGCTAAAGTGGGGACATAGCCATAAAGTTGCTGTATGGGAGATTAATCAAGTCGAAGGATTCTTACTAGTGAATTACTGTACTGTGTATTTTATAGTTGTCCGATGTTCAGTTAATTATATGAATTGTCCATCACAAAATGTTACTTTACCAAGACAGTTGTGTCCATCGTGCGCCAATCGAAATCCATCATAACAAATGCACCTGTAGTTGCCAGGTATGTTAACACAGTCATGTACACACCCTGCATTATCATCCCGTTCACATTCATCTACATCTAGAAAAGAAAAGCCAGAAATAATTACCAGTTCATACAAACAATATCCACAGATATTAAATATTTTAAAATAAATCTGTTAAATAAATTCATAATAGACATTTAAACCATTGAAGTTTACCACTGTGACAGGAAATGGTCAAAAATCAACACCCACAAAATCTGTCAGAACAATTGCTTGAAGGAAATAGACCTTTGTCCAATTTTTTAAAATATATTAAAACTTGTAGAGCTTCATCTGTCATCCAGTACTAAGATTAAAAAAAGACTAATAGCATTGTCTGTCATTCAGTAGCTAGAGAGAAACACCCCCAGTGCCCAGAAAAACAAGACCAGGAGCAGTGTCTGTCACCCAGTGCCCAGAGAGAAAGACTAAAAGCCTCATGTGTCATCCAGTACCTAGAAACACAGGGCAGAAGCATTGTCTGTCACCCAGTACCCAGGTGGAAAGAATAAAAGCATCGTCTGCCATATAATACCCAGAAACAAAGACTTACAGCTGCGTTTGTCAGCCAGTATTCAGAAACGAAGGTTAGTTGCAGTGTCTTTGACCCAGTACCCAGAAACACAAGGCA
This sequence comes from Ptychadena robeensis, assembly GCA_036250615.1. Classification (NCBI taxonomy): domain Eukaryota; kingdom Metazoa; phylum Chordata; class Amphibia; order Anura; family Ptychadenidae; genus Ptychadena; species Ptychadena robeensis. The sequence continues at coordinate 119,741,455 of CM070033.1, forward strand.
GCAGTGCGATCTGTCAGCCAGTACACCAAAGTACAGCTAGTAGACAGGCAAGCAGCAACATCTGTCCACCAGTAGCGAGAAACACAGGCAAGCAGCATGTCAGCGAGTATGCAGAAGCACAGGCCAACAGCAGCGTCTGTCACCCAGGACCGAGAAACGCAGGCCAGCAGGGTCTGTCAGTGAATATCCAGAAACACAGACCAGCAGCAACATCTGTCACTCAATATCCAGAATACAAGCCAGCAGTGTCAGTGAGTACCCAGAACCACAGGTCAGCAGAATCGTTTTTCACCCAGTACCCAAAAACAAAGGCCAGCAGCATTGTTTGTTACCCAGTATCCAAAAATAGAGATGGTCGAATTTTTTTTCAAATTCGACCATTTTGACGGTTTCGAGTTAACTTGATGTAGAGAAGGGTTGGGGGTATACTCCAAAAAAGAAAGTATGTCTCTAACACAAATAGTCTTTTCACAAATTAAGTTCAAAGTCAAGTAAAAATTTTGAAAATCTGAATTTCGATTTAACTTTGAACTTAATTTATGCAAAAACGACATGTGCTAGAGCCATTCTTTCAAATGTTCCCCCAACCCTTCTCTACATCTCCAGCAATTTTGGTGATGATACCATGTTCAGGGGCTTTGCAATCAGCTCACAAAGTTAGCAAGTCGAAAAATTTGACCATCTCTATCCAAAAACACAGGGCACCAGCACATTGACAACCTCAGTGGTTTCCTTTTTCCTTAAGGCCCCCCCCCCCTTGCCTGTGCCTATTAAGTTGCATGCACACAACCCTTCTAATAATACGATGTTCAGTGGCTTTGTAATAAACTTACTAAGTCAAATAGTGAAATTTTCTAAAATAAATTCCACCTTCTCTTGAAAGAAATTAGCAAAAAAAAATTTCACAAGTTGGCGCTGCCACTTGTTTACATTTCACCAGCTCGAGACCAGCTCGGGATTATCACTTTCACTTAGAGTTGACAGTCTGACGTCACTGATGGTGCGCACCCACAGGGAGGAAGGTGAACCCCAGGTCATGGCTAACACCCAAAGCACTAAAGAGAAGTTTCTTTTTGTTTATCTATAACTTTTTTATTGCTAATTTAGACAAGCTCAGCCCAAATAGTGATAGTAGTGACCACACACATTTTGAATTCAATCATATGTGTATGGTCCTGTCCATATGAGTCCTTTAAAGAAGGGTACTAAAACAGGGTGCACTAAGATGTTTGTAAATAACAATAGACAGGAAAGATCTAATAATTCATCTGTCATCATTGTATGCTTCAAATATTATACCTTTGCAGTGCTTCCCATCCCCCGTGTATCCAGACTTGCATATGCACTTGTATGACCGAGGGGTATTTTGGCAGATGGCATCTATGTGGCATGTATCTGTTCCTTCCACGCATTCATCAACATCTAAAATAAAGGAATGACAATATGCTGACAACAGATTTTCCAAGTGGTACATCAACATTAACACAGCTATATAAAGCAAGTCTAAAGGGCTTGGTGACATGTTTTCTTGTATGTCCTATACTGTAAGAAATTCCATGTAACATAAAGCTATGCCTGTTCCACTTTACAGAGTGCTCAATTGTGTGTACTGTGCAATGCATGCAGAGGGCATAACTAACATACAATATTCATCAATTTACATGCAGCATTAGTGTTTCTAATACAAGAGTAATGAAAAAGCTAATGCTAGTGTGTGCAGCATGGCATTATTAGATAACACACCACACAATGCAGTGCATTTAAGTGTCAAAGAAGCAACGCATTCTTTCTATGGATACCTGAGTACCATGAATACCTCATAATGTGATGCTGAATAATGTGCTACATGCGTTACTGGCAACTCGAATAGTGTGAAAGAGCCCTAACACTACATTTTAGTTTTAACTGTCAGATACTCTGATTTGAGTACCCAAAATCAAACGTTATTACAGGCTGGATACTGAATTTCAAAATGCCTCCATGACACATAAGCTGTTACACCAATTGCAAATAATACATCTATTAAGTGAAGCAAATGATAGGAATGACCCAACTTGGTCCAACTTGTTGTCTCCCATAAAATTCAAGTTCCACATCCACTAAAAGTATAAAAATAAGTTAGAATCTTAGAATCTAAGAGGCCTGGGGACAAAGTATACAATAGATAGGGGAACATGGGAATGGCAGGGTGGTGATGTTAGGAATGAAGAAATGGGTAGCCAACGGAGGAGGTGTAAAGGGAGAAGAGGACCGGGCCAAGCACTGAGCCTTGTGGGACGCAGACAGGGAGGGAGGTAGGAGAAGAATTGCCGTTGCTTGAGCTTTGTAGAGAGCGGTCAGTAAAGTAAGAAGAGAACCAAGAAACTGCGAAATCACGAAAATCACGAGTCTTGGCTCCAAGGAATTCATTAGAAACCTTAGTAACCTTAATGAGCAACCTTAATGGTTCATATGCTCAAATTAGGTATCACCAATAAATAAACACTTTCTCATGTTGACAATAATGATGAATTCTCAAAGGCTAAAGCCAACAGTACAGGTCAACTTTAGATAGATTTTTTTATTCAATCTGCAACTTAAATATAAATTTTTTGTGAACTGTATGTAGAAACACACACTGTTATCAATGCAAACGGGTTCTCTAAATTCTTTTTCTAGTTCCAGTTATTAAGGTAAAGGGTGTATGCATGCTCCATTTTTCAGCATGACCAATCCCAGCACTTTCAATTTAATGCTTAATTTTCTCGATTAATTTAACTACTACTACTACTTCTACTACTGAGACAGAGAGAAACTACCCATCTATGACAACATTAGATAGATTTAAAAGTTTTGATTGCATAGAGACAGTTTTGATTTGGTAAACAATGCCTAGGGCAACTAGTCCAAAGAATGTTATAAATCTTAAAGCTCAGAGAAGTAGGTAAAGCGTAAGGGACAAAAAAATCTAAATTCTTCCAGTTTGACACATACCGGCAAGATGCACCCATGATTTTGGGGAGGAAATTAGGGAAAAAAATAGAGAGACTAATTGATATATAGAGTGAGTATGCAGCATGTTCTAGCAGAGAGTGCAGGGCTGGACCATGTAGGATGTTTCAGTGTTTATATGTATATGCCTCATCTCTGAATAGACTGCAGGGTGTGAAGGACTGGACATACTGTATACTGGTTTTCACTAGGAATAGAACAACTTCTCATATCCCAAAAACAAATTTATAGAGAATTAATTTACCCTGATAGGTAAGCCTTGAACATGCTCTTTACATATTCACTTGGATGTAGAGGTGAGTCTTTGGCTGTAACAACAGGAAATATGCATATGGGATTGCAAGTGAATAGATTACCTGCTGTGACAACCGGCAACCCACCCCTCCTCCCGAGTGAATATGTAATATCATGTTCCAGGGTGAGCTACCAGGGTAAAATAATCTAATTCTTAGTCTCTGGGCTCTGGCAAAATCATAGTAAACTGGATGCTAAGCTTGTGAGCGAGTTTTTATACATTTTATCTTCTAATAAAATTGTCTAGAATAATGGGGTTGGTTGTGTGTCCTTCCCTCTTTGTTTTTGCTTTAACACTATAACACAGCTAATCATATAAAGAAAAAGGCTTCTTCATAATATTTTCATTGTTTAGGTGAGCTAGAACTAAAACTAGGGCTAGTTTTAGTGAGAACCCATTAAAACAGCACCATAGTGTGGCTATTATCTGATCTGAAGAAATGTCCAGTCCATTCTTTTCCGGTCCTTTACATATCATTAGTTATTTTTTTTTCTCTCCCAAACTTCATTTAGAAAGCAAAGCAGCACCACTGTATTGCTCCTGTTGCTTTTACTGTTTTGATGTTCCCATTTTAATGATGTGTTATTTGTACAGTATATCTCTATTTTCCTTCACATCTGAAATAGAGTATCACTCATCACTCATCTTTCAGCTTCTAAAAACTTTGCTACCAATACATTACATTGTCTAACTTCTTTCTGTTGGATGTGTCTTTTATCATCATTTTTCATCATTGTAAAGTTATCGTCTCTAAAAGCTTATGAGGTATTACCAGCTTCCTCAAACAAAACTGTAACCTGTTCAATTATTCCTCTGTAGTCCCTGCATTTTTATGTATTAGAAATATTATTGTTAGAATGTTCTTGCATTTATATGTGCAATGCTTAAGGTTGCAATGCTTAAGGATGGTTGAAAAAGAGTTCTGCTCGAAACGCGTCCCATTGTTCCTATGAGGCCCCCCAGCATCTGTAAGCAGGAAGTGATCTCTTCTCCCCCACCAGGAAGTAAGGTCCTCCTGGATAGCACATGGCCTGCAGAGAGCCATCCTGAAACCTCTCTCAATGTGAGTATCTTGGTTGTTGTTTTGTCTCATTTTGTTCCATTGTTTTACCTTATCTTTTCACATGATTTAACTTTGTTGTACTAGGTTGTGCGCCTCTGCCTGTTCTTATATTGTCGTTACTGGAAGACCCACACTCCTCCATTTTGAGAGCTGCACACCTGCACACAACTTAAACATCCATCCCTCATACGACTTCATTTTGCTCTGTGATCCTTGCTCAGGCCCCATACCCCACTGAGGCCTTTCGGCCACTGATATCACTATAGCTGTGTAATCACTGCTGAAGGTTGTGCGCAACTACCCATCATCTTTCAATGCTTAAGGTGCCTACTGTATCCTTAAGGATATACACAGTTGTGTTAAGTTATAGTTCTGCTAAGTATTCATTCCCAGGTTGGCTAAATTGGTTTAAAGTTCTGGATTCTTAATACCAGAATCCAAACTTTACCAAGTTTCCTAGTACATTTTAAATTCCTGAACATAGTATTATCACTATATATTCCTGGGGGGGGGGGGGTGTTTTAAATGACAATTAATCCCAATTAGCCCATGAAGTGGTGCTGAATACACAGAATGCATAATTTATACAGCTCATATTCAATGATTCATGCAGTGTACAATGTTTAGACATATAACTGACATTGACAGCTAAATGTATTTCTATTAAATGAATGCAAACTAACGAAGCACTGAAGCACTGTAGATGGGTACATTTGTTTAGGAATTGATAACAAATTAAAAATTACAAACAATTTGTGTGTCATAATCAGCTTCTTTTTCATATGATTTGTCACTTTCCTATATCTGGCAGCTATATCTGATATTAGGTAAGCAGCTTTCATTAAAGCAGGGAACACATGACTAGATATAGGAGGTGTTCGAGGTTCCCTCCAGCAGCGCGTTGACGTCATCATTGAATATTGAGCTTTATTCAGTACTTGGGATTGAGTACAGAACTGAATTACAATTCTTTAGATTGAATTTGTGTAATATGAGTTTATTAGAGTTTCAAACAGGAAAACAATTACAACATTCAGCTGTAAAATCAACCAAACAAACATAACAAAGGGAATGAGAAGAAGGACAGTGGCAGTGTGTAAAATACCAAAGAACATATGACTGTCCAACACAACATTAGAATATCAAACTGAAAACATGGAGACAGTCTTGAGGTACTTAAAGTAATAAAGCAGCGCAGGGCCAAACCTGGATTATAGTCTTGATCACCAATGTACAGCGCAGGGGTGACAGAGGATGTGGAGTAGCTGGAGTTAAAGACATAAGTGAGAAACAGGGAAAGCAGAGAGTGGAAGGATTAGTAATATTTAGGGGTAAAACCATCAAGGCCAGGGCTTTTGCATGGTGGAGAAACTTGGATTGTGCTGATGAGTGCGTCCATCGTGAAAGGTGTCTCCAGTTCCTGACTGTCAGCTGTGTCCAGCTCAGAAAGGGTCGTTTTAGTGATGTAGGAGAGCAAGGAAGGAAGCAAGGCCAGAGGGGAGGGCATATCCTGTGGCGTGGTACCAGGGGGAGAATTGATTAGAGAAAGAAAAGTGGAAGTGCCGTGTGGACTGAAAGTTTACAGGCCAAGAAGCCTGCCGCACTTATCCCTGTTTTTGTAGAGGGTTCTCTTACATTGATCTCTGTATTTCGCTATACGAGAAATCATATAGGGCCAGCAGTCGAGCCCGAGTGTCAGACAGTTCCAACATTGTTGTAGTAAAGAAATTTGATTTCTGGAGGGCCTTGAGCAGACACAGGTTAGAAAGTGGTAGCGATTTCATCCTGTCTGGCCTTTTCAAGGCAAAAGCTGTGCAACACTGTCTTGAGGGCTTTCAATTGAAGCAGTAAAGCAGTGTCATCCTTTGCATGATCAATGAAAAAGTTACTTCATGCAAACAGACCTCATCTTGAAGCAGGGTATCACGCCACGTCCTGGAGGGCTTATGAGTATCCGGTAAGTCAAAGGAAATTAAGGACTGAGCACACGAGTAAATAGAAGGACTAGGGATACTAGGGCCAAACCTAGGATCGCGTAAACAGGTAATGAATTCTCATGTATTATTGATGGACCGGGGAATTAAAAGTGTAATCTTTGGTAGAGGGATTTAAGCCCCCCATAGACAGGCAGACTCCTCCATACAACTTTCATGAGACCTACCAACAACTATGTAGTATAGTGACCTCCCTGATAGAATACATAGTGATTGGAAGGTGTAGAAAGGTCCTCCTATTACATGGTTTTGGTAGAAGAAAAGTTGGTTGTACAGAAGTTGCATGGAGGAGTCTGCCTGTCTATGGGGGGCTTTAGGTTTCTCCAAACATCTACTAGCCGATGCTCATGGAAACTCTTTTTATTGCATTAAGCTTACTTTATGTTGTCCAGAATTTACCAGAGGAGGCATCCATCCGGGGGTCCAAAACAAGGTTAAAATCCTCTAAAATCAGAACAAGACCCTCCGCAAACCTAGAGAGCTTAGATAAGATGTGCAGTGCATCATCTACAGGGTTATAATTAGGGACATAACATATACATAGGATCTATTATAGAGTCGAGCACCTGGTACTGTAGGGACCGATGAAGCGCTACAGAGGCTCCCTTGGATTTAGAGTTGGAGCAAGTGCTATGAATTCAGGTGGAATTGTGACTTGAAGGCACATGACCCTGTTTGAAGTGAGTCTCTGGAAGTATCAAGATCTGAGCTTTACATTTATGCATAAAGTTAAGTAACTGGGAGCACTTGGCGGGATTGACAATACCCAACTTGTGAAAAAAATAAATACATACATACATATATATATATATATATATATATATATATACTTAAAAATGATATTTAAACACTTGGCTGATGTTCTTTTCATCTAGGTTTACAGTCCTGTATTTATATATGAATGCTTTGACACTTAATATGTTTTCTTATGCAATGCATGCTCTAATTTTTTCTTTCATTTTCCTCTTTGATAAAAATATACAGTATATATTTATATATAATTATTTATTTATTTTAGTATTTTTCTACATATTTAGTATACTTTGTCACCTTAGTGCCAACAAACTCAGCTCTTTCCTCATCAGTCCTGGCATTTTTTTACATAGCACTTTAAAATATATCTAACTCTATTTGGAACCTGGCAGCTGTTTTAGTGTTTCCTGATTTGTTTCCTAACTTATTTAAGGGGAAATACCTGTCTGGAACTGCTCAAGACATACACTGAGTGATCCCAGGCTAAATCCATAGGCTGTAACTTTGCCAACTTTGCTCAAGGCAAATTTTATTCTCTAAGTAGAACAGGCTTTTTAGTCTAATAGGTTATTACACAACATTATTTTGCCACCTGCTTTTGATTTCCAAGCAAAGCCTTGTGCTTCCAAGCAATGTAAAGATTATTTCTCTGTTTACAGATGCCATATTGTGTCTGATTTTTTTTTATATGGTATTGTTTTTAGTAATTTATGGGTTAAACTGAATAGGGTACCAGTAATTTTATATTTGGCATATAGCTGAAAAAATAGCAAATAGCTAAAGTTGATTCCATTAATCATTTATTTAAAAACGTGTAAACCAAACTAAACACAAATTGTGGCTTAAGCAGACTGATACCTAATAAAATACACAGATCATCATTTCTATTGTTTGATTTCCTGATATGTCTTTGTTATTATGTTTCCTGCATCATTACCTGCCTCACTTTATTTTTACTTTAAGGGCTTGTTTCCATTACGTCGGGAGCCCTCCGCTAAGTGTACACGCTTAGCGGGGGTCCCCGACGTAGCAGATAGACTTACCTGCTCGGCGGACGGGTCTGTCTTCATTGCGCCGACCCAATCCGCCGGTGTCAGGCTGAACGTAGTCGAGTACGTTCAGCCTGTACACCGGCGGATGTCTAAACAGACCATCCGCCGGCAGGCTGAGTCTATGGGATACGTCGGGACCCCTGCTTAGCGTATACGCTTAGCGGAGGGCTCCCGACGTACAATGGAAACAAAGCCTTAGTGTGTAGAAATAGCTTGACGAATTCAAGCTATACATCAGTAAATGCAATGCAAAGTATTGTATGCAGTTGTGTCATTAATAGGCTCTAGAGTAGTGATGGGCGAACACCAGCTTTGGCTGTTCACGAACAGGCAAATCGAACTTCTGCAAATACCCCCGTTCACATGTTCGCGGCAAACCTCCATTGACTTTAATAGAGAGTGAACTTCTCAAACCTTCAGTTTATATTTGTAGCCACAATACCAATAAAAAAAGTGTCAAAATGGTGCAACCACGGGGACAGTGTCATGTCAGATGGAAATCAAAGGCTAAACCTCCAAAAATACAGATTTTTTAAAATGCTGTTTTTTTCATGTCTAATAGCCGGAAATCGCATCTAGATTACAGATTTTGTCAAAAATTAGCTGGAGTGGGCTGCCAGTCTGTCAGTACATTTTGAAACGCATCACCTTTAGTCAGATCTCTCTGCAATGTCCTTCTTTAGTTTGTGATGGTGAACTGCAACTACCAGCACGCCTCAGCTCAGGATTATAACAGAGCACAGGTCCCACAATTTCCAAGATAAATCTGTGTGCATGCTCCAACATTCAATTGGATAGAAATATATTGAAACACCTAATAAAACTTTTACAATCTACTGAAATTTTCCTACGTGATCAGTTGTGGTTTGTGTGGCTTTATGCTCCATTTTGATCACTTTTTGATTAATTGAATGCAGGTGAATGTTTTTACCATATATATATATACCTGCATACACACACATATACTGTATATATATATTTACTGCTAGTCTAAAGTTAAGCTATAAAAATACATGATTTTGCTACTGATTCTAAATAATGGAAATCAGCTGATAACATTTTGTGATACATTTAGAAAGTATTAAAGTCCGGCTAGATTAACCAATGACTAAAGCTGGGCATACACGTCTCGATTTTAGCTCGATCGTTTAACAGAAGCGATCACGCGATCGGATTGAATAAAAATGGAAGCATGCCAAAAGTGTCTGAGCGATCGATTTTGTCAAAAACCGGACAGAAAAACAATCGTTCACGGATCCGTTCTGATTGATAATTTTAATAAAAAGCAAAGGAATCAAGTGCTGTTAGTTGTCTCATGCGATAGTTTTAAGCGATCCATCTATGATTCTTGTGGAAATTACCTTTGTTTGTGTGCTGTTGGTCACTGGCCAGTTCTTCAGTATGTTGCAGTTTGCAATCGTTTTCGCAAATTAAAATCGATTCCGGAATTGGATGGGCGATCGGATTAAAAAACGATCGCAGGAAAATTGTGACGTGTATGCCCAGCTTAATGACTCTTAGAGAATAGATAGTATACCAAACCCTATAACAAACATTATAATGTCTTAAGGCTGCCATACACACCCTGATGGTGTGCAGGCAGACCTGTCCCGATATGCTCCGGGATGCTAACGTGATGACATCATCACGTTTGCACCCCGGTGCATTATGGGGCCCCTTTAGTCGGCCAGCACCCTTTGTGTGCTGGCCGTAAGCTTCAATGAAGACGCCGTCTTCATTGAAGCTTATGGCATCGGCTTGCATCAGCTTGCGCCGGCCAGAGAATATCGGACATGTCCGTTCTCTGGCCGGCCGAGCTGTGGGGGTTCATGCCGATAAGCGGACGATTTTTAACCTGACCGACGGTGCGAGCGCGCACGCCCGTCGGTCAGGTTAAAAATTGGCCGCTTATAGGCATGTGTATGGCTAGCATTAGTTTCCTTTACTTATTTTAAAGCTTTATAAAATGATTGTCAGGTTTCTAGGTGGGTAGCCATTCTTTTTACCTATGTACTGACAATTTGATCTTTCAAAGCATTATAATAAATGGGAGTGCCCCAGCTCTCTTTTTTCAATTACTATATTAAAGAGATGAATTGGGAGGATAAATAAGTAATACAACTATGTCACAGTGGGACTCAACAAATAACTAACATCTCATCATGACACAGACTGATGGCATAGATACATACAGGGAGCTGAATAAGTATCTGCTATTATTAATATAGTAAAATTTCTTTATCATCTCCCCCTTTGATCGCGTAAGCTATCACTTAATATTTACAAATATTCCAGTTCTGACAAATCTCTTCCCTTGGAGGGTAGACCTTCTAACCTACCCACAGTCAGGGTAATTGTCAAGAAAGGAAATGTATCTACACAATTACAAATACATACAAACATTGTTAACAAAACTTCTAGGGCAAAATTAACAGGTCACACTATACGAAGGTCTGGAGTAGAGCGCTAATAGTCTGGTTGATACAAGTCCCAAGGAGTTGTTGCTGGAATATGGCTGCACACCCACCAATCTGACATTTTGAAGTCTCTCATTGTTGTGATGCACCTAGTTTAACATCCTCAGTCTCTGCAGCTTGGCTTATTTTATTCCAGAATGTTCATCAAGATGAAAGGGGATCCAACACACTGGTGCAGGAGGTTGACTCTTCACCTGAAGTTGTCATTTCAATCTGATATAGAAGCAAATGAACAACAGTAGAACAACTCAGGGCTTAGGTGGATCATCAGTGAGGCATTACTGTGGCCCCTGACACTCAAACATAAGACAACAGTTGGTAAATACCAGGTTGGCTGAAGGCGATGCTTCCTCCTTTGACTGTGCCCCAATTGCAGACACAGCCTTGGCAGATTTCTCAGTAGTGGTGGTAGTGGTGGAACCCTTTGACAATAAGAAGATGTATCCAGGCTTGCGTACCCCCCTAACTTGCAGCTGTTGCAGTCATCAGTGGGACCTGGAAAAAGAGCCTTCCATCATTGCTTTAGGGGTTCTTGACAAGTAACGAATGACCACCACCTGATCTCCAGCTTTCAGCAAATGGTACATCAGTTCAGGATCTGTTAACTAAGCATCTGGGAATGCAGGTCAGTTAGCAAGCAAAGTCAATGAGGTTTCAAAAGCCAAGGAGTCACAAAAGGTGCAGTTCACATATATTCATTAAAAAAAGGTAATTCAGGTGCTTTCTGGGTGTGCGCCCGATGGACATAAACCTTAGGCAGTGCATTTTTCCATTAAATTCCAGCAATTCCTGCAGCAATTTAATTTTTAAGACCACAATATTATTACCTCTACTTTCCCTTCTCTGTCAACTGTTTAGGAATAACATTTGGGGTAATACCTGTTAATACAGACATAATTTTAAAACAATTATGACTCTCCCAATCCAAAAACATTGTTGAACACATTTTTCATATACACAAATCACATTTTTCCCTTGTTCTGGGATTAGTTATTACGCTATCATATTTATCTGATCACCTTAATTTCAATTCACAAAGATGCTTTAATTACATTATTTATCCTGTTATTATATCACTGTCAGTGTTATTTTGTCTTATTACTCTTATTATAACCCAACAAGTCAGTATAAACAAATGTACATTATCAATCCACAAGGGTTACCACAGATTATCAAGCTTGAGAATTTCTATAACTATCAATGCAAAAGTATAGAAAGTCACGTGAAATAAAACAAAATAACCATTACAGGACCTCCAACGTACCTTAGTGAAGCTTGTTTGTGAATTGAGCAAATTTAGGACGGGTCATTTGGAATCATCACCTTCCTCTAGCACAAGACAGCTATTAGGAAATCATCTTTAGACATTTAATCACAAAAATTATTTTCTTAGTTACTTTTAATATAAGAAATCTAAACTCATTAGCACCAGATCTGATACAGTAACAGACTGGTCTGGATGGGTACCAACTTATTAATCAGAACATTTTTCTTATAGGTTGGCTAATGCTTCTTGTTATATTTTTTTCTTAAAACCCATTACTTTTAATTCAGTTTACCCAACAGATTAACATAACCACAGTTTCATAGCAAATTCATTCCTTCAGTACTGTCATTTTCTTAAGGTACATTCTACCTTAATATTTTAAACATTTCATGGGGTGTCAGGCTGCTATGAAAAAAAGACAAATAGCTTTTGGATAGGCAAGCATTTTAAAGTATTCAGTTTAGCTAACTACCCGGTCCTCATAAGTGATCTCCATTATACCAGATATTAAGGCTTTGTAATTGAAAAATAAACAATACTGTTATTCTTATCCAAATCATGATGGTGCTGCAGGACCATACAGTACTACAAAGGGATAATGTCAAGAGTTTTAGCAACAGTAACAAATATAGCATTTCACACAATCACTATACATTAAAGAACAAGGCTCCTTTTTTTTTTCCTTTGTAGGACTACAGACCTCAACATACCATATCAATTTTATCTAAGGCAACCATTTGAGATATTTAACAACCTGAGGAAATCTACATTAGGCACATCAGGCCAATTAGGGTTAATGCCAGTGCTGTCAGGATGACAGAAGCTTTAAGGTCATAAATTTAAATGTTGGGACAGCTGGACAACTATCTCTGAGGTTTTGCTCACAGAAACATGGAGCTGCTATTAGTAACAGAATACATTCTTTATACCAAACTTTTACAAGAGCTTCAAATCAAAAACACATTTATTTGGACCACTGAAAACAACAATGGATTATAGTCTCATCCATCGTTCCTTGCTTCCCCCTTAGATACATAGTTAGGCAACACAGGTCATTTAAGATATCGTAAGAAATTGTTTTTTTTCCCCCTTTCCTAAAGATTCCACTCTGCAGTCTAAAGCTGAAGACTGGAGTCTCTAAGGAACAAGCACACCATTGATAGACAGCTACACAATCCTATTCTGAGGGTTTAAGAAAGGTCAGATTTTAAGGAAAATTTAAGGAAGCAATACAATTTCAACCATGTTCTAGCATTCTTTCTTTTTGAGATCACTTTTCTCTACTACTAGCAAATGATGTTTATTGAGATCAACATTTTTCATATAATTTTAGCACCACATTGATTTTCTATCAAAATCAATCTTTTTTTTTTATTATTTAAAAATGACGTCCGTAAAACAGTTTACCATGGTTAACCAGTAAGAAAACATTACATTAATAACCAACACATCTTCACAGTTTCCTCTCTTAAATAACAGACTCATCCATTCTATTTATGACTACACATTTCAGGATACTCATACTCACATTCTTCCCTTTACTTCCATCACCTTACACACTGACCATGCTAAGAATAGGGATGGAGAGAAGAGTGTCACAACTGGATCTCACAGTGTGAGATTCCTCTCCGACTCAGGTCACACAAATACCTTACCACGCTACTTCCATAGTGACAAGAAACCCATTCCAATCACCTTTTCACTCTCCTCTCTCCTGACTAATATAACAGAGATTCCAGTATATTACTAGATTACCTTGTTGTGGTCTGGTATATGAGGGGTTGCACTATATGATAATCTACAAATTACATCACCACACAGGCAAACTCATTTATCGTGCCACACAGGCAAAGCTTAAGGTCCATCCCTGTGACAATAACCACAGGCTCAACCTTAAACTATTGAGGGGTACAGAAGTCTTTCTGGAAGACCTCCTTAACCCGGAAGAAGCGTCCTCCTTCCTAATACTTGTCAGTTTCGCATAAAGCGATTTGCAA
>CM070033.1:119860045-119870724 GCA_036250615.1 Ptychadena robeensis
ACCCATACTTATCTGGTGGCACTTTGTTACTAGCCCAGGGGATTTTTTCACCCTATTTTACCCTACATTTTTATTAAAACATCTAGCAGTAAGAGTAAGTATTATCACTGACAATAACTATACGCATCCTAGAACCTCATCCTGAATATTATTATACATTAAATGAATCCACATTTTTAAGTTCTTAGTATTTTGTTGTCCTAATTTGCACTATTGCAGTTAGTTCTAGTGTGTGAAATGTTGCCTTATCCCTTATCTATCTAGGCTGAACCGCATCGTGTATGGCCACCTTTAGATCTATCCCTTTACTTTGAATGGCGACCGGCGTCCCCATCCAAAGTATTGGCTGGCACACAAAGGGTGCCCGGCCTATTCTCGGCAGGACCGGCCGCGCATGATGACGTCATCACACGCTTTCGATCTGTCGAAGATTGGCAGCACATCTAAGCTTGTGGCATTAGTAATTGTTAAACCATAATACATAGAATTGCAAAGTTACAAACTTTCGTGCATTAACCTCAGTCCAAACTCAGTTTACCCAAAGTTCAATAACTAGGTCTGCTTTGCCTTCATCTAAAAATGCTAATAGCTTTTACTAGAGATGGTTTCTTTTTGATTTTCTTTTATAAATTTCAACTGACTTTTTAAATCATTTGCAAAGCTCCTGAACATAGTATCATTACCATGATAAAGAACTAATGAGATGACTTGAGCAATAATTCTAAAATAGTACAGCACTGCATAATATTTTGGGGCTATATAAATAAAAGATAATAATAAAAAAATGAAAAATATTGGAATTTGGAAGGACCAGTTATGTGCAGGGAGTAGATTGTTTAAGGTTATGGTCACATGAACCATAGATTGTGGTTCACCGCCTTGTTAGGAACTTATTTTGGGAGCGGGCGTGCCTGGATTAGAAGATCACCAAATGTATATCTACTTTACTTGCTGCAGATGCAAGAGGAAATGCTTTACAAATCACCACAAATCCACCACGAATTGTATACCTGCTGGCAATCCTAGCATAGCATTCACAATAAATGCCATAAAAGCCATTCCTCTCATTTCCTTCCTTTCTAGTGCAGTGCTTATCTCCAGAGCATGGGTAGAAATTCTTTAAATCAAACCGGGTTCACCTAAGGGCCTAAACATTTTCAATCTCCAAAATATTACAACTAGGAAGCCTCTTACTTTTTTAGCTTTTTTTTCTGAATTTTAATATGCCTCTTAGAGACTTGCTGGAAAAACCCACTAGATACACACTTAACGTCACCTACCATATGTTCTCACGTATAAGCTTAATTTTCCAGGACCCAAAATGGGCTGAAAAGATTAAATTTTCCTTATACTAGAGCCCAAATGCACAACCTGCAGCCCTTTGAGCATTCTTCAGCAGCCCTTTCTCCACTTGCGGCCCCAGAAACCTAACTGTTAATGTATAGGGCATAGGAACTCATCTGTCTACCAATCCCCCACTGACACATCATGGCCAAGGATCAGTCATGGCATCTGATCCACTCCCTTGCCTCTATTCCTCTTTCTGCTCTAAGAAGATCCCAGGCAAAGACGTGTTGGCGGAGAATTGGCAAGCCTATGCTCCCACTATCCCAAAGAATGGGGGATGATTTTATAAAATACAGGGGTGCACATAAGTGGTCTGTCCATATGCAAATGGGGTCAAAACCAATATTGTTGTTACTGATCACATTTGCATACGGAGGAGTCTGACTGTCAAGGAGAAATCGTCAGCTTCCCCCCTCCTCTCTCCTCTATGTGTGAAAAGCCTACGTGACAACAAGTGCTCACTAGCGACATTTTGGCTGAAATTGGTGTTGCAGCGCCACTGTATCATGTATACACTACTTAAAAAATAAAACATTTTAAATTGTCATAAATCTTTCAGTTTTATTGTTAAATGTATACAATTTATGTTACTTGGATAACCCCAGGGAAACATTAATATAACTGAAAGGTTGCAGTTAGGGGTGTCATATTGGGAATGTAAATTGCTAAAAAATATTGGACTTTTAAGGTTGTTGGAGATCTGAGGATTGAAAGTAAGAGTAGGCATATGTAAGGCCATGTGTCCACTGCTGTTTCCCTGCACTGGGCAAAAAAAGATGTGCACCGGAACATTTGCTGGAGAATTTCATGCGACTTGCAGGCAGTTTGCCCATGGCTTAGGGCCCTATTCATTTAGCATACAAAAGAAGCAAAAACAGGGCCTGAACAGCATCAGGCGCTGCTATTTCACATCTTGGAGACATGCCAGCTGGTGACCTGTGGATGGAGACCACTAATCGGAGGCTTAATAAAGACCATGCAGGAAACTGATGCAGAGGACAGTGAAAAAGATATATGGGGTGAACACCAAACACCATCTCCTGGTACTCATCTAAGAAGCTCAATAAAAATGTTATGTGCACCCCTGATAATATATATATATTGTGGCACATAACCTCAGAAAAGGGGCACATGACCTTTGAGTCAAAGGTTTTGCACCCCATAGATATCATCAAAGGCTTTGATGATAGATATGACACAAGATGTGCATTACCATACTACAGCATTTACTATACTACAAAATGCTTGTAAAGTATAATTATAAGTATAATTTAAATCAAAATGAAAAACAATGTCTTCCAGCTATGCCTGCTATAATTTCTTCATTATAAAATGCTTATACAAAATGCTTATACAAGTCAGAAATTTAAAATGTTTTGTTTGGCCCTTTAGTGATGCAGAGGGCTGCACTTGTGGCCCTCCATATCAGCTTAGTTTCCCACCACTGTACTAGAGTATAGAGATGGAAATAGTGTTTTTTGCTGGTTGACTTTGTGAGTAAATGGCTAAATCATTAAACATGGTTGAACAAATTGTTAAAGATGTAGGGAAGGTTTGTTAGAAAAATGTAAATTAGTGCTCTAGCAGATTTACTTTTTACATTATTAAGTTGCATAATTAAGTTCAAAGTCAAGTCAAAAAAACCTTTTACCATGTTTATTACCATGTTCAGGGGCTTTGTAATTAATGTACAAATCAGCAAGATGAAATTTCACGACCAGCTCTAATAATTATATTTTTTTATGTTTGTGCATTAGCTGCTGCATTTACTATCCCAGGGCTATAGACTAGTCATAAATTTTTTCCATGTTCCTTGCACATAAAGGTATTTTCTTATGGGGTTAACCCTCTGTCTACCAGCAAATTTGTGTACCATTTTTTTCGCACCACAAAACGAACCCCCCCCCCCCCCATCTTATGGTGCAATGGCTTGACCACCCTCTACTGCATTGTGGTAGGGCTGTGCCATGAGTGAACCTTTTTTTTTTCTTTTCAGCTTTGGCCCAAGAAACCATGGAACCCATTGCCTAACCAACATGTCTTGCCACCTTCTTTCTTTCTGGAACATTGGTGAGAAATTGTTCCACTCGATCAACTAAAAATTGAGAGAACACCAGGTTCCACACCAAGAACACCAATACTGGTAAATTCGCCACTGGTGTCCTGGCGCCCTCTCTTCACAGATGAAAGCGGGATCACACTGAGCACATGTGACAGAGTCTTGAGATGCTGTGGAGAACGTTCTGCTGTCTGCAACATCCTCCAGCATAACCTGTTTGGCAGTGGGTCAGTAATGGTGTGACATTTCTCTGGGAGGGCGCACAGCCCTCCATGTGCTTGCCAGAGGTAGCCTAAATGCCATTAGGTACCGAGATGAGATCCTGACATCCCTTGTGAGACCATAAGCTGGTGCGGTTGGCCCTCAGTTTCTCCTAATGCAAGACAATGCTAGACCTCATGTGGCTGGAGTGTGTCAGCAGTTATTGCAAAACGAAGGCATTGATGTTATGGACTAGCTTAAATCCATTTGAGCACATCTCGGACACGTCTTGCTCCATCCACCCACACCACGATGCACCACAAACTGTCCAGAAGTTGGGGGATGCTTTAGTTCAGGTGTGGGAGGAGATCCCTCAAGAGCCCATTCGCCACCTCATCAGGGGCATGCCCAGGCATTTTAGGGAGGTCATACAGACACATGGAGGCCTCATTTTGTCTTGTTTTAAGGACATTACATCAAAGTTGGATCAGCCTGCAGTGTTTTTCGAATGAAATTTTGAGTGTGACTCCAAATCCAGTCCTTCATGGATTTATAAAAATGATTTCCATTGATAGTTTTTGTGTGATTTTGTTGTCAGCACATTCAATTATGTAAAGAAGTATTCAATAATAATATTTCATTAATTCAGATCTAGGATGTCTTATTTTTGTGTTCTCTTCATTTTTGGAGCATTGTATATTCAAAATACATGATTTTAGATAAGTAGAAAAGACTGCCTTCTCATCTGCTCTATCATTGTGATTTGCATGGCATATTGGCACAAATATTAGAACATATTAGCACAAACGCTTCATTCCAACTGTCATGAATGGTGATGGAGGTCATAATTTAGGCTTGTTTTGTGTAGCCTTGAATTCAACTATGAGCTCCTTTATATACCAGAATATTCTAAAAGTAAATGTGATATCATCTGTGTGGCAGCCAGAGCTTGGCTAATGCAAAACCAGCAAATCTCCTGCAGGATGGCTGAAAAGGAAAGGTGTT
This sequence comes from Ptychadena robeensis, assembly GCA_036250615.1. Classification (NCBI taxonomy): domain Eukaryota; kingdom Metazoa; phylum Chordata; class Amphibia; order Anura; family Ptychadenidae; genus Ptychadena; species Ptychadena robeensis. The sequence goes on from CM070033.1 coordinate 119,864,658, forward strand.
GCAATTGCCCAATCAAAGACTAAGGATGTAACAATCTTGGTTCATGCATAAGAGTAGTGCAGAACAAGCTTAGGTCAATGGTGGCAGGTAAGCAATGGAGCAGTCGGGTAATATGTAGCCAAGGGTCGGTACACAGGTGATGTTAATAGGAGCACAATAAGCAGGAGCAAAATACTGTCAGGGGCACAATAATTTGGCAATGAGGTAAGGTAAGGACATGACTTATATAGAAAGTACATGGGAGGGGACAGGAGTTCAGGGTTCATTGAGAAACTGGGAAACAAGCATCTTTGTACAAGGGATCCGAGAGGGTATTAAATCAGACATTCAGGTGGCTCAGCAGACAAAGCTGCAGCCAGACACCAAAGCATCCCTGGGTTTGGATCTTTACACTGAACAAGATGTGATTTTAAGAGAGATACACATAATCAAATTGCCACAAACCTCAAACCGCAATGCTGCAAAGAGGAGTTCCTCCAAAAAGTTGTAAGAAGTTGATAAAGTCCTACAGAAAAAAAATCTCAAAATGATTGTTAAAAGTGGTATATCTTTACACTGGCCCTTTCAACTTTTACTTAATTTTTGCTTAATACCCTTAAAGGACACTGTGGAAACTGTTGGTATTGTTTTGCATCTGATGATAGAGTTTAATAATAATTAAAACCACAGAATAATTCTTTTTTACAATTGACTTAGACCTTAAAATGGAAGGTGGATGGGCATTTTATTTCCCATTACTATTCTGTGCCGAAAACTTACCCGAATGAAGCATCTGTGTCACGTTATTACGCAGGTGGTGGAATTTTCACATTGCACTTCTACTTAGAAAGCTGTATTCAATATTATTTAAAGTAAATACTTATCTATAAAGTTTTCGATGCTTCCGAAGTCTCCTTTTGAAATTTGTCCTCCCTCTTCCGGTGTGATGGACCTGGTGACATCACACCGGGGATGGGGAAATTTAAAAGGGAATTGTACTGGATACAGTAATAACTAAGTAAGAAAACACATTACCAATTGAATTAAAATGTTATTACAAACAAAAAACAAATAAAAATACATACTATTTTGAAATCTATAATTTTAAATAAGTATTTGAGAGATTTTATCATTCAAATGATACCTTCTATTAAATGTATCTGTTTGACCTAATTTTTGTGTTTTCTCATTACTTTAATTATGAACTGTAATTTTTTTTACATAATTGTGTGTTTCAAACATGATTATATTCAGAATGTCTACTAGACCCTTGTATGGACATATTTTGGTAAGTTACAGGCCTACAACATAAATCCATTTAAGTATATGGTGCTCTTTTGGTACAGAAATCTGGACCTCAGCAGTTTGCTAGGGGGGGTTAAGTTGTTCTAGCTTTAGGAATTGGCCTATAACCACATGATCAATACACGAAAATCCATTGTAGCAGCTCAACAAAAAATAACTCACAGTTGGATATGCATTGGTATCTTACTACTAAGTTGAGTGTTACAGTTACAGTTTTCTGTCAGGTATCTCCCAAGCTAATGGATTGATGGGATTTAAGGACTCCTTCACACTAGCCATGCTGCACATGTGGTTTTTGCTGATAAGGGTAACAGTAGCGGTAACGCTACCACATCCCCTAACCTCGCATTTTGTACAGGAGACGCTTGTGCTCTTTAGTGCTGCAGTGCATTTTTGGTAATGTTTATGTTTTACCAAATTTACCATTGTGAACAACCGGGAAAGCAAGCGCTAGTGTGTAAGGTACCCGCTGGGCTGTGGCTAGTGTAAACAAGCTCTCAATGCCTTGACAAAGCTAGATAAGCTATATAGTACTTACAATATAAGTCCTTTGCAATCCTATGTGAAAGTGATCCCTGTGTGAAGTCATCCCTTTTTGTGACCAAAAGAAGAGAAGAAAAAGTTTATGGTTGTCTGAAATGCAGAGGAACCATCAAACAGGTGTGCCATTTTGAAGCACAATGAGTTAAAACTATTAGGAGAAAAGAAAGACTCAGGCTTCAGTTCAGTTTATGGTGAAACTCTCCATAGAGAATCAAGTCTGGTGCCGCAGGGTCCTGGAACTTAGCTTGCTTATTGAGATTTGTGTCAAATGGTTTGTTTAAACATATTCTGACTAAGGGACAATTTTCACTGGCGGTTTTTTGGGCTGCCACCCCTCTATGGGGTCCTTAATTAGATGCCCTGTAATCGCCTGCACAATTTTGCAGATGATCACAAGGAGCTGTTTCCGTCATCATTATATGCATATAATGATTGCAATTTCCTTCTCATATTCCCACCATCATCCATGATGCCGGGGATGTGAAAGGGCTGGGAAGGGCTGGGAATCACGGCTGATTACATTGTTATTGTCTTGTACACTTCCCTGTTGGACACAGTTATGTGCTTTTATTTGAATGTGAGGATTTTAGAAATATGTTATTTAATAATATGTATAGCACAGGCATGCCTCCTTAAAACAGAAGGTATTTACATGCCCCAATCTATCACTAATCCCAAAAGTTAAGGGAAAAATATTCACTTCAGGACAGTGGGTGGAGCCATGCAAAACATTCCATCCGCCGAATGCACATCCAGACCGCTGGTGTACAGTGCACATATAAGCCTTATGGTACAGTGCCATATATTCTAGACTTCATACAGCTGTTTCAGGCTCCTTGGCCATCATTAGCACAGTGCATGGAAACCATGGCTCTATGTAGTAGGGCTTGGGAACCGAACAACTATGGAGTTGAACTTTTGGGATTAGTGATGGGTTGGGGTATGTAAATACCTTCTGTTGAGTTGAGAGCTTTTCGACTTTGAGGTCAGGGATACCAGAGATGCCGATTATAGAGTAGATCTGAGGTTAAAAAAAATAATAACCAAAATCTGTGAAAATGCAGATGCTCCCCACCCCTTCTGTGACGTGCGGCCAGCTATGGCCGTGGACGGCTCAGAGAGCTAGTGGATTTAGGGAAAGTAGACGTCATTTCTGATGTCTGCCTCCCTTAATCCCTGTGTGCCCGGCAGCCAGCCAGATCTGCATCCAGTGATGCTGGAGTTTTACTAGAGACATCTGAAAGTAATATCATTTATTTTCATAAAAGTCCAAAGCATATTTTTCCCAAGAAGATTTCATCATATCCTTCTTTATGGAGTTGAAATGGATTCTACATATAACATCCTAGGGCCTCTGTGGATCCTTAGAGCATGTCCTATCTCATAATGTCCAAAGGGGCGGGAGCATGGCATGGACCTCCATGTTAATGTGTCCAATTCTGGAGTGTGACCTTTTATCTCCAGGAATCCAATGTGAAGAATTGATTTTGCATTGACTACAGTGTGTGGTAGTGCGATTAATTCATATTTCATTGACAGTTGATTCAATTAACAAAGATTGATGAATGTACAGCTGAGACCAAAATTAGTAGCCCCCGTTTTATAATTAGAAAACATTCTAATATGCAAAAACTGCTTGTAGTCTAGGCTTAGGGTTGTTCTGTCTTCTAACAAGACAATGACCCAAAGCATACATCGAAATTAGTCCAACAGTGGCTCAAGGATACCAAACCAAGATCCGCACAGAGCCCAGATCCCCAATTAAGAATCTGTTGCCGGTTCTCGAAGTAAATGTCCATGCTCAAAAACCATGCAGTTTTGACCAGTTAGAACGATTTGCAATGAAAGAATGGGCCTTAATCCCTAATTTTTGTCCTTCCTTGTTTTAACTCGATATATCTATAAAATATTCTAAAGGCATACCGCACACACATACCGAGCAGGGGCCAACAGACGTGCAGGGAGTGCAGCGTGATGACGTCATCACGCTGCACTCCGTCACTCAGAGTATCGGCGGGCACCCTTTATGTGCCGACCGTTAGTTTGGATGGGGACCCGATTCAAACTAATCGGCCAGAGATTTATGGACATGTTCATTCTCTGGCTGATCTGTTGCCCCCTGTGGGCACCGATTTTGGTGACAGCTGCTAGTCTATTTGTTTGCAAGATGACAAACACTTGTTTTTAATAGTAATTTTCATGAAGACTCAAGAGTGTTGTATAATTTCATAAGGGGGGTCTAATAATTTAGCCTAAGGGGTTGTTTCCATTATTGCACACTGACATTTGTTTACACATCGGCCGGTGCAGAGGCTGAACGTACTCGACTATGTTTAGCCTTATATCGGCGGAGCGGCTCGATGCCGTAAAGACAGATCCTCCACTGAGCAGATAAAGCTAGCCACACATGGTTCAATTTAGCGTTCAATCGAGGTTCAATTAGATTTTGTAGTTCAATCGAAAATCGATTTTCATTTAATCGATGTACACCACATGGGGAGTACAATTATTGTTTGATTTCGACTGAAAAGTTAATCGAAGTAATCCAAAATCGATTCCTCTTACGATTTAGTTTCAATTGGAAGTTAAAGGGAAGTAGCCAAAAAAATCGAGCCAAAAAATCGAGGCACAAAATCGAGGCAAAAAAGTTGACCAATCGAGCAAAATTTTCCAACCTGCCCAATCACTTTTCAATCGACGATTTGACAAAAATCGATCAAAGATCGTCGATTGTACTATGTGGGCAGCACGTAATTTTTTTACAATCATTCGTTGTTTTGATCGAAAAACGACGATTGAATGCTAAAATCGAACCATGTGTGGCTAGTCTATCTGCTACGTCAGTGTTTTCTGAACTATCCAATCAATCTGTATCCAATCAGGGAGGCCCGTGCACTACATAGTTGTAAGTATATCTTAATTGTACAGAGAGATTGAAATGTGTTTGCAGAAGACCAGATCTTGTGCTTTTAAAACACTGAAAAACATGAGATATATCAGATGTGCAAGTTTCTTTGTGTTATGCAAATGTCTTTGTGCTGATGTGCCATTGTTTAAAAGTAAACATTAGACCCAGAATTAGAGCAGCTGTGTCAATATTATATGTGCAACCCAGTCTGACCCTTGTGACGGCTAATTGAGGGCATTGGTAATCCTGTGTTGCCATCTAGAGTTTAAAAGGGAAAATACATTCCACATAAAAAGTAATAACAGATTGGGAGAAGTTTTACAATATTGAAATAAATGAAACAATACGTTTTTGAGGGGACTCCACCATTCAAAGCTGGCCATATAGTTGGGTATATTCTTCCTTTTGATTGAGCAGTAAAATCAAAAATTTAACTGGACCCTTCCAAAAATCAATTTTTTTTTCATACGAAATTAAGCATAAAATTTAAAAGCCATGATCAGCCATGTTGCCAAAAGTTAAGCCCCCCACGCACGTTTCGAATAACTGCAGATCCAAAGTAATGCAAAGGATTTAGGAATTACGGACATATCCTTATTTGCTTAGATAGATTTCGCAGCCAATATCTGGCAGAATTAAAACTTTAAGCTTTAGATTAGTGGCCGGTTTCGCCGCAGATGGACTGCTGTGGTGCACGCCCACGGCAGTCATAAGATAACAAATAAATTGATTTGTATCTGATACATTTTCCATATACCTCTATCTTCTCAACTGGAAACTGGAAATTTTTAGCATTTGTTTTTGCATTGATGTGGCATTGATTGATATTAGATTGGGCGGTCAATATTTCATATTCAATTATAGGTAAATCAATACGAAAAGGGGGAAGGGGGGAAACGAGGGAAAGGCTAGGATTGCAGGTGGTTGTCACTGTCCCCTGGATTCCAAGGAATACCAATACAAGAGATGGGGTACTCCCCAAGCGTGTGGGAGAGCTGGGGCTGCCTAGAACCCCAAATGTCGGGGATTTAGCGTTACTAGCAAGGACCTGACCACCGACGGAGAGACACCAGACCGTTTCAACGGAATATACACATTTTATTAATCCATATCAAATATTCAACTTAAAAAGTTGCCAGACCAATACAATAAATGGCTGGAAATCCAGAACATCAACGAACTACCTCCACATCCAGGAGGAGTGCGTGGGGGACATACAGTTTTTATAAAAAAATTCAGACAGTGCCATCAATTGTAAAATCAGTCCTTATCACATCGCGATAGTATAGACACATAGGATCATAGATAATGTCTCTTAGCTTTATATTGGTT
>CM070033.1:119911627-119934987 GCA_036250615.1 Ptychadena robeensis
GTAGCAGCTGCAGCGCTGGACGAGGTGCTGCCGTCCCGCACGCTAGGGTGGTTAAAGGATCTGATCATTTAGACCTGTTATCACTTTTTAAAAATATACAGTTTTCTTGAGGGTCTGTGGCCCTCAAGCTTCCCATACTGGTTATGGTTTCCTGCATTAAACTAACCTATGTCTATTCGTAATGTATTTTTGTGCAGCACTGTAGGTAGCTCCCATCACCCAGGAATGGATGGAGCCTCAGCTATTAAAAACTACAGGTAAATCAAGCAAAATCTGGATGCTGTTCATAATCTTGATAATCTTCTCCAGAAATCAGTGAAGGAAATATTATAGCTGTAGTCTCCAGCTCTCCGTGCGGACAAGCTGTACAGGTGTACAGCTTGTTCAAGCAGTGAGGATTGCATGTTTTATAATGCTGTTTACTCGAGGAGGGGAGGTGGGGGAAATGTTAAGAGCCAGAGCCTATGTGACCCTCTAAAGATTTCTCACTCTAAGTTCTGCCCCTCCTCCCAAGCAAATAACAGCATACAAGATGATTCAGTCAGCCTGCACAAGCAAATGATTTTTTTTTCCTTTTTTCCCCTCCCAAAAAACACAAAGAAAAAATCATTCTGGGCTCTCAGAGGGGGAAGCACGGCTCAGAGATGGAATTACCGTTTATGCAAGTGATTTGATTTCCCTCTAAAAAACCTTGGTGCATCTTGTGGTCTGGTGAGTCTTATGCACGAAATTCAGTAATTGAACATAATAAAATAAGAATACATGTAATCGATGTGCTTTTACACTGACACATCCTTCTGTAATAACATATTGGGCAACTTGCTACAGTTCACGGGCAGAAACGGGAGATATTTGCTCACCATTTTAAAAATAAATGACAACCCATTTACTTAGGGAGTATTCTCAGGCGAATCAATTAATTTTTACTATACAAGAAATTGCATTTAATCGTGGAGGTGGCCCACATCCCAAATATCAATAGAAAAAATATACTACAGAGTGGAAATTACAACTTATAGCGAGAGTTCCCCCTGACCGTAGTCAGGGGCAAGGGGACTTTACCGGCCACAGGTTTAATTAGAGTCAGTTGGTAAACAAATACAGTAGTAAAAGTAACATCATATTTATTGCATGATTAAAAACATATAACATGGCATGGCAGTGTTGGCTGTTGGTGATACATAGCATTGGTGGCAACAATAAAGAATCTTAATGATGGTCCATAAGGTGTTTAGGTACGATTATACATGATAATTATAACATACAAAAAAGATAAGAGCCAGGATAAGGGAGCATGTATCCATCAGGATCCACCCCAACGCGCGTTTCGTATAGAATAACTTCCTCAGGGGGTATCTTTATCCTCATAGTTCCTGTATTATCAAGTAACAATCCAAGCCAAAGAAGAGACGAACAAGGGAGAGAGTGTTTGGTTAACATCATCAAGATAAAAGTATAGAATGAAAAAGTATATTGAAAGTGTTCACTCACTTAAATAGGTTTCAAAAGGCCATAAAGAGATGCATCTGTCCACTACCCCCAGAAATCTGGGGCTATGCACGGGAAAGAACGGGGGGCCGAGGGACGGTGACCACGCAGCAGCAAAGACCTGCACGAGGGAGGGTTTTTTGATCCACATTGATTAGTTGTAAATAATGTTAACCATTAAATCAGGGGGTGTATATAACAATGGGCATTTGGGGAAAACAAGAACCCACCTAGAGTGTACAAGTGGGCTATAAGAGATATATATATATATATATATATATATATATATATATATATTATATATATATATAAGATAGGTGAATGCGTAGTGAATGGCGATAGTGCTGAAAGGTTGTTTATTATAGTAATATCCCCTTAAGCCTGCCATACACACGCCGATGTGTGTAGCAGACTAGTCCAGATATCTTTCCGGGATGCTAACGTGATGACGTCATTACGTTAGCACCCCGTTGCATTATGGGGCCCCTTCAGTCGGCCGGGCACCCTTTGTGTGCCGGCCATAAGCTGCAATGATGACGCCGTCTTCATTGCAGCTTATGGCATCGGCTTTCATCGGCTCGCGCCGGGCAGAGATTATCGGACATGTCCGTTCTCTGGCCGGCCGAGCAGTGGGGCGACAGGGATCTGTCGCCCCATGTGGGCACATGCCGATTAGTGGCCGATTTTTAACCTGACCGACGCCGCGAGCGCGCACGCCCGTCGGTCAGATTAAATATCGGCCGCTTATTGGCATGTGTATGGCTAGCATTAGAAATAATTATTATTTTTTTTAAATAAGTATTAATGATATTAATAACCGGGTGAAGGTTCATACAGTACAAAGGGAATATATATAGAAGTAAAGTGTATTTGGGAATAATAGTGGTGATTACATGGTAATGATAATGAGGAGTAAAAAGTGATAAATAGATATGTATACCTGTTAGGGTTTTGTAGAGGTAGGTAGGTCTCAAATATGAGGTATTAGGTAAACCAGGTATAAACTATAAAGGAAATAATTGAAGTAAGTAGGTTTTCCAAGTATAAAGTTTAGTTAAATTGTTAACACGGTAGCATTAAGTAATGCGCTTACTGTTCAATAAGGGCAATAGGTCAATAGCGTCCGTGGTATCACCCTCCCATGCACCATGTTCCTTCCGCCGTCGGGGTCGACCTTATAAGGCCCCCCGTCGTGGTCACGCCGGGCGCATCACAGCGTGCCACAACATACGTCATAACATGCGCCTGCGCCCGGGGTGACCACGTGCGGACGTCAGAGGCATCAGTGTAACCAAGGATACATGACGAGAGGTGACGTCAGGCAGTGGGAGGGGTCTGGCCAGAGCGGGTGGGACCTTCCCCCCGGGTGGCCAGCCCTACCACCACGCAAACAGCACCGCTCCATCGCAGCACCACTATTCTATCTATTGGACGGCTGGGCCGTGGACATTTGTGAGTCTTGGGGAGCGCACAGTTAACCTATCATGGCAGAGTTCTATGGGAATGCTTGGGAAGATATGATGAACCAGGGCCAAATTGTAGGGCAGGAAAGTGAAACTCGCAGCTTGACATCCTTTGGGATCAGACTTAAAAAACTATTACAACGGAAGTCCAACTTTTGCTGGCACATCCGATACTTTCTCAAATATATAGAAAGCGGCATCAACCCCCTAGGCCTGCGAGTGCAGGTTTTTCCCACTTTCATTGACGATGATCCCAGTTTCAAAACACGGTTGGGAAACAATTCTAAAAAAATGCACCGAGGGTATGATGAAATATCTGTGTGATCGATATCAGATCCAGATAAATAAACCTTGATCAGGAAATTTCCACCCTATACAGAACTTTCTCCCACTTAACTAGCTTAACAAACTTTTCAATTAAAGAGAAATTGATAAAAGAACAAGTTATCAATTATACAAAAACTATGGTGAGTAAAAAAGAAACTAAGTTCGACAGGAACGACTTGGCCTTTAGTACTGGCCAAGCTTACCATTGGCCCAATACTAACTCTTCTCGTAACACTAACGCTAATAGAAGAAACAACACCCACCCATCTGATTCCGATAACACAAATCGAAAAGAGGCCCAATCACTTAGAGGTCAACTAATAGTCAGCCAAATGTCAAACCTGGCATCAAACGCTTACCTAACCCTGACACAAGACCCAAAATGAATGATTCAAAAAGAAGACAGGCAAGAAGATTCTCTAACCCCCAAACATAAGCCACAGCCACTGATTACACAAGTGATGACATAGGATCATCACTTGAATCTCTCCCACCCATAGGCAGAGAACATATGGTAAACCAAATGGGCACTATGGCAATAGAACAAATCTCTCATCCCACACCCTCTATGATACAAACTACTCTGAACTCTAGCAGTATTCTTGTTCCCCCTGTGGAAACTAAAATACACCTTGGTACCCCAATGGGAGCTGCCAGCCACCAACCCTCCCACCAACACACACAAGAAACAATACAAGAATCCACACAACCCTCTAACTCATTAGGTCCACCCCCTCAAACTAATACAATTAACAACACCTCCCCAGGCCCAAAAACAGGTGATCAAATGACAATAATAAACCTCTCCTCCTGTGTACTCACACAGGAAGAAGAAAAGATTTTGAAATTTTTGCCCAGGTCAAAACTTTGAAACTGTGAAAGATATTCAACTCTTTTCTTGAAAACTCTTGCTAAGAGTACTACACGAACAAACGAAGATTAAAAAGAACATGCCCCCCAATATAATCGACCCTAGGGAGCAACAGGCCATTAGGGACTTAGAAGAACTCCTAGAGGAACAGGGTTGGGACGATGATGAATTGCTACATTCATCTGATTCTCAACCCCCTTCATCCAGTACTTTACAAGGACACCAATTCAAAAAGAAATCTAGAAACTTCCCAAGTTTATCATTAAACCCAAAAAAACGCTTTCACTACCCAAGTCACTAAGGCTCTTGAAACGAAATCCCAATCATTCAATAAACTAAAAGACTCAGCTAAACAGATGCAAAACATAATAACGAAACTACAAGAAACCAATGACCTAATCATTAAACCATCTGACAAAGGGGGCAACATATTGTTGATGTCCCACAAGCAATATCAAAATATGTGCCTCACCATCTTGAAAAACAAAGAGTGGTATAGTGTGTAGTATAATTGGCCAATATTGGTATTTACTAACCTCAGACGACCTTGTTAACCGTTACATCTCTACACGACCCACAATCACATACCGAAAATCGAGATCGGTGAAAGACTCCCTGGTGCATAGTCACCACACTCCTCCTCAAACCACGACAAAATCCTGTGGTACGTATAAATGCAATTCATGCAATCAATGTAAATGGGTACAAGAAGGCGATTCAATCTTACTACCAAACGGTTGCACTATAAAACCCAAACATTCAGTGAATTGTAAAACAGAAAGAATTGTGTATATCCTAAAATGTTCTTGCAAGAGCTTCTATATAGGTAAAACGAAGTGTGAGTTCAGGTTCAGGATACGGGACCACATACATGACATCAACAGTAAAAACCTATATAAACCTGTGGCCAGACAAATCATCAATCACCATGCAGGAAACCCAGAGGGGATTAGATTTTGTGCTTTGGCACACGTGACAACAGCAGGCCAGGGGGGTGATGTGGACAAACGATTACTACAACTCGAGAGTAAATGGACTTATGACCTTAAGGCAACAACCTACCCTGGAATCAATGAAGCCATAAGCTTCAAAAGCTTCCTATGATATTATGAAACTATATACTATGGAGAACTTGTCATCTTTTGTATGAAAGTTATGGAAAATATTTTGGATCACAATCAGCCTTGGTTTTACATTAACTTTATGTGTACGTATTTTCTGTCAATTGTTTGATGTATTCTTGATGATATTATTCTGTACTTCATTATTTTCCATACTCAGAAACATGTTTGTGGATTGATGTATGGGTTCTATTACTGTTAATTTCTACTTGATCTAATCCAAATGTGGAAACTGATTGACGGAAGGAGAGGATCATTGCAAACCAAACCTCTATATATTTTTTTGTGATTATCACATTGTTTGACAACTCACCTAGATATCTATACACTGTATATGATTGGGAAAACCTTGAATATCTCACAGTTATTTGCAGGAAAGCATGCAACTTAGAGAAAAGGAATATCTGCATGTGGGATGGTGACCACTTGTCATCTTTGGACATTTTCCCATCCGCACTCTGACTTCTTGGTGTCGCCATCGGGGAAGTCCGTTTCCGGGATGGACATGGTGATCTAGGCAAGAGGAATGTATTTACTTTCCTCTCTGCTACAGATCCAGTCCATCTCATTCAAGGACACGGATCTGCACTCACACTGGCATGCGCATCATCACGCCGCCATCTGCAGAACGTCCAAAAAGCAAGCCCGACTGTTGAGTGACATGGAACCTATCCCCATCACTTCCGGTTAAGCGAGGAGGACGCCAGAAGGGTTCCTTAGCAACCCAACCCGCCCTTCTCACTTCCGGGGTCGGACTCCGCCCAGCTTGTCACACGCTGCCTTGAAAGGCACGTGTCTAAACAGGCAGCCATTATCGGCACCTACAACACAAAGTGGACTACGGAGACTAAGGACACCTTAACATTTAGCACTAGAAAGAGGAGACACTTTGGCGTTATTCTAAACCTCTAAAAAAGGTACGTTCCTATGCTGATCGCAATGACTAAGAAAATTCTCTGCTAAGCCAACACACTAGACCAGTGGTGGACAACTGAGTTGATATGGAGGGCCACAAGTGCGGCCCTCTGCATCACTAAAGGGCCGCACATAACATCGTTCCAGACCCTCCCCCGTCGACATATCTCAGCAGATGGTGGACCAGATCTCGACAGGCAATCAAAACCCGACAGCACCCAACCCCCCTCCTGCCACTGGGTGCAGCGTTCATATGTAGCCTGGTTTCCCTGATCAACATTACCAATGTTACTGATGTAGGAGCGCCAAAGTTGATTAGGAAAGCTGGGTCAGCGTGTGACAGGTAAGTTGCTATGCCCTATGCATTAACAGTTGGGTTTTGGGGGCCACATGTGGAGGACCAAGGGGGGCCGCCAAACAACACCCTAAGGGCCGCATGCGGCCCCCGGGCCGCAGGTTGGGCACCTAGGTACTAGACAGTATATATGTCTTACAGTGTCTCCCTGAACTCTGGCTGACATCCAGTTAATTTGCATACCAACTAACTGCACAGAGCGTGCAAACACCACAGACTCCCTTATCCATAGCCCAAAGGTAGGCTTTTAAATATTAAGATTTTTTCATTCACAATCATGTGTTATTGAAAACGCTGCTGTACCACTATGACTCTTCCACTAGTAATTATGTATCAATGAAAATGCACTCAAGCACTTTTATGATTTATGCATTTTTTTTAACAACATTGCTAAATTAACCTGTGTGACCATGCTGATCTAATGCCAATGCTGCCAACCTCTCATGCATGATCTCCCGCTACTCTACCTCCTAATAAGACAATATACTTGAACACATCCTATTTCTTAGGGTTGAAGACCTCACACTGTTCCTATGAATTATCATCTGTTGCCTAAATATATCACCTGATTGACTTACTGCTCTTAGATGGAAGTAAGTAAATGTGTAATGATCTACTCTCCTGCCATTAACTCACTGTTTCCACGATATTTCTTATGCAAACCTCTGTAATGAATCTGTTACTTACAATGATATATTACATTATCACTAGGACTATATGTAAAGATTTTGGGGTAATCTCACCAGATGTGTTTCAAAGTGCCAATGCAAAGTGCCCCCACAATCCCTAAAAACACAGTTCAGAGCAGACTGGGCTAAGTTTTGATAATCTGTACAGCACCAAGTCATACTTGTAACTTTTATATAAATGGTCAAGTTAAATTCATTTGGAGCTGCACTGACTTTGCTGTATATCAAAAGCATCTTGAAAGCACTTTCTTTACTTAAGTTGTTAAATTGTACAAATGAGGAAATGGATATGAAAATATACCCAAACAAATGATCATGCCGTCTGTCACTAGAGTTGGAGGTTGTGTTAATTACCAACCCAGCTTCAGCTAGAACCACGATTCTAGTCAAAGTTGCCCAAAAAGAAAATTCCAAAAGCCAATTGATCTGAAAGACAGTTCTCTGCAAAGAAGTGTTGTGTTGCCGTTTGAAGATGCAAAGTGAGGAGGTACTTAAACATTAGGATGGATGGTCCATAGGAAGAAAAAGCCTTTACTAAGTAAACACTACAAAACAGACTGGTTACAATATGCCACACAGCAACTAGACATGCCTGCTTCTGAACAAATTCCTTTGGAGTTAAAAACTAATCTGTCACTATAATAAACACTACTTTTGGAGTGGATGCAACAAGACTAGTGACTAGTACATTATACTACTGTTAAGCATAAAGGTGGATTTGTGGTGTTCTATGGGCGAGCTACCACAGCACAGAGATAATAGGAACAATTAATGGGAAAATGAAGGAAGATAATACTGAAACACAGCTTGCATTATACATTTTTTTTTCTTTGTAATAAAATCCATTTATAGTTTTGTTTTGCATTTCCTTTATTTTTAACTAGTCCAATAACACAATTACAGTCTAAAGGTGGCTAAAACCTGATTACTTTACAGTACCATAAAACAGAAAATGACCACACATTTTATTTGTATAATATTAAAGAAACCAGATTATACAAATGCGTATGCTTACCTCTTGAACTAAAGGTTGCTGAAAAAGTGGTATTAAAGGATTTGTGCGTGGGATGTCAATGTGAATCTAAAATATAAAAAGAACACATTTAAAAATAATAATTTAAAATCAACAAAAACAATTACACTAATTGTATTAACAAGTGGTTTGTTACATCAGTTCAACTAACCAAGATTCCCAACATAACCTTAATTTTTTATGAAAACATAAAAAGTGTGTTGGAGAAAAAAAAACAAACAAAAAAAAAAAAACAACTTTAGCAAAGCCACTCAAGAGAAATTGCTGCCTAAAGGGTAACCAAAAGGGGAAACCCTTTTCACATAACAAAGCATGGAGAAGTATTGAACCTTTCAACTGGCATCTGGGTGCTAAATATTTTACCAAGCTACTAATCTATGATGTATTATTACACACTGAAGAATGCATGTCTAAAGTGAAGTATGTACAAGGGTGCACATAAGTGGTACCCAAGTGGTACTCAAAAAGGGGCCAATAGTGCGGAGAGATCGTCAGCACAAACAACAGGTATACACTACTGTAAAAACTAAATTTTTTTAGACTGGCAAAATTCTTTCAGTTTTTATTGTTAAATGTATACAATTTATGTCACTTGGATAACCAGAGAAACATTAACTATGAATGGTTGCAGTTAGGGGTGTCAAATTGGCAATATAAATTAGTAATCCAAAATAAGAGTGGTCTTCTAAGGGTGTTGGAGATCTGAGGGTTAAATGTCACAATAGGCATAGGTATGGGTAAAATCTACCAAGAGAAAAGCACTGTTGTAATGTTGACAGTTGGAATATGAAAGGTTGACATATGGACAGGTAGTCTCAGGGGCTAGTTACTAACCTAGATAATCTCGGAGTGGCACTACTGAGGTATGAGATCTGGTGGTTCAAACTGTGTTGTACTGTGAGAGTTACATGTACCCAAAGCTTGGTGACCTGTGGATGGAGGCAGCTAACCGGAAGCTCAATCAAGAACAGGGAGGTCCATCTGCAGCAGATTCTACCATGTAGGAAACAGAGGACAGTGAGGGAGACAGTGAGAAAGACGACACTACATACGGGGTGAGTACCAAACACCATCTCCTGGTACTCATCTGAGAAGCTCACAAAAGGTATGTGCACCTGATTATGCATTCATTAACACAGAGAGAGAGGAAAGGTTGATATTATAGACCTCCATGTAAATGGAGGGGCGCCGGCTTTCATTCAATAATGACACCGGCTGTGTGGAGAGGGGCGGAGGGAGTAAATGAAAGGCAGTGTACTTTGTACACTGCCTCAATTGCCCGTACCACGCCGATACGGGCAGTGTGCTAGGGAGTTTAAACAAGCACACTTTGGGATTTTTTGGAAAGTCCTTTCTGTTGTGCGAGTCAAATACTGGAAACACTTGGAACTCTATAATATACAGGGAAAAGGCACAGTTTGAACCTGAATTTGGACTGGCCACATCTGCTGCCCTGACTCTCATTGAGCGTCAGGGCAGAATTGCCATCTCATTTCTGCACCCACAAACTATACACTGGGGATATAGTTGCCTGGCAATGGGGCAAGATGATAGCGATGGAGGGACAATAAGGAAGGTTGCATGTTGAGCACCATCCACAACTGTTCAATACAGAAGAGTGGAAAGGACACTCAAAGACCGCAGGTTGTGGTCCACTACAACCGGACAACGGGTGACGTCAACAGAGCTGGTCAGCCTATGACCTTTTACCATCATGTAAGGAAACAACAGTGTAAATATTATAAAAAAAAATAAAAAAAAAATGTTCTGCCTGCTCCTCAAACAAAGCTTGTGAAACTCGTTCATTCTGTTCAAAACACAGAATGACAGGCCCGTGACCCACTATGACTTTACATGGCAAATTTGTGATGCCATATGTACCATACACCAGAACAGGATCAACCTGGACGACCCTCTTCATTCACAGCGAGCCCATTGCACTTGAGGGTTTGTCATTTTCCAGAACATATATACCTCCAACGCCTAAAAAGCAAATACCCACAAGACTGCAATGTGGTGTGCTGCTCCAAAAGAGGGAAAGATGGGAATAATACTCCGTAAGGAAACCCGCAGCTACTGTCCCAAGTGTAATGTTGGACTATGTGCAATCCCCTGTTTTAAAATATATCACACAAGGAAAAAAGTTCTAAAAAATGAATTGCTACATACAGTATTTGTGGATTACAATTATTCTTGTTTAAGCTGATTTTTGTGTTTTTTTAATTTCATTTTTTTGGTCTTGATATTGATTTTCTGAAACATATTCACAGGTAACCGATTTCCAGACAGGTTTTTTTTTCATTTTCTTTTTTGTGACAGACTGTCCATATGATGGAGTGATTAAATTGTGAGGAGAGCATGGAGTGCATTAGGGAATTCTAGGCATTCTTTAACCTCCCAGCGGTTTAAACAAACCCAGTTCGTTCGGGTTCGCCCCAACCTCAGGGGAACCAGGCATCGGGTGTAGCCAATACACCCACGGAAAGCTGCAGCGATTATCTTAATCGCTGCAGTATTTCCGGGGTTTCGACAATGCCCCGATGGCATCACCAATTTCCCGCCCACACAGCTGCCATCATTAATTAGACCTACTTGCTTTTAAAGCATTTGCACGATATGCCCAACATGGTGTGGGAGTCAACTGGCAGCAGCCCAGAAAACGCACATGTGAATGCTGTCTAACCCCTTTCAATTCCTAGGTGATATTAACAAAAAAGAAGACCAAAATAATTACAGGCATTCTATTAGGAGTTGTTTTGGAATAGTATACAGTTGCTTGCTACAGCAAAGGCAATGGCTCAGAAGGAACTTACAATGTCTCCAAGGGAAAAGGTGTAAGGAGGTAACAAAAGCATTTGAAATTCCATGGAACACAGTGAAAACATTCATTTAAATGTAGGGAAAAAAATGAGACAACAGTGATGCTGAAAATAACTGGACATCAGCAAGACTGCCGAGAGACACACTGCAAAACAGTAGGAATTACTGGAAAGAACTGGTTGTGTACTACATATGACCGCAATATCCCATATGCTCTATATATCTGGCCGAAGGTGTGGAGTTGCAAAAATTGATGCTTTTTCCTACAAAGAAAAAACATCCAGACCCAGCTAAAGTTCTTCTCCCATAAGAATTTTGCTAAGTGCGCTGTGGTCTGATGGGACCAAAGTTAAAATTTTGGCCAAAAAGTAAAAGTTGTGCAAAAACACTATATCAAAAAAAGGACATCATGCACACAATGTACTGAGCTGGCGGTGTTTTGCTTGGGGGTTTTTGTCAACATGATAATTCATACATCAAGGTCAACCTTTTTACCAAAATGTTTCTGAACAGCCTTTCCAGTGCCCGGACCTTAATCCAATAGAAAATCCAGACAGGGTGACCTGAATACAACTGTGCACAAGACATATCCTAATAATTTGACAGATCTAAAGCGCTTTTGTAAGGAATATTGTCATTCAAGGATCTTCTAAAGAAGAGGTCCTGAAATTTTATAAACACAGGGCCAGTTCACCTTGATCCGGAGTCCTCAGGTATTGCTATGCCAAAATACATTTCACACACACAAACCTCTGTAATACAGGATCATATTCATCATCCAAACCCACAACAGCCCCTCCGTGCAGCGAAAATAACTTCCACCTGTACAAACACACAACCTCCGAATAATCATTCCCTCCCCCCCGTCTGCCTCACTCTCTGAGCACCATCCAACCCATGACTCCCTAATAATCATCTTCCACTTCACAACCCTCAAATAGTGACCCAGAGAGGATTAGTATTCGGCAAATTAACATCTAGACTGATATGGCCACACATTTGCGGTGTTTCCTTATGGTTAGACCTAGCCATAGAAGCAACACACTTCATGTGGTCATGTCTTTGGGAACAGAAATCCCTATTGTTGAACTTCCTAGGCATCTGGCCCAAGTTAACTGGGGGGATTCTAAGCTGATGCCTCCACGTCAGCCCCCTTCGCGTCACCGGTGACGCCCAGGAATGAGGAAAAAAGAAAAAAGGAGAAAAAGAAGAGCACCATGTGCACAACACCCAGGAGTTAATGATACTGCAGCGATTGTTTACCAATGAGCCCGTTACGGGTTTACAATGTGCCCACAGGACACAGACAGATCTACATATTAGTAGTGTATGTGTAGACCCAGCAGAAGTAGGATAACAAAACATAGGATGTAGAAAAAATGTTTCAGTACCTGTCGATATGTATCTTGATTATGTTCTTCATTACGGGATTCATAATACTGCTCTATGAAGCCAAAATACTCTGCACGCTTCCGTTGGAGTGTTTGTTCTCGTCTGTCCTTATTGGCAGGTAGGTATCCCTATAAACAAGACAAGTTACAAAAGAAATGTAATAAATAAATGTAAATGAACTAAAAAACAGGTCTACCTCTTCTCCATCACCAACCACCATATTAAGGAGAAAATGCAGTTTCTTTGTGAATCCCTGTGGTCTGTTTCAGCGCTCCATAGCAAGATTTAAATAAATAAATATAAATGTTATATATATATATATATATATATATATATATATATATATACACACACACACACACATATGTCCATAAATGATTGGCTTTATTTTGGCAATTGCCTAATGGATTTTAATGTTATCATTTGCGCACCTGTGTTACTGGATAGCAACCCAAAAACCTCAAAATCCATCAAGCATGACAAGGGGGACTTAGGAATGAAAATGTTTAGTAAAACTTTTTTTATACAAAATTTTTATTACCCACATAGCACAAATCAAGCCTTCTTAAAACAGAAGGTATTTACATGGCCCAATCCAGCACAAATCCCAAAACTTTAGGTGGAAGCCTTCGTTTTGGGACAGTGGGCTCCGCCTTGATTTGTGCTATGCACTGCTCGAGTTGAGGGCTTTTTGATTCCTTTCCTCCCTTCTCACCATAACCTTCACGGGTACTTCCTCTTTCATTACCCACATAAAAATCAACAAAATATTACCGATAAAAGTCGCCATGTGGTTGGTCGAACATCTCGAGGAATTCCAGGCCAGCTATACTTCCTTAATTCATCTGTAACATTAATCATGATTATGCTTTATCCAGATAAAAATTACTTTGCATTTATGTAACATAGATAATATAAGCATTCATTTGGTGACCAATGTCCTCATTCATTTTATTGGTATATTTATTCACAGTTATAAATATGAAATAGAGACAGTTTTCCCATTTACTTAGTTTAATACTTAGATTTATTCGTTTATGTATTTGATGCTCCGATTGATCGGCTGCCGATCATGATCTGCCGATATTGGCTTTAAATAGCATGATCGGCGGGCACCAAAAGCGCCGATCAAAAAAGCCGATCACGCGCGCAAATGCTCTGTATCTCTGTATTTACTGCACGGAAAGATGGCAATGGTGGTGGTGCCGGCGGCGGCAGGTGTGTATACACTTTCTAGGTTTATAATATGAGGGGTGGTGATGGATGGGTCCTGGCTAGATTCTTTGACACATGTACGGGTTGGGGATACCGGACCATACATTGTATGAAGGGGGAGTAGACGTACAATAAAAGCTGCTTCCTCATATACCGATGGGCGTCTTCCTGCCCTGAAGAAGACAATGTTCCTGCAGATACAAGTATTATTCATCCATTCCACCTGTCATTGGTACACTACAGGCTCACTGCTGACTGCTAGCCATTGTTTACTGTTTCATAACACCCGCCCCCGTGTGTCTTATAGACGTTTATTGATAGTGGATGGATGGTGTATAACCCTCACTATGATATAGATAAAGTGATATCAGCCACACACCTCCCAGTCTTCTTATACAATGACAATAATATATACGAAGACTTGTCTTGTGTAGACATGGAGAGCTAGACTTGGGTATGCTGATCTTCAGTAGGAGATGGACAGCTCCAAAAAGATTAAAGCCACCTTACAATTTCACAATTTCTAAACCTTTAGATCTACCAACATATTTAGTGCATGGGTTGGGCTACTTTTATTGATACAGAATGATTGGAAAAGTTTAAAAATACCCCCCCCCCCCCCATTTCCCACCTAGACTGTTCTGGGAAAGCACCAAATAAAGTCAAAAGAACAGTGTAAGATGTGAGAATGGTTATGAGGTGTATTTGTTAACTACAATTTCTTTAAGACATGATCAAGTCAGTGCCAAATTGAAATCTCCACAGCTGCCACAATGTGATTGCTTAGTTTTCAGCCTTCAAGCTTAATACCAGTTTGTGTATGTTTATTGATCTAGATATGATTGGGGTCGCATTAAATCTGGGAGGGGTTTGATGGATAGGACATCAGTAAACCTGTTACATGAGACTCTCTAAATTTGGAAATGTAGAAAAAGGTGAAGACTGAACTGTGAGTGGTAAAGATTAAAGACAGCAGGGTGAATCCTTCAACTTAAAGGTGAGGTTTGTATAGGCCAAGATGGTATATGAAACACTTAGACAGTAAGGAATATGTACTCTGTAAAGCTATATCTATATATATATATATATATATTGTTGACTGTAGCCTATTTCTAATTTTTTTTTTCAATATAATGCTGATCGGAGCATCTCTAGTTTTGATAACCTTAGCCATCAATTACCAGTATTCTAACACACCCAAAGAAGTGCCCATCTCAATGCTATGAACTGCTCTGTAAAGGTTTCTTTATGCAAGTGAAAGCTTAATTTATAACCGTCAAACCTAAAGCTGGGAGCCTCTAACTGATGCAATTGCTTAGGCAACACCTACATATGACAGAATAGTTCCTCCACCTGTCATCGCAGGCAGTGGCCACCATCGCCCACACTTAAAATCTCCATAGGCACATCTTATCTTACCCGCCAAGTTCATAGGGATCTACTAACCTGAGGGGATAGTATTACCATCCTAAACTGTGGCCACACAGCATCATCACCTTTTATCCATTTTACCTCATAAAAGGCCCCAAACTGTTTCTTGGTTTTCCACAAGGCACACACACTAACATACATATCCAAGGAGTAGTGCTTCAGTATAACAACCACCTAATGGCACAGGTGCCCAACCTCCTTGGAAGAGGAGAGGTGATAAACTTACGATAGGAGTACATAAAAGCGAAGCAGCCACCCAGATGGTGCTTGAGGAAGTCCCTTGCCTATTGTCCTCTAGTGTTGGCGGGGGATCAGCAGACAGGTGAGTTCCTATGCTCCCACTACTCCACAAATGAACGGGGGATGATTGTATTATATATATTTCGGAACATAACTTAAGAATAGGCTTAGATTATATCTAAAAGGCACATAAACTTTGACGATGTATATGACACAAAATGTGCATTACCATACTACAGTGCTCCCTAATGCTTGAAGTATCATTTAAAACAAAAATTATGTCTTCTAGCTTTGCCTTCTGTCATTGTTTTATTATAAAATGCTTATACAAGTCAGTATAGATTGAACATTTTATGTGCGGCCCTTGTAATGCTGAGGGCCACATTTGTGGCCCTCCATATTACCTTAGTTGGTCACCACTGACCTAAAAGTATAGGAATATGTTGCACAGTTTTTCTATATAAAAAGGATTAACTCCTTATGATGTCCTAATGTAGATAGTTCCCTCCATTTTCTGTCTCAAAAAAGAAAAGCCAAAGAAACCAATGTTTGACAATCATGGCTGCAAATATCTCCCCTCTAGGCTGTGTGCGTGCGTCGGTGCAGGGCTCTACTGATATAAGCAATTAAGTTCTGGCTGTGCAAAGGCACTTTCTTACCAAGATCCGTGCTCAAACTGGAAAGTAACTGTCTGAATTTTTCAAGACGTGTCTTTTCCCTTAAAGTCATAGAAGGTGCTCCAGAAGCATTCTGATCAGAGATTCTAGCAACAAGTGGAATAATAGGTCGGAAACGATGTGGCTGTATTTTCTGGAGTGGCATCCGCATTAAAGTGGTATCTAAAAGGACAAAAAGAAGAGTTACATAAAACACCTTTATTAGAAGTACATTTGTTAGAAGAAAGAAAAGGTTCACATCTGCCAAAAAAAAAAAAAAAAAAAAAAAAAAAATTGGCAAATGTCCAAAAATTATCATTTTAGCAACTTGTCTGGGCAACGTTCAGATATTTTAAATGTATCTTTTTTTTCCTTCAAATCTTCTTATCTTGAATGTAAAAGGTAAACAGTTTACAATAAAACACAAAGAATATGGATTTATTGCTGCCAATGTTCCTCAAACAGTATTTAAAACTTATTTTGCACTATTGTCAATAAGTTGGTCTTCATTACCTGAACTCCCTCCCAAACTAACTTTTATTTAATACCTTAATTTACAGTTGTCTGTGTAACCTAGGTAGTGTTTTTTTTTTGGGCCAATCGGAAGGTGAAAATGCCTTTTTTCCTACAATTAATGGGAATGAGCCTTTAAAGCAGACCTACCAACAGAAAATGATCTACACATGATGAAGTGCTGATAATAGGGAGGAATGCAATGAGTGATCTAAGAAGATCCCCCCAGCCCTCCCTAACTTCCTGGCCCTGCTTACGTATAGCCATGGTGAGACATCACGGGAGCAAAGTGTTTGCTGGGCGATTCTGTGATCTCTGCACTTCAATAAAAGTACATTGAGGAAAATTCCCATAGAAAACCATTGAACGCCCCCAGTGGCCACCTGTGATATTGCACCTGGATTTAACCTTTAGGAGCCTGGCAAATAAAGATGGAATCGCTCACAGGATTCTACAGAACAGCAGGTAAGTATATTATTTTAGGATCGTAGAGCCCTAAGCCACCATCATACCAGCTCAGGCAAATCAAACTTTAGTTTTACATATGTTACTTTTACATATTGAGTGAACATCCAAATGCAACACACTATCTAGACTTTTTAGAGTAAATGTCAGCAGAAGGCTTTTTTGAAATTTAGTCTGTAACAACAAATAACAGAATTTACTGTTACCATAGAATAGCCAAATAGTAGTACTGCCACCAAAACCGATTGACACACTGGAACTTCCATAGCCACCAAATCCTTCTTGTTTACAGGCCTGCACTAAACCGTGGGAGCTGCCTTGCACTAACCATCGCTCCTGCTTGATTTATATGGCAGGCTGAAGTGTAACTAATGTATTGCCTCCAAACTCCCTAACAAGTTTTGCTACTTGCTGCCCTGGGGCACTATACGGCCCCACATTTGGCAGCTTGTCAACTCTTTCTCTACTTACCCAGAAGTCGGCTAGAACAGGGCAAATCAGGAGCAATCTCTATAGTCTGTCCAAAATATAGCCCTACAGCCTCAGTTTGCCCTCTCTTCCTCTAAAAATATGTCCTCACTGAAGGATGTATCAAGTCAGAAACCACTTTTTGAGAACTTTTAATGCTTTGCCATTTCTATAGTGTATGGAACAGGAGAGTCACTGTAAAGAGAGAGATACCCCACCCCCTTCCCTTCTTTTTCAAGCATTCTCCACAAGGTACTTATAGGCAGGCACAGCAAGTAGGGAGTATTAAGCAAGGTGGTTAAGGATGAAAACACCATGCATACACAGACGATGAACACTTTAACTTCTCTGTAGATACCAAACCTATATAAGCCTAATCAGTGAGGTGAACAAAGCAAAACAAAAAGAAATAAACAAAATTTTCCAGAAGTACATTCTAAGTGACAGATTTTAGGCAAAAACAAGCCTAAGGGTCCTTATACACTACAAGTTACCAGTTGCCAGATAACAAAACCCTGCATTAGCGCATACAGCTGTGCTAGGTCTCCTATATTTGTCTATGGTAAAGACAAAATGTGTGCTTCAGGCCTTTTCCGTTAACGCATTGAATTAGCACATTAAATAAAAACAACACAATGTGAAATGTACAGTTTTCCTATTGTAAATATAACAAATTGATTTTGAAAATAAAATAAAACAAATAAAGGTCTCCAACTTGACCTCCCCCAGCTTTAATAATTATTTTTAAAATGCCCCAAAGCACTGCCACAATGGGGAGGGCACAATAAACAGAATTGTAGACTAACTGTTCTTTATTTTCTTCAATAAAAAAATGTATTAAGGTTTTTAACAAACATTAACAAAGTATAAAATCAGAGAAAAAAAAGAAAAAAAAAAAGGAAATAAAGATAGATATCTCCAATACAATACCAAAGCAAATGTTGAAAGCACAAAGAAATAATAAATAATAAAGAAATAAATTAGACTTAAAGCATACATATAGTAAAAATAGTAAAAAATTAAATCCACAATTAGGCATAAGGGGGCAAAGAAGGGACAGAGTAAGAGAATTTATAAGGGGGCTCGCAAAAATAAACACAGTTACAAAGGAAATTTAATTGAAAACATTATTGGTATACAGAGGAGAGTACATACTAGCTTGACATACTGGGCACAACAAAATAACAGGAGAAGCAAATGTGCCTAAAAGACGCCATCTGATCCTTGCTTAACCCATACTCTCATACAGACACAGAACCTGAAAGGCCAGTCCACCATAAACAAAAATCTACACGCATGAATGGAGAAGTGAAACAATAAGTCCACGTCACCACACAACAAGCACGTCACCACACTGCACTCGATCGCAGGTCAATCGAACTGGCATCAATGTGCAACCCTTTGCACACCAATTTCTGTCCAATGGGCACCCTGGTCCGGTGTACACCTGGTGTTGAGTTTTCTTAGGGAAAATTACTCACAGCACCCTATGTGAGCTGCTGAGAGCAAGGTGCCACTTTGCCTGTGTAGTTTACACAGCCCAGCCCCCTTTCCCGACTCTTGGCTGAAACCGAGCTGAGGCTTTGTGGGGCCCTTTGCACTGCCTGTCAGATCAACCAGGATTTACAGACATGTCCGGTTCGGAGCGGATGTGAATTGCAGGCAGTGTACTTTGTGGAGGTTGCCCGTATGGCACCATTAAAAATGGCGTGGTGCAAGGTTGAAAAGGTCTCAATGGTTCAGAACACACTAAAACTTCAACGTTACATGTTCACAGGTAGTGCCTGAAGTGAGGAAAGAATTAAATCTTTATCTCAGAAATGTAGGGATCGTGTCCCAGGCCAGTACAGACTATAGCATTGGGGAACAGTCACACTACTCAGTGCACAGTCCTTTCACATTAGTAAGTTAGCCCCAGTATGTTATCAGAGACTACTGTGATACTAAAACTACTCGAGGCAGCCAAAGTGAATTTCCAGATGTTGGGCTCTGGTGAGACAAGCAGCAAGTACAAAACACCATAAAGTCAAAAATGTGGGGTCACCACACTGCAAAGTAGAGGATATCCCAGAAAAGAGAATTTAATCCCCAGCCATCTGGAAACTCCTGCTCAGAGATTGAGAAAAATATTATAGCTTTTAAGAACACTTGTACCATGGTATGAATCATAACTGGGTTTCTATAAACAATATTTATACAAATATTGTTTTTTTGTTTTTTAATAAAGAATCCTTATATTCCTTGCTTTTTAGGCACATGGTATTTTAGATACAGGATGAGGTTATTATTACCCACCTGGAGTGACAGTATGATCTTCACTTGCTGACTTAGTATCAGACTGCTTTGAGTTTTCTTCCTGTATTTGGAAGTGAGGTGTTACGGTTTCTACATTATTAATATGAGCCATTTTAATTTCACATGACATGGAGTGCAAATCCTCTTCACTTTCTTCATCATTAATGTCCCATGCATCATTTGTACTCCTTGCAAATTCATGGAAACTGGAGGCTTTCCTATTCTTAGTATGATGTATACGTGTCCGTGAGTGGTTAAAGAGGAAACTGAAAGAAAAAAATATATACACAACATAAGCGCACATCAAGCACTGTAATGGATTTTGTAGAAAAAAAAACACTTCAGCTGATCATGGTTTGCTGCATTTCAAAAAAAAAAAGAGTGAGCAACCAGTTTCCTAAATACAGAAGACATGCAATTATATGATGGAGTATTTTTTGATATATAAATAACATGCTGGTTCTATAGTTATGGTTCTATGGTAGAGGTAAGATTTTTTATATTTTAACCCTGATCAGGCAGGGTCCTTTGATCCTTTGATTGTTCAATATTCAACAACTGCCTCTTAAACACCTGCACAGTATGTGAAACCACACATGTAAATGAATCCTAAAAATTTGGAAATGTAACAAATATTTATTTTGTCTATGTGTTTAAATGTTTTGGGTCATATATTACGTATTATTTACCCTGTAAGTTTATTAACACATGAAGGCAAAACATCTCTAAGGGCTCCTTCATTTTCCATGCATGCAATGCACATGCAACGCTGTACATTATACCTTTTTATAATGCATTGCTGTACAGTTTGTATCTTCAGATTTAATACATAGATATCAACGGACTATGAGCATATTATATGCTTAGCCTGTAACACATGTGGTGGGTCATATCGGTGTCAAAGGTGCATTACCCTATCTGCGGAGAACTTCTTAAGCAGAATTAACTTATGACGGCACTGCAAAAGTAAACCCGCACAACTAGTGTGTCCAAAACTGGTCCTGTAACATATCAGCACTGCATTTTACTTTAGTTGTTGGTCACGAAACCTATTTGTCAGTTGGGGAGAACAAACTCTACATAGCTAGGGCACCAGAATGTATAGAGTAGCATTTTAGTCTTTGGACTCATACTAAAATCCTATCCGCTGCTAAGATGTTTCAGCACCGCATCAGGAAGCATTATTTTTGTGTTTCCCTAATAGCAGTGCCATTTTTTTAATTCCACCCCAAATGTTCTGAGTGGAATGCACAATGCCCCATTGGCACTCCTTGACTAAAATGAAAGGAAGGGGAATGGGGTATTCCCCTTCCATTAATTTGAAGGAGTGCTTCTGTGATCTGGAGGGAATAGAGGAATAGCCATTCTCTATTGAATGGGAAGATACTAAACTCCACACATTCAGTGATCACACAACATGAAGTTACAGCTGACAATACTTGTTAGAGATCGTGTAGTTCACCTTGGTATGAAATATAGTAATAAAGATGTTTCTAGCATACCTTTTATCTAGCGGTGGTTGCTGGGCTCCATACACAGGCAGTATACTGACAGAGAGAGAAACACAAGAAACAAAAGCCATTTAGAACCCGTTTCTCCATGAACTACTACACATAGAAACCAAAGACAACTACAGAGGAGCAGCAGCAGCAGCAGCGAAGCTGTGACCGCTTATCCTGACAGAAACTCCGAACGAACCTTCCCGGTACTTTAGAAGTTCTCTTCCAGAACTGCCGCCTATTCTCTGACATCCCGCTGGCCTTGTCTGATCCCCCAGCTAATAACAGTCCCCCACTTCCACCATAGCAGGGAAGCGAGTGTAGTGAGCACAGAGCGGGACCCGGAAAGAGAGGGAAGAGCTTTGTTCTGTATTAGCTCCCCCTGCTGGTGCCTGTATGTTGTATGCAGATCGCCGCTGTATGTGTGAACAATGAGCGGTAGAGTTCTCACTGACTGACCGAGCTGCTGACACTTGACTTGTTGACGTGTACGAGACTAAGGATGTATTTCTGTTACAAAACGCGTATATATATGGAACTACAGTGTCCCTTTATATAAAATGACGATACCAACATGCTGTCTAATGCTTGGACAGACCAAATGTAGTCTGAACCTGAGGCACAAGATTTTTAAAACCATACAATGGTTGAAAGAAAATAATGTGTTTTTCAAAAATGCTAAAGTGAAACTAAAATTATTTTTTGGCTTACCTCTGCACAATCACAAGGGTTTAGAAGTGTTCCACAATCTATACTAACCTGCTGTACCCTCTAGCCCTGGCAGTGGCCATATTAAAGTGCACCAGGGGTTAATGGACTGCAGTTATGTGTATGAACACTAGGCTGACAGATCATTTTGAATGGTGAAAACGTAGCATCCCTGGCACGTCTCCCCACGAATCCAACTATCAGATGTCAGTGATGATGTCAGGGAGGTCCCTTGCCATTTATTATTATTATTATTATTATTAATATTTATTTATATATATAGCGCCAGCATATTACGCAGCGCTGTACACACAGGTACAGGTAATGACACAGGAGGAGTAGAGGACCCTGCCCGGACAGGCTTACAATCTAATAGCCATTTACTTGTTTGGATATAAAGGCATTTTGTATTATCACTAGAAGAACTAACAATATGACTGAACCTTTATATTATTATGTTTTACCCTTTACCAGTACACCATTCAGTCACTATAGTGTCACAATACGTACTTAGGGTGTGCTAAATCCGCACAAGCCACACCATATATAAAAAATTTTCCTCCCGGTGTACAGACTCCCTCTCAGGAAAGGACTCTCAGCCGCTTCAAACATCCAGGTGCTGGGCCATGAAGGATCAGTTCAATCACTCAAAAGTAATGGATATGAGGGAAGAAATGGCTCGAATCCGCACTTCTGGAGTCACAATACCCCTCTAGAGTTCCTATACATACATTATATGAAAGCTAGCTGAACTTGCTGCAGGTATCTCTCCGGTTGTGGCCCAGTAACCAAAGCAGGTCCCAAAGCAGGGGGGCAATATCACAGTCTGACAGGCATTGGTGGCAAAAAGCAAAAGGTCAGTCAAGAATTTACCAAGACCACGTGCCCACTGTTTTTTTTCTCTTATAAATGTGGCAGCGCCCACTCTGTGATATGCTGTGTTCTCAGACACAACCATTACAGATCAGTGGACTCATCTGTGGGACACAGAAGAGCCACTTCTGAACAGCACCTGGGGCGGTCTTACAGCGTCTTTGTAATGCTAATTAATAGGGGGCAAACCACTCGCATATTGGCCACATACATGGCTTACAGTAGGAGCCTGAGACTAGATGTGCAGAAAAAGTATTTGCTTTGGCAATTTATAAATGTTCTGCACTCTTTAGTGGGTTATTACATCTTAAAAAAGATTTTAGTTAAACTCACTAAGCATGTCACTGAGCTCCAGATTTTTGTACCAAAAAAATAATATATTCTTTATTGTTATGTTGTGGGGCAGGGCCGGGCCGACACAGAGGCTGAAAAGGCTCTTGCCTCTGGGCGCTGCTCAGTCTGGGCGCTTCTCAGGGGGTTAAACTAGGACAAGTTTAACCCCCTGAGCAGCGCCCATGTCACG
>CM070033.1:119935087-119945722 GCA_036250615.1 Ptychadena robeensis
AAAAACCATACAAATGAAAGGATGTGCCACATATAAATGATAGAATAAACCCCATACAAGCGATTGGATGTGCCACATATAAGTGATAGAATGTGCCACATATAAGTGATATAGTAAACCCCATACAAGTGATTGGATGTGCGACATATAGGTGATAGGATAAACACCATACAAGTAAAATAAATAGCCCCATACAAGTGATAGAATGAGCCCCATACAAGTGATAGAATGAGCCCCATACAAGTTATAGGATGAACCTCAGTGATAGAGGGGGAGTCGTGGTCTAACAGTGTGCTCCAAGGATACAAGTGATAGGATGTGTCACATACAAGTGATGGGCTGAACCCCATACAAGTGATAGGATGAACCCAATACAAGTGATCGAATGAACCCTATACAAGTAATAGGACAAACCATAAAAGTTACATTCCGAGTACCATGCAAGTGATAGACTGAACACTTTACAAGTGATAGGACATTATTGCCTAGTCACCTATTTCTATGTTATTTTTGCCCAATCATCTATTTCTTTGACATTTTTGCCCAGTCATAGAAATAGGTCACTGGGTAAAAAAACATAGAAATAGATCATTGGGCAAAAATGTCATGAGAATAGGTTGTTTCCTTTGGAACTATATATACTAGTACTCTTACCAGTAGAGATGATCGCAGTTTTTGTCCGATATTCAACGATTTCGAGTTAATTGCAAAGCCCTTGAACATGGTATTATCACCAATCTTGCTGGCGATGTAGAGAAGGATTGGGGGAACATTTGAAAGAAAAAAGTATGTCTCTAACATAAATAGTTTTTGCACAAATTAAGTTCAAAGTCAAGTCAAAATGTCGAAAATTCGACTTTAATTTTGAACTTAATTTATTTAAAAACTATTTGTGTTAGAGACATACTTTTTTCTGTCAAATATTCCTCCAACCCTTCTTTACATCTCCAGCAAGTTTGGTGATGATATCATGTTCAGGGGCTTTGCAATCAGCTCTGAAAGTTAGCAAGTTGAAAAATTCGAGCATCTCTACTTACCAGGTCATATACCCTGGAGTAAAGGTGTTTTGGACAGTTAGGGCTTGTTTCCATTGAAGCGTTCCCGTGCGGTTGTAGCTGCGCCTGAACGCATGGCATGGCTTTTGCGACGTGATTTTTTTCTTAATGCAGATGCGGATGCGGTTGGGATGCGGATGCGTTTCAAAACGCTGCAGCTAGCGTTCAGAAACGCGCCCTAAACTGCATCCGCACCCGAACGCGCACAACCGCACCAGTGGAAACTATATTGAAGTTTCCAATGGATGCGGTTGTTTGTGCTTGCGGCCGCGCGGCTACAAACGCGCGGGACCGCATCAATGGAAACAAGCCCTAAGTTGACACTATAACCTATTTCTATTGGTTCCAAGTTGCTGTTGGTTCTTTTGTATGTTCTTAACTCACCAAATGTATGAGCCAACCAAGCGCTCAGTTTGTTTTATATGTTGCCTTTTAGTGATGGCATCTAGTGATGACATCGATGTTCGCCCATCTTCTCGCCCGCGAGCAGTGCGGGTGTTCGACCCACTCCGTTCGCCAGCGAGAAGATGATGTCTATTCTTCCTCCGGCAGGATCACAACCTGTGTGATCGTGCCGGAGGAAGAATCTTTTCACTAGAAGACCGGGCATAAAGCCGGTCTCCTAGTGAAAAAACCGGGTCGGAGCAGGAAGTGACGTCAGTGACATCCCATCCGGCTCCCGGAACCAGAAACTATGCGTTCCAGTATGCGTTCCAGGGACCACTGACGTCACATCCGGTTTTTCAGATTCAAATTCCGCGCCTAGAGGCAGGGAATTTGAATCTGTCCGCGAACAGGCGGCCGGCGGACGTCTTTAAAAGTCCGACCCACCCGTTCGCGGACAGTCCTGGCCGATGTTCGGCCATCACTATTGCCTTTTGTTTTTTCACGCTTATAGGCTTATAGTGGACCCTTCTGGACACTATATACTTAGTTTTTCTCTATATATTTTCAGTATACCAATGTTGATAAGAGATTTGT
The DNA here is from genome assembly GCA_036250615.1 of Ptychadena robeensis. NCBI lineage: Eukaryota > Metazoa > Chordata > Amphibia > Anura > Ptychadenidae > Ptychadena > Ptychadena robeensis. The sequence goes on from CM070033.1 coordinate 119,937,124, forward strand.
TCTGTAGATATATGATTACTTTTGAATCTGCTTGATGACCAAATCTTGATACTAACATGTGCAATGTAATATGATTTTTACATGACTTTACATGATAGTTTTTTGTTTGTTATGCAAATTTTCATTAAAAGTTATTATCGAAAAAAAAAAGAGAGTAGGGGACATGGGCAAAGGGAACATGACAAAGGTGACATGGCAAAGGTGAAATGACAAAGGTGACATGGCAAAAGTGGCATGACAAAAGTGATATGGCAAAGGTGAAATGGGCAAAGGTGACATGACAAAAGTGATATGGCAAAGGTGACATGGGCAAAGGTGACATGGCAAAGGTGACATGGCAAAGGTGACATGGCAAAGGTGACATGACAAAAGTGATATGGCAAAGGTGACATGACAAAAGTGATATGGCAAAGGTGACATGGGCAAAGGTGACATGACATAGGTGACATGACAAAGGTGACATGGCAAAGGTGACATGACAAAAGGGATATGGCAAAGGTGACATGACAAAGGTGACATGGCAAAGGTGACATGACAAAAGTGATATGGCAAAGGTGACATGGGCAAAGGTGACATGACAAAGGTGACATGACAAAGGTGACATGACAAAAGTGATATGGCAAAGGTGACATGGCAAAGGTGACATGACAAAAGTGACATGGCAAAGATGACATGGCAAAGGTGATATGGCAAAGGTGACATGGCAAAGGTGACATGACAAAAGTGACATGACAAAGGTGACATGGCTGCGGCTGATCTGTATCAGTCTCGGATGGTGTCAAGGTGCTCCATTACTATCCATGGAATCCATAAGGGATCAGATATGTGAGTTCCTATGCCCTATGCAATAACAGTTAGGTTTCGGCGGAGGTTGAGGACGGAGAGGGGCCGCCAAAGGATGCCCAAAGGCTGGGCACCTGGGCTGCAGATTGTTCAGATTGTGTTGATTCAATATTGCAACAAACCTCTGGGCGTTACGAGCTTTTTGCATCATTTTTAATGGCACGAAAAGCCATTTCCCCCGCAATCGCGGCGGAGTACATTGTACAATGTACAATGTACAATGTACTCCGCCGTGATTGCCGGCTCTCTGCCCAGCCCTCTACACACCGCCTATGTCAAATAGACGCTGGCAGTGTGTGGAGAGGAGAGCGGCTCCCCCTCCATTAACATGGAGGTCTATGGCGCCACCCCCGCCCCCCGCCCCCATTCAGCATCACAGATGATGCCGAAGACACGGGCCGGAAGGGCTCCGTGTGTCTGCGGCTCTTCTACAGAGCCGCAGGCACACGGAGAGGTGGCGGTTGTGCCCGATCCCGGCACGGGCGCAGTTTGATCAGCGATCTATGATGAATTTTAAACTATTATTGTCAGCAAACTCAGCTTTTTTTGTTGAAGCATTAGGCTTTGGATTGGTGAGAGGATTTTGCGATCTATGGCTACACCAAAGGTTTCCATACACAATTCTTTTATATTATATTAACTTAAAAAAGTTATTGAAATTGAACATAAAATTAATTGAGCAGTGATGGGACATGTCAACAAATTTAAGGTTGTGGGTTTTTTAGGTATTTCGATTGATTTATTTTCGATCATATTATGGAGCATGCACACAGACCTTTGGATAGGAATCGGTCTGTTTTGAATTGATCACACTGTATGGTGGTACAATCGATCATATTTCAGTTGCACAAGGCGATCGAGCAAAAGTGGATGTAAGTATAGCTAGCTTAAGGTAGCAAATTTAAAAGTATAAAAGAATTGTTAGGAAAACTGCAGATACCTGATTTTACCTGCAGGTGGCACATTTGGACTATTTTGGGCATTTCTATGTGTGAATTTTACCTGTGATCCTGCTGGTGTGCCTGTCTTTGCTCCCCTGAACCCCAAGCTTGAAAACCTACTCTGATCCTGATTCTATCATCCACATCAATTATAGTCATATATAGTTAGTTTACATTTGCAGTACTGCAGCATTACTTTCTGATTCTTTTGATACAGCCATTGGTATACTTACAGAGAAATAACTCACTCTCTACTAGTGATGGCTCGAACCCGGAATTTGATGTTCGTGAACGGCGAACCCGCGAACCCGCCATTGACTTCAATGGGAGGTGAATTTTAACAAACAAAGGGACCCTTTCTCACACTAGTGTTGGGAAAGTTTTTTCAAGGGGTCACACACCTTTGTCAATGACATTACATGAGGGGAATCCTGACAAAACTCCAATAATATTTTTTTTTCACCATAAAATCCGCACCAATGAATTTCTTATCTAAAATATATTAATGGAAATATAAGTGTAATGAGTGATTCCCTTAGACATTTTTTATTGGACAATCTCCTTTTTATGACCCCTTCCAAACCATGACGTTGCAATCTGTCATGTATTTCTGAATCACTTATCCCTAAAGGGTGGTCTTGGAGATTTCATTCACCGTCTCAGTTCTCAGGTTAGGTGACCTTGTGCGTTCAGTCCTGGGGCAAACCGTAGTCGGGGTATCCAAAAAAAATAGTGTTTTTCCTTACGACAAATTATTTCACCGATCGCTTTTGGTCTGCTCACTATGAGCAAATCGCCTCGTCATCTCCGCATCTTGGGGTGTGCCAACATGTTCCACCACCGCTTCATTTAGGTGATCGCTTCATCTGTGATACGCAGCCCCTTCACCACGACACGGTGCGATCCGAATGAGAAGTGCACATGTAGTGCCTTTTTATGCAGCCACAGCCAGGGCAGAAAATTAGGCAAGTACACTTGCCATAAAATTTGTCATGTACCTTTCACGAACATTTGGTATGGTAGGCAGCCGCTGTTGTAGCATCGGCCAGAAAAATTTGAGTTTTCCAGGTCAGAATGAGAAAATGAACCATGGCGGCTTGAACCCTAGTTGGGTGGCAGAGGATTCATTAAGTCCACCGGTATGCAGCGTTGGGACCATTTTTTAAGGCCAAGGCATGTAATCAGGCCTTTTGCTAGGGCAAACTATCCCCCACTGTCATGTCCCTTCCGGAAGCATGCCTCGTTCCATTTTAGGAAAGGTGAGGTAATCCACACTTTTTGCCGAGGCGACTTCGCTTCTCTGTCACTATTCCGCCATATGCCGCCTGCAGCACTGCAGGCCTTTCTGACGGACCCTAGAAGCAGGACAGGACAGAAGTTCAAGATCAAAATGGGATAGCTTCTGGCCACACGGTCAAGTCTGCACCCCAGAGTCAAGGGGTTTCATCGCTTCTCAGTGGTGTCCAATATCCGCGTTTACGGCGAGGTAGTCTGTGATCTTGTCGTCGATCATTCTCTCAGGGTGATCCCGAACCGGCTTTGGCGATGCATAGGACTTAAAAAGCTCCGCATGTCTCCATCAACAGCACGTCTGTGACGCGCCCTTCCTTGCCGGCGGCGTCTTGGTAGCAGGAGGATTAGTGTCAGATACCTCTTCCCCTAGTAGAGCAACGTTGTGCTGTGACATCGCCCTTAAAATCGGTGTAGAGCAGATGTTGATAGCTTCTCTAACTGCTGCCTCCTCTCCAGACCTCCCGTAAACCGGAAACTAAAATTCCACTACTTTCTGCTTATATCGGGGGTCAGTATGTGTCCAACCAGTACAGATCGTTTTTCTATTCTCTCCTTCATCCTTTTGATACGATGATCCTCAATAGGCCCACAGCATGAAAGACCCATTCGCAACCGAGATGGATCCGACTATTTATTTCCGTGCTCCTCCTCCTCACTCATGTTCATTGAGGGTCTGTTCCTCCCCCCAGCCACGGCACACACCACGTCCCAGATAGGTGACCACAAGGAGCACCGTGGGGTGCCTGGTTGAGGTTTGGTACCCTTTCCTCCTCTCAAGCCACTTCTCCTCTGACTCCTCAGCTCCTCTCTTCCAGCAATTGCCTTGGCCGCTAGTGTATGGCCCAACTGTCCGCAAGGCGTACAGTTCGCGGCGAACAGGATTTTCGCCCGCCCATCTTCTCGCCGGCGAGCAGTGCGGTGTTCGACCCGCTCATTCGCCAGCGAAAGAGGATCTCTATTCTTCCCCGGCCAGATCCATCAACCTGTGGTGATCCGTGCCGGAGGAAGAACTTTTCACTAGAAGACCGGGCTTAAATCCGATCTCCTAGTGACAAAACGGGTTCGGAGCAGGCATGAGCATCAGTGACGTCCAGAATCCGGCTCCCGGAACCAGAACTCATATGCGTTCCAGTAGCGTTCCAGGGACTCGGAATGTGAGTCACTATCAATCCGTTTTTTGGTCGCAATCAAGCGCCTATCACTGGCATGTTCGTTCTTTTTCGCCGCTGAATTTCCGAAAACTTCGCCATATCCTGTAGGAACGCCTGAAATGGGCCCCCCTTCCTAGCCTGCTTGAGACCTCCTGTACTAAAGCTGGGTACTGTGTCCACAACTCGTTGCACTATGAGATTTTAACACATGTGGCCAATTCACGGCACATGTTGACAAACTTGTCCAAATATTCATGCCGCCAACAATTGCTTTGCCGTTGTCACCACCACTATTGCCAATCCCCAGTTGGTGGCGAGGGTTCGCCACTGAGCCACCGTGCGTTCAGGGCGGACAGGAGTGCTGGTCCGGTGTGGCTCTCTGCTTTCAGGCAGTCAGCCCCAGACAAAGCGTGACACTGTTTTTATCCTGATGTGGAAATAGCCCCTGGGAGCTTGCAGGGAGTAGATGATTGGAGCACCAAACGCATCAAGAGAAGAGGACTCAGCCGAGGAGGATGGAGTAGGAGGAGTAGAGAGGTGGCAGCAGGCCTTCCTGCAAGTCGTGTTGGCGGTGTCCACACTAGGGCTGCAGAGCCAACGCATTCCATGCTGGGCAGCTGTCAGCAGGTTTCCCCTGCGCGTGCACGTGATGCACCTGCCTGCTGACCGTGCTTTGCAGACCAGGTACAGTGGTCAGATGGACCCTTGCCCACAACTGTTGCCAGAGATGCCATGACTTTTCCTTTTCGACAAGGGAATAAAGATTGGGGATGCCTTTTGGGGAAAAAAACATCGACTGGGTACCTTCCACTTCGGTGCCAATAGCCAACAAATTTTTTTGAAGGCCTCAGACTCCACCAGCTGGTATGGTAAAGCTGGCGGCTAAGAGCTCTCCGTCAAGCCAGCTTTCAAGACGCCGTGCAAGGGGGTGACCTGACATTTTTTCTGGCGTTCAAAACCTGTCCTCAATACTGACACCTGACCAGATGAGCTGACTGCTCAAAGCGAGGCAAGTGGGCGGTGGTTGAGAGGGGGCAAGGATGGACATCATTGGTTGAAGTGGGCTGAAGATGCCGGAACAGGAGAGGGAGGTGGCTTCAGTGTGTGTGCTGCTTGTAGCCATGTGTTGCTCCATAGGCGTTTGTGATGCGACATCATGTGCCTTCTCAAGCATTTGTACCGCGGTGGGTTTTGACTTTTCCCACCCCGTATCTTCTTTGCCAGGTTGCAAATGGCATCGCTGCTATCAGCGCAGACCACACAAAAAAATGCCACACTGCTGATCTTTGCACTGATGGCCCCAATACTGTGTGGTGGCACCACACATGTCGTTTATTTATTGGCGTGCCTGTCTGGCTGACCCCAGGTGCCGTACATGCTGCCTGACTGTGCCACTAGCCTCCTTGCGATACCTCCCCCCTGCTTACACTGGTCTTCCTCCTCCCTCCTCTCTTCCTCTCCATCTGAACTTTCCACCGTTCTTCTTCTCTTGGTGTGGCACCCACGTGACAATCCACGGACAATCGTCATCATCATTATCATCAACCGCTTCACTTCTATCTGACACCTCAGCAAAGGAAGTCAGCAGCGGGTCCAACCTCACCATCATCACACCAACACCGCAACCTCCATGTGTGTAATGCTAATCAAACCGTCAGATACATGTCATGTCCCTACATGCTCGGCAATAATGGTGCGCATCACTCATTCTCTTCAAAGGAGTGAAAACAACTCCTCTGATGGGTCAAATGTAGCGGCTGTGTGCTAGTATTGGTGGCGCGGGCAGGTGAGTGGCAACTTGAGAGGTGTCGCAGCCGAGATGCGGAAGATGGTGTTCCGGAGGTCAGAGTGTGGATGTTCGAAAGATTGGGTGGGTGTCCTCCTGGGTAAACCAGTCAACTAAGTCCCCAGCATTTCTTGTGTTGACGGTAAGTGCCTCTGACCACTGGCCATTATCTAGGGCAAAGCATTTCACCACCGGGACCGAGCATGAGCCACCACGACCCCCTGCGGGATGGTCCTGGGCCTCTGGCTGTCATTTTTATGTTGTTTTGGTGCAGTACACGGCCCTGTGGCAGCAGATTACCTGGGTGTGCACTGGACAGGTTGCACAAGGCTGTATGGATGGAAAGCCGTGCACTTTTTAGTAATACCCTTTATGAATAGGGGAAAAAAAATTTCTTTGTATACCCTTCCACAGATAACTGTACTGGGCACTGGGCACCACCGTTGGCACAAGGCTGTAATTGATGGAAACGTGCACTTTTTATAATACCCTTTATGAATAGGGTGAAAAAAAATTGCTTGTTATTACCTTCCACCCGATAACTGTGGCTGGGCACTTGGGCACAGACAGACATCAGTTGCACAAGGCTGTAATGGGAAAGCCGTGCACCTTTTTCGTACTACCCTTTATGAATAGGGTGAAAAAAATTGCTTGGTATTACCCTTCCAAACCCTTCCACCAGATAACGTGGCTGGCACTGGGCACACACAGTTGGCACAAGCTGTAATGGATGGAAGCCGTGCACTTTTAGTAACACAATCCACCCTTTTATGAATAGGGTGAAAAAAAATTGCTTGTATTCCCTTCCACCAGATAACTTGTGCTGGCACTAGGCAACAACAGTTGGCAGAGGCCTGTACTGGATGGAAGCGTGAACTTTTTAGTAATCCCCTTTATGGATTATGGTGAAAAAAAAATTGCTTGTTATTACCACTTTTTCCACCAAGTAACTGTGCTGGGCACCTGGGCACACCCAGTTGGCACAAGGCTGTAATGGATGGAAAAGCCGTGCACTTTTGAGTAATACCCTTGTCGAGAATAGGGTGAAAAAAAATTGCTTGGTTTACTTGTACCCTTCCACCAGATAACTGTGGCTGGACACTGGGCCCCCACAGTTGGCACAGCTCCGCCACCCAGCGAGGCTTAATGGCTGGAAAGCCGTGCACTTTTTAGTATACCCTTATGAATAGGGTTAAAAAAAATTGCTTGGTATTACCGTATTACCCTCCCCCCAGATACTGTTCTGGCACACCAGTTGGCAATACAAGGCTGTAATGTACGGAAAGCCCTGCCAATATTATTACTAACCCTACATAGGTGAAAAATCCCCTGGGGTTACACAAAGTGCCACCACTATAACTATGGGTGGGCACTGGGCAGTGTGGGCAACACACACGTTGGCACAAGGCTGTCAACTTAATGAAAAGCCGTGCAATAGCCCCTACAATAGGGTGAAAAAATCCCCTGGGCAACAAAGGCCACCCAGATAACTATGGGGTGGGCACGGGCGTGTGGGTGCACACACAGTTGGCACAAGGCTGTAAGGACGGAAATCCCTGCAATAGCCCCTAAAGTAGGTGAAAAACCTCCCCTGGGGTAACAAAGTTCCACCAAATAACTATGATGGGTGGGGCCTGGGCAGTGTGTGCGCGCACACACAGTTGGCCAAGCTGTAATGGACGGAAAGCCCTTGGGGCAATAGCCCAGCCCCTAGTGGGTAAAAAATCCCCTGGGTAACAAAGTGGCCAACCAGATAACTATGGGTGGCACTGGGCAGTGTGGGGGCTGCACACAACATTGGCACACAAGGCTGTAGGGGACGGAAAGCCCCCCTGCAATCCCCCCTAAGTAGGGTGAAAAATTCACCCTGGGGTAAACAAAGTGCCTCGAATAACTATGGGTGGGCACTGGCCGTGGTGGCCCACACACAGTTGGGCACAAGGCCTGTATGGACGGAAAGCCCTGCATAGCCCCTAAAGTAGGTGAAAACAATCCCCTGGGTGTACCAAAGTGCCACCAAATATGAGCCCTGGCATGCCAGACAAGCCGGCCACAGGGTAGCCAAAAAAAGAGCACTAAAAAGGGCTTTGGGGTCTTTTCAGGGACTTGTCCTGACAGCAGACTAAGCAAGCCTGTAGAAAGAGACTGTAGATTACAAAGAAACACTTCACTGCCTATTACACACACTGCCCTGCCTAGCCTAAAACAAACTTTTCCCTAGTTTTTGGGGCTTTTCCCACACAAACCATATTCTCCTTTAAGTTGCAGGGAACCAACAACATAGATATGTCCACTCATGGGGACTAATCAATCCTCAATCAATCCTGCCTTTTGAAAACAAGTGTAAAAAACCCGGACATGAACTGTAAACAAAAACCCATGGTCTTGTCTCATTGCTTTTGTGTGGGGTTGGCCCCGAATTGTCTCTATCCAAGCATCGTTGGAAGCTGGAATGAGACAAACAGCAGAGCCCTAAGACCCTTCTATACCGATGTCGGGCACAGGTGGGATGACATAATCCACTGCTGCCCAGGAATCTTTTACAATTCTCTCTTCCTCCTGTTTCTTTTTATTTCTTTTTTCTC
>CM070033.1:119949352-119962405 GCA_036250615.1 Ptychadena robeensis
GCTAGTAACACACCACAGTATACATAGTGAGCATGATATTGGGCACATAAAGAGTGAAGTTGACATGTGGTCCACATTGGATATTTTTGATAAATAGATGTGTTTCTTTTTCAACAATGTGTATATACTATCACTCTCTCCTGAGAAAGCTCTAGATGGGGCGAAACACATCAGGAGACCTGGGACATCTGCACCATTGGACCTAATGGACCCTCCAATTTTTGTGGGGGTGGGGCTGGTTTATTTTCTATCCCCCTTCCCTCCAGTGCCATTGTGGTGGTTGGGGACTTGAGTAGAGGTGTAGAGATTGTATATATATTTGTAAAATAATGAATGTTTAATGGATGTGAGATGTATATATGTACATGGAGATATCGTTTTTAATATACAGTCCTGATCAAATTTTAAGCAAAGAATCCTATTTTACATTGTTGGATCTTAACAAGGTTCCAAGTAAAGCTTTAACATACAACAAGAAGAAATGGGGGTGAGACAAACATTTTTTTGAGCATTCAATTAAATGAAAACATAAAAATTTCAGCCCCATAACCATCAGACTGCATCTGAGACTGAAGGGCTTCAAAGACCCTTTTCTCCTTGAAAGCCACAGAACTGCTCATTTGGACTTTGCAAGAGAGCACCAAACATGGGACATTTAAAGGTGGAAGAAAGTTTTTTTCTCTGACGACAAAAATCTTTACCTTGATGGTCCTGATGGTTTTCAATGTTACTGGCATGACAAGCAGATCCCACCTGAGATGTTTTCTACGTGCCACAGTGGAGAGGGCACCATCATGGTCTGGGGTGCTTTTTCCTTCAGAGAAAGAATGGAGCTTCAGGAAGTACAGGGGCGTCAGACGGCGGCTGGCTGATGTCCAGATGTTGCAGAGAGCATTCCTCATAACTGAGGGACCTCATCTGTCTGGTAACAACTGGACAACGCTATAAAAAACTTAATGCCCACAGGACAAGGGACTTATTCTAGGAGAATAACATTATTTTTGCCCATCCTGCGTTTTCCCCTGATCTAAATCCAATTGAGAACCTTTGGTGATGGATGACAAGGGAAGTTTACAAAAATAGTGTCCCAGACAGTAGCTGGCGTTCCTGCAGCCGTCTTCACCACTTGGAGGAATTTTTGAAGCGATCTACAATTACGGCGGAGCTACTCAGTAATGAGTTCATGTTTGGAAGTTTGATTTCTGTTTGGGGGGGGGGGGTTGGTTTTTTTTGGAGGTGTGGTCCTAAACTTTTGATCAGCTGTAAAAAAGCCTGTTTAGGTTTATTCGTTGTTTTAATTAAATTGAATGCTCAAAAAATGTTTTGTCTCACTCCCTCTACTTGGAACCTTGTTAAGATCCAACAATGTAAAATATGATTCTTTGCAATTTTTCAAGTGCTCTTAAACTTTCAAATTGATCCAAAGACCTGATGTAATGTTTTATTGTTTTTTATATGGGTTCATGTTATAATAAAGACCTTTTAATCAAACTTTATAAAAATTTTACTTACCATGAGTAACATTCTGATGTGCCACTTTAAACCCTCTCACAATGTGCTCCTTGGCAGGAGGAAATAATAAATGCAATTGAAAGGTTGACTTTTTAGTTGAACATTGATTGGTACCACCACACAGTTTGATCAATGAAAAAAATCATCAATTTCTTTCCAAAAGCCTATGTGCATGCTCCATAATTCAATCAGATATAAATCCATCAAAAAACCTAGAAAACCTGTCAGATATTTGTTCAATCGATCAATTACATCTCTTTCAGTTTTATGCTCAATTTAAGGAATCAATTTCCTAACGATCAATTGAGTTAAAAAATGAAACAGTGTATTAACAGCTTAAAATTATTCCCTAGATACCTACTAGAGATAGTCCATGAGATGATGAAATTTCATCATAAGTATGCAAATACATGCAAATTCTATGTATAAGCAAACTGAGCTAATTGAACAGCTATTTTAGATTGCATAAAATTGCATGTTAGCCTCCCTAACTCTCCCTGAGCTGGGTTCGGGCACACTTACCTCTCCAAGCACGTGGCGATTCTGAAGCGCGGCGGACCCACCTTACGATCCATGTTATGAAGGCAGTGTAGGTGTCCTGGCCCACATTGCCGACGATGAAGTTGGCAATGTGTAGAGGGGAGGAGGGAGGGCGGGAAAAACCAGCAGGGTACTCTGTAACTATAGATATGTGTATTTAATAAGTATGTTAATACATTTCTAGATGCAGATTGTGGATAAAGATTGGTATAGTCCAATTGCTGTGGTTTCACTCACAAGCCTCCTCACTCCCTGCTACCAGCACATACATGATGAAAGAGAGAGAGAAGCCAAGGGATAGGGAGACAAGAACAATAAGCCTCAATGGAAATCTGCTGGGGGAAAATCTCCAGTTTGGCTCCTACTCTGGAGCCGCGTCCCCAGGCAGCAGTTCTTAGGCTGAGATAGGTTGCCACTACTGGTATAGTCCATACAAACAACTGCAGTGAAGAAGATGTGGAGAGGGTCATTTTATCAGCTTAGTAAATTTCTTGCTCAATGTGTATTTTTTTTGTTTATTAAATTTATATAACAAGAGTTTTTAATTATATATTTAGCAGTCCAGAATTTTTTAGTGTTTATATGCACATTGTACTAATACAGGAAGATAAATACAATAAAGGAATCCCCAGACATTTAGGATTCTTTAATAGCATACAGTATTACAATAATTTTTATGTAAATGAATATTACAGTTTCTCCAAAATGTATTTGCATTTAAAAGCTAAATAGCACAAAATATGATTGATAAGGGACATTATTGTACCACGTTATGCTCCATTTGTTGCACTTCCATAGGAAACCACTGGCGCAAAACCCACTCTGTTGTTACCGCGATCAAATACAGAATAATATTGTCCAATGAAAACATCTCCCAGAATCCACAGTGGTCCTGATGGCGGAGAAATATCTAGTCCCTCAAATCCGCTGCTGCAGTAGTCACCTCCATCCTGTCAATAACAAAATGGTTAAAAATGAAATTTTTTAAAGTGATAATTCATCCAAAAGTGTATCACTCAAAGTCTTTTTATTTTTATAGGTCACAACACAACATGTTCTCAGTAATAATATAATCATAGCAATCGAACACATCTAGTGTGATCCCGAATAATAGCAGTAACTTTTTCTAATATATTTCCCTAACATATATATTGCAATATATCTATTGTGCTTAATAGAGTATGAAGTGAAGTAATTTCTGAATTAATTACTGTGGAAGCTGATTGGGTGTACCACAAGTGTACAGTTTTACAAGTGTAAAATTATGATGTATAATTTTATATTTACATTTTTATATTTATAATTATATGTTTTCATGGTTGGGTAGGTTAGCGAATCTTAAACTGAATCTGCTTCTTTCTTATAAATAATACCCATAATACTCTGTGAGAGTTTTTCACCCATGTGGAGGATGAGTTGGGTACATTAGTGTGGGAACAAAGCGCCACAGACTTTAATGCATACTACTTAAGAATGTAGATGTAAACAGGGATTGCATTTTCACAGATACTTTTATGCATTATATTTAAATAGTATTATTGACTGATACCCCTGCTCCACTACGTTTTATGGGATTTATGAGTGTAATAAAGGCCCTAAACAGGCAGAGGTGGAAATTAATGAGAACACCTCACATTGGGTGTCAAAGATCTTTATTCAAAACATTATGGGACCATATAAAAACAGTAATATTTAAAAACTGTTCAAAAAGTGGTGTGGCACGTTAATTGCGTACAGAATAGAACCACTCTGATTTTCGATAATACTGTTCTTTACATAGGTACATTAGGTACATTACTATTGTTTCTAAATATATTATTAGCAAAGCTGGGTTCCCCATCATTTACTTTCACTTAGCAGGGATTAGCACTGCATGTTTGCAATGCCATGGTGCTCAGGGATCTCTCCTCCACATATTTGGTCTTGTCCATTGCAATTTTGGGGTGACAATATGCCATGGTATTTTTTTAGGGCTTGTGTCCACTGCTTAGATAACAGAGTTGACACTGTCCCATTCGTTAGGATGGGAAGTGTCCTCTCTGTGAAGATCAATGGAAGTGTCTCCAAGACCCAGAAAAGCAGCACATGATGCTGTTTGGGCACTGTTTTTCCGGCACAGGTAATCAGCAGTGGATACATGGCCTTTAAAGTGGTTTGTCTGTAACGTAGTTACATGATCTGCAGAATGATTGTACTACATATTATTGGGGTATTACCTCAATGATGTGTGGTACCAGGGTAGGGCACATATTGTGATATATTTCCTTTACCTCAATTTACCTCAGGCTTTATGTTTATGTGTTTAATTATTCTATTGTATATGTATTATTATTAAAATTTACATAAACGGCATATAGATTTTGGGGCAGCAAATGTGCGTGTCCCCTTTCCTGTCTACAATAGGCCCCCCTATGTATATAGTCTAGGGCCAAGCCCAAAACACACATGCCCATTCAGGAAAGGGTGAGTGATGACATGCATATATGACATTCAATGTAGGAGAGATCTCATGTTAGGGTAAGGGGCTCTTTCCCACAATATGGCTGGTGTTGTGGGGACTGCAGGTGGGAGCTCATGGAACCCATAAAGGGTTGAATATAGCCCAGAAATAAAGACCCCTCTTTATTAATTATGTCCCATATTGTAATACACTTCAGTTATAATGTTCAACACCCCATGGATCAGCACCCACCAACTGCTGGATGCAAAATGAAGAGAACTAGCAAAACTTCATGAACGCAAGCCAACACTCCTATGTTTGTAAACACGGGATCACAGCTGTCATCTGAGTCCATGCTCCATGCAGACCCAATGATACAACGAAAGCACTGCTACATTATATCTGAATGAAGCAGCATCTGTTTTTGTTTCGTATTGGGCAAATACATTATATTAAATGAGATCGATAGATTTACTAGTAGAGCAATCAATAAAAAGGCATCTAGGGTGTAGAGATCAAAGATCATAAAGGAACCAAAATGCTATACAATGCAAAACAAGGGCAATGTGGAGCTGAGGTATGCAAGCATAACCCACCATTCTGTTTTAAACATACAAGTTCCAATACCTTCATGTAATTACATTTTTGTCCTTTCAACATCTTACATCCGTTTTTTAAGACTAGGCAGGCAATTAGATTGATGGACAAATAGAAATATGGGGTAAGTATTTTATAGGCATGACGGTTTATATTTTTTTAAGCTTGTGCTACTATGAAAGCTTGTGAAGAGTGTGCATCCAGGGAGATTGATGCTCAGCTGCTACACAATCACCCAACATTCTGCTTATGATATCAAATTTTTTAAGATTGTCTGAAAATTACACCCTCTGGTAGCTGCATTACATGCATGGGTGGGTGGGGGTTGGCAAGTTATATCACTTCGTTATATTTACTTTTTGTAACAAAGCCAACAGGTGACATTTTTCCTGTGACTGTGATTAGCCAATAATGCTGAGTCATGCTTATTACCATTTCTTTGCAATCTATAGCATACATGCCAAATAAAATGCTGGGTAAAAAGTGATTGATATGAAGCACACCTGGTTATTTTATCAGACTCTCCACTTAAAAGATTACAAGCTTTCATTACAATAAAAAGAGCATTTGTGTGGAAGTGTAAAATGAGTGTGCTGAAAATCAATGGTATTTAAATAGAATCAAAAGGGTGCGTCATATCCATGTTTAAATATGGTGAGTAATTAGTCTTTTGCCAAAGTGTTTGCTAAGAAAAGATTTGAATACTATGTGTGCACACATGCACCAGTGGCTTACTTTTTTGTGGAGTAACCATTGTAGGGTACCTTATATAAGTTTATACCATAGTAGATAACATTAACTCCTGGTTAAATTAATTCTACATGATACACTGGGATGAAGGTCATATGGTATATATCACAATATCATATTTCCAAAGTATAGAAAAAATATGGTGTTGTCATACTATAGCACTACAGGATTCCAAATGAATTTGATGATTTCTTTGATTATTTTAAGATGTACATACAGTATTCAGCCCCCTTGAACTTTTCCACATTTTGTCATATTACAGCCACAAACATGAATCAATTTTATTGAATTTTTTTTACAAATAAATAACTGCAAAGTGGGGTGTGCATAATTATTCAGCCCCCTGAGTCAATACTTTGTAGAACCACCTTTTGCTTCAATTAAAAGCTGCCAGTCTTTTAGGGTATGTCTCTACCAGCTTTGCACATCTAGAGACTGAAATCCTTGCCCATTCTTCTTTGCAAAACAGCTCCAGCTCAGTCAGATTAGATGGACAGCGTTTGTGAACAGCATTTTCAGATCTTGCCACAGATTCTCGATTGGATTTAGATCTGGACTTTGACTGGGCCATTCTAACACATGGATATGTTTTAAACCATTCCATTGTTGCCCTGACTTTATGTTTAGGGTCGTTGTTCTGCTGGAAGGTGAACCTCTGCCCCAGTCTCAAGTCTTTTGCAGACTCCAAGAGGTTTTCTACCAAGATTGCCCTGTATTTGGCTCCATCCATCTTCCCATCAACTCTGAGCCGCTTCCCTGTCCCTGCTGAAGAGAAGCACCCCAGAGCATGATGCTGCCACCACCATATGTGACAGTGGGGATAGTGTGTTCAGAGTGATGTGCATTGTTAGTTTTCTGCCACACATAGCGTTTTGCATTTTGGCCAAAAAGTTAAATTTTGGTCTCATCTGACCAGAGCACCTTCTTCCACATGTTTGCTGTGTCCCCCACATGGCTTGTGGCAAACTGCAAAGGGACTTCTTATGCTTTTCTGTTAACAATGTCTTTCTTCTGTCACTCTTCCATAAAGGCCAACTTTGTGCAATGCACGACAGATTCCCCCACCTGAGCTGTAGGTCTCTGCAGCTCGTCCAGAGTCACCATGGGCCTCTTGACTGC
This sequence comes from Ptychadena robeensis, assembly GCA_036250615.1. NCBI lineage: Eukaryota > Metazoa > Chordata > Amphibia > Anura > Ptychadenidae > Ptychadena > Ptychadena robeensis. The sequence goes on from CM070033.1 coordinate 119,956,311, forward strand.
ATTTCTGATCAGCACTCTCCTTGATCGGCCTGTGTGTTTAGGTGGACGGCCTTGTCTTGGTAGGTTTACAGTTGTAAAATAGAAACTTAAAGGAGCCCCTTGTTTTGTTTATGACGACGATACTACTTATTGTGTGAAATAATAAAAATTGAAGTTATCAATTATTTGTAATGATAATATCTTTTAGTTTGACTTAAAGTCCTTATTGCCGCTAACCCCACTAGTTGTGGAAGTTACCGAGCAATTTTGGTGCAATATGTGCTTTGTTTTGACTTCTAGGTTTACAGTTGTGCCATACTTCTTCCACTTCTAAAGCCCCCCATACACGTTCCGATTTTTCGTACGAATTTTGCTCGATCGGTAGAATAATCTAATTATGTACCATCGTGTATCACGATTTCTCACTATCAGCCCAAAAATAGGTCAGGACCGCTTCGGGCTGCGATAATTCAAATTCAGATTTTTCATGGCAGCCGACTGATCAACCATAACATTTTAAGTGAAAATTGGATGACCCGATCGGACGAAAAATCGGTCCGCAGAAAAATCGGAACGTGTATGGGGGGCTTCAATGATCGCTAGAACAGTGCTACTTGGGATGTTCAAGGCTTTGGAAATCTTTTTGTAGCCTAAGCCTGCTTTACATTTCTCAATAACTTTATCCCTGACCTGTCTGGTGTGTTCTTTGGACTTCATGGTGTTGTTGCTCCCAATATTCTCTTAGACAACCTCTGAGGCCGTCACAGAGCAGATGTATTTGTACTGACATTAGATTACACACAGGTGCACTCTATTCAGTCATTAGCATTCATCAGGCAATGCCTATGGGCAACTGACTGCACTCAGACCAAAAGGGGGCTGAATAATTACGCACACCTCACTTTGCAGTTATTTATTTGTAAAAAAAATTTGGAATCATGTATGATTTTCGTTCCACTTCTCACGTGTACACCACTTTGTATTGGTCTTTCACGTGGAATTCCAATAAAATTGATTCATGTTTGTGGCTGTAATGTGACAAAATGTGGAAAAGTTCCAGGGGCCTAAAACTTTTGCAAGCTACTGTACAAAGGTGTAGTATTTTATTAAAGCAACAATATAATGAGTAGTTAGAACATATAACAGTACTCACCGGTAGCATATATTGTTCCGGCGTCAGTGAATAATCTATGCCGTTGATTGTAAAAGTGACAGTTGGCATTTCACTCAGGGAAGAACAACTGACACCATACTGAAACCAATAAAAAAGTATATTAGTTCAAAGTGGAACAGTACCTATTTGGTTCATTGCTACTTTTATATTAAATACCTTTTTTGTACAAATATCGTTCATAAAAAGACCCCCTTCCAAGATCACAAAGTGTTCTTTCTGTTGGCAAGGATGTGCAATAGACATGAAACTAGGTACTATGTATTTCCTGCTCAGTAAACAAATGTAATCTGTAATCTTTAAATAAATGAGCATTGGGGTCATATAAATCCATTTCAATCAACTAAAACCGCACACTTTAACATTAAATAACAATACCATGTTATATGCCATAATTAAATACATTTTGACATTTAACATGCAACCCCTTACACAAATCATCAGAGGCGGTTTTCCATATGGGCAGTATGAACAATTGCGCAGGGCAGCATCGTGGGGGGGGGGGCATGATCGACCCATACTGCCCTATGTAAAACCCATCTGCTCCGGTTGCCTCGCTGCCGACACAGGGGAAGGAGACCCTTCTGCCAATGCTGTGTTCCTTCTCGTTGGGTTTTTTTAATGTTTCTTTTTTTTAAAGAAAAATCGTCTAGAACTTGGATTTATTTTGTTTTTCTTGGATTTGTTTTTCAAAAAGCAAGGATCGCATTATTGGATTTTATTCGCGAACAGTACAGCGCTAAATTGGACATATTAAATGTAAGTACATTTATGATAATGGAATTCTGCCATAGCAGGAATGAAACAGCATTAAATAAAATCCAAATTTTTTGGGGTGAAGTTCAGCCATTGATCCACCTTTGGCATGACACTGTCCAGGTGGATACACTCTTCAGAGACTTTTTTTATTGGAATTGTGATTTTAATTATGACCTGTAGGTTTGAGAAACCTCCGTTAAAGTCATTGGCGGTTCACCGCAAACATGCGAACATTGGATATCTACTAAAGTTTGATTCGGCAGCGGCCACGGCCAATGTTTGTCCATCACTACTGTGGCCACTTCAGAAGTTTACAGAGGCTTAAATTAACCCCCTTGGCAGCATTTCTGAGTGTAGCTTGGGGTAGATTTCCATTATCAGTGTTGGTAACCCTGAGCTACACTACACTACACTACTTACACTACTCTGTGTAGCTTACCTTCTCCAGCCATCCTGTATTATTGCGGTTGGATCCACCTCCTTGATGACAGTGGGGGTGCCCTCACCATTTGCCTGTATTTTCATTAAGAATGCCTTTATGTTTTTGGTCATCTAAGAAATGATATGCTTAATTCTGAATCTACACCAGGGCTGGTGTTATGGACATGTTGGCGTGACGTGTCCATGGAACCTGCCTGCCACAGGTCAATTTAAATGAACAAACCACCCCAGAAAACAGATCCGATCAGAAAAATGTGCAGACTTTCATTTTCATGATTCTCTGGAGCAGAGAAGCCATCAGCAAGTGAGCTATCTGGGGTGGTGGGGACTATCTGAGGCTCTCCATAGATCCTGCACAAGGTAGCCACTGCAGAACCAGAAGGTGGCCCAGCAATATTTCTGAAGGTTTCTACAGAGGAAACCAAGATTTGCAGGTAGGTAATTAGGGCTGTATAAAACTATTCTTTTTGGTGAGGGTTTAAGATCTCTGTAGCCTTGTAATTGTCCATGGTCTTTCATAATATTGGTTCTCAAATCCTTAGACGATCTCAACATTTCTCCATTTGACAAAAAAAAAAAAATGAGTTCTACCCACCCTAAGTCTAAGGGATCATGGGCAGCAGGGGGATTTTTAAGACATTCCACAAAAGTATTGATCAGAAATACGTGTTTTTTTTAACTCATTGCACACAGTACAAAGACATATTAAATAAAGGTAAATACATATGGGACACCAGTACAAATAGATTGGCCATATTAATACAGTCCAGCTGTTTCAAAGTTTGCCAGAATGTATGTATATCATCCTCAACGCGTTTTGAATGAAAATGCTTCTTCTCTGGACATGGGCGGTGTGTATACTGGTTATGATACTGGGTCCTAGGTTGAGTTTTGAGAGTACATAGACTCTGGTCTGGTGTAGCCCTAGAGTAGATAGTCTGGGGTCACAGACTGTTAAGAATCAAGTATAAATTGCATCACTATAAAGGAGAGGTAAGTATGGGACTTGCTGCCACCGATTATTGGTGTATTCGATTAGGTAAGTGTGTGAGTGTGTGGAAAGTATGGAAAGAGTGACAGAGAGTGAAGGGGTGGGAGGGGAAGAAAAAAGAGGAAAGAAGGGGGGAGTTGTTATTTGGTAGAAACTCAATAAGCCTCCCACCCACAGACTCCCCAGAACACTGGCCATACTTGGGTAAGGTACCTTGGCTTAGATCTTGTTCAGACTTACCCCTTTTAACGCACATTATGGCTAACAACTACACATACAAGGAAAGTATATAATACACAAAAACAGATATGTTTAAAGCTATTGTTTTACACATTCTTTCTATTTTTTGGTGGTATGGCCAAATATATTTACAGCTGTATATTTTGACTCTAATGTAAAATTGTTGTCATAAATACAGTTAAAATAGTATAGCGTACATACCATTTCTATAAATTATAGTTGTCCTATTTTTATCTTACCTGACCATCTGTACTTGTGACTCCAATAAAATTCTGAAGTTGTACAATATCAGCTGATGGGCCAGTTATCATAGAGGTGCCAGTGTCTACTATGGCTTGACACCCATCGCTGCAAAATACCACTTGGCCTGCCACCTGTATGCTGGAGAAAAATTAGACCCTTGTATTAATCACTGTATTGTACAGTATATATATATATACAGTATATATATATATATATATATATATACACACAAACACATGGACATTAAATGACTCTGAAAGACAATTAAGTTTTAGTATTCTGTGAGCACAGGGGAGAGTAACAAGCAAATGGTAGACCACCACACTTTCTAGCAATAGGGAACACAGCAAGTTTGAAATTCAAGTGATACCGTTTATTGGCTAACTGAAGTCATTAGAGAAGCAAGCTTTATTTAGCCACGCTGGATGTGGAATCTTTTACACAAAACATGCCACATTGATGATGGAATTGCAGCAGGCACTTCATTTCTTAAAAAACTGAACCAGCCTGCAAAACATTTCACAGTTGCTAACAGTTTAGCCTTGACCCACAACTACTTTTATTTGGGCAGGACCTCTATCTACAACAGATGTGGCGGGTGGCAAGGTTTCACGTTTGCCCTCCAGTATGCAAACTCTTCTGGCCAAAATCGAGGAGGAGTTCCTAGCAATGTGTCTCCATAACCCATGGCCTACGTTTCGCTACATAGATGATATCCTCAGTTATGTGGGACTGAAAGTGAGCAAATCTTCTTCAATTCACAGGAACTACAATGGCTTTCACCCCACGATCAAAACTCAACAATTAACCACTCAGCATCAGAAAAAACTTCATGGACACAACAATATACGTATCACATGGACATACATTGACAAACATCCATCTACGAAAACCAACAGAACGCCCTACGTACCTCAGGATGACAGCTTCCATCCTTAAACAGATAAAGCAATCTGTTGTTACAGCCAAGCTGATCAGATACCATCGGATCTGCTCGGAGAAGACAGACAGAAAGGCAACCTGGAAAACTCAATAAGTGACTCATTAAACCAGGGTACAGCGGACACAACAAAGGCACAAATCCAGAAAGCAGTGACCATTCCAAGAGCCAACCTTTTACAATATAAGCAAAATGAAAAAAAGAGAATCGGATCCCCTCAGTGGTCACATTTAACCCCAATTTCTGGAAGTGTACGGGGGGCTCATAAGAGAGCTACAACCAGTTCTCCACAAGGACAAAAGACTCAAGGAAATATTCCAGAAACTACCTCTCCTGGCCTAAGACAACCACCCAAATCTACGGACAACTATGTTGAGAAGTCCCGGGACACCCAAACACAGAACGGAAATCTCCATTGCATGCAGAGCAGATGTGGACCTGTACTATATCAACAGTTGGCAGACAGAGTACAGTACCGGACCACAGTTTGGAGTATAGAGTACGGGAACGTTCTCCCTGCAGATCCTCCAATGTGGTGTACCTAATATCGTGCAAAAAATGTGCCCCTAAGGACTCTATGGTGGTGATGAGGAGCAGGTCAAACCCCGGCAGAGTATGAACAGCATTAGGGACACTATCAACAACAAGGAAAACCAATGCCCTGAGGAGACCTATTTCTGCAAAGATGGCCACAGCATAAGAGATCTCAGGGTTATGTCCTGATGGGATTTGAAAACCAGAAAGAGAGGCTGGGAATGGGAAGGTAAATATAAACAAATTCAAAACGATGGAATACGGTTTTTTAAATAGGGACAACAACTTTCAGTGCCACTACAACTTAAGAACAGTCACCAATAACCCCCCCCCCCGCTCTTTCTTCACAAACTGATGAATCTCACCCCCCTCACTGAACAATAATGTGTCTGGACTCCCTAACTTTATGTCAATAGCTATTCATGCTAATCTCTGATAATTTAAAGACTATGCTATTTAGGATTCTCCAGAAAGACCTATGTTGCCATATTTCTCTGCTTCCAGGTCTATGGACATTTTAATTGCTTGAAGGAGGAGAATGTCACGGGTGTGAACCTATTATCTGTATTACCCCAAATAACTCTCCTAACTCTGACAATATCTCCATTAACTAACCCTTCACTCTCACTCCATCAGTCATGTGTGTCAAGACAAAACTGTGTTTTGTTCAAATATTTATGACAAGTTATTTTGTGTATAAAATGTAAGTTCAAAGACCAGGAATTGATTAGCCTGGAAGAAGGATCTGCGATATCCCGAAGCTTTGCTTCTCTAATGACTCAGTTAGCAATAAACGG
>CM070033.1:119962430-119977044 GCA_036250615.1 Ptychadena robeensis
ATCACTTGAACTCCAAACTTGCTGTATTTATCGATGGCTAACACAGTACAACACTCTACTTAGCAATAGGGAACAAATTTTAGGCTACTAATGCTTTTCAGTTAGCTCTCCAATGGTTCATAACCTGCTGTGGTATATAATGGTTGTCTAGGGAAGTTATTTTTCCTCCCAGGTTGGTCTAATCATGTGCACCAGGGATGTCCCCAGTCAAAATCAAGGAATCACCCACCACTAAATGTAGTACCCAGGGGTACTTGAATAGCGATTGAATGGTGAATCGATGCGCATCACTTTGCATAGTAATGGCAAACAAACAGCATGTTGGTTCTGTTCGATCAAGCCTTTTTTCAAGCGGGATCACTTGATCCCGCTGGAAGAAAGGGTGGCCGAGTTTGATTCCCGAACAATCAATCGCAGTGCACATACTTACTTACTTACTTACTTACTTAACCAACTTAGCAGCAAACCACAGTTCATCGCTAGTATTCAACTAAGTAGCAATTAAAATTACATTTACTATCTTTATTCCTATAGATCACACAAGCAAACCTAACGTTTTTATTTGTTTGCATAGAATAAATTTTATTCAGTTTGCATTAATCATTAAATATGTTAATCTTTAATTATTCTAGCATGTAGCTGAGCTTTACTTCATTTGTAGTTTTGGCATCCAACCATATAATTTAAGACTTATGGTTTATAAAGTTTCAACCCAGCAATATTGATGTATATAAACAAATTCTTTATTATTACCGATCTAGCATTTTATCGGTATATAATATTTTTTTTTTTTATAAGTATGTTTTTTGCAGTGCACAGGCGCCATATTCATTTATTATGATTTTTTTTTCTAATGATAGTTACCAATGTAGTCTCAATGTATTTATATACATAGTTATTTTTTTATATTCTACTTATAATGCATTATTTGATTTATACTTTTACTGAATATTGAATATGTAACTGATTTTATTATAGACATTGATTAACAAACTTTAACACAAACATTAGTAACACAAATAAACATTATTTTTGAAAATATAGCAAATAAAGTTTATTTTTATTTCAAGTTTTTACAAAGCGAGTGTCTTTCTTTCTTTAAACTTTAGTCAGCCCTTTCAGGTATTGTGTTTCACTATAATCATTCAATAGGGTTGGGGAAAACCTGGGGTGCACCCTTTTAAAGGGGTTTCTAGATTCCGAGCAAGCCCTCCACTCACAGACTCCTACCGTATTTTTCGGCATATAAGACGAACTTTTTCACCCCCAAAATTAGGGGCAAAAAAGTGCCTGTGTCTTATACACCGCCGGTGGTTGCACATTGGCTTCCAGCCAGCTCTCCCGATGGAGGGGAGCTGCAGGAGCTGTCAGTTCAGATGGAAGAGCTGATGTTCGACTCTCCCATCTGAACTGTCTAACTGCCGGCGTACTCGATCCCCTTACCTAACCACAGCACCCGATGTTCCTGCAGCAGGAACATTGGGTGCTGTGGATAGCTCAGCAGATCGGGTCCTACAGCACCCGATGTTCCTGCTGAGAATCCGTGACATCGGGAGACTGACATCGGCAGAGGAGAGAGAGATGAACACAGCCCATAGCTCTCCCCCCTCCCTCCTCCTCAGATCAGCGTAGTGTGACGTGTGTTTAGCTGACAGTGTACTGCTGCTAGTGACACCTGCTGGCTGAATTGGATATTGCATCCATTAAATTCATAAAACTTATTAAAACTTTTTTTCTGGATTTTCTGCCCTAAAAACTGTGTGCGTCTTATGTGCCAGTGCGTCTTATAAGGCGAAAAATATGGTATATCAATTTGGTCAATTAGTATTTGGTCAAGAGGCCCCCTACTTAACATGGGGCATCCCCTATGCTAGAAGGAGGGTGCATATCAGCTGCCTTCTTCTTCCCTGGTAAGCCAGATTTGCAGTGGGACTGGTATGCCCATTCTCTTTAGCTGCCAGTCTGCTAGCCTCCTGGCAGGCCCTGTGCCTCATGGGGCCTAGTGTTTGAAGAAGGGTAATATAAGTGCTCATTTGAAAATGTAAGCAAAGGAATTCCCTTTATGTACACTATCAAATACATACGCATCCACTTGTATTTGCCAGTATCCTTGCAGAGTTACCGGCACCCAATTTAGCTGACCAGAGAAACGGGTTGTGTCAAATCCTCCAAATACTATTTCTCCGCCATCTGCTGCGTTAGGATCCCTGGAAAAAAAATATATTTAATTTAAGAAAAATGACAAAGGTTTTTGACCACCTGGGCCTTCACCTGTGGTTGACAGGATCCCCAACCCCTAGGTTCACTTCCTGTGTACCCCACAAGAATTGGTTAAAATATATTTCTTGCGTTCATAGAAAAGTGATAGTTGTCATGCTGTACAGTTCACTACAAGTCATGGTTACATAAATTTTTAGGCACTTCCATTGACATTAATGAATGCAATGCAACACACATATATGAACAAGCCTTCTGTTTAGCTATCAGGAGGGGCCTTGGTTATTGATTGTACTATTTTATGCTGCACCCATTACATACAATTTAAATTCCCTATAGAGTCAAAGTATTGGCTAAAACCCGCCTATTCCTTATACTACTGCAACACTATGTTGGGGCTTTAGGTCAGCAGTACTCTAGTATAAATGTGTCTAAAAATTGTCTTTATTTCATAGAGAAAAACAACATGCCTATTTCAGATTTTTTCACTTGTGATATATTCTTCTGGATTTAACAGTGGAATGGCTATTAGCATGTCTAAAAGGAGATAGGATGACATAATGTGGTTGTCCGGGGAAACTCTATGTTCACAAACCACTGTGGTAAGTTTGTAAACTCATCTACAGTTTTATCTTGTGATTTATAAAGTAAAAAATCTTAATAAAAAATTATTGTGAGATAATTATCACGGCTTAGTCAATTACAGTACCTTCAGTATCACAACTCCCAGGCTTTAAAACACCACTTGAAACACATTTAATTAACACATCAGTTTCTTAAACAAATCTAAATCTAACCGTACCTAAAGCAAATATTAGGATATTAGTAAGAATATAGACTTGTGATATAATAATATAATGAAATAATGATACCTGTTCATATAGACACCAAATAAAGGTAATTCCACTAAGTTTTGTGCAATCATGTTATCAAACACTGGAATACAGTTATCAACAGCCAGATTGGGGTATGCCAGTCCCAAGATCCCATCAAACTCAGAATCTTGAAATGTGCTCCCTGGTTCTGATACACTTTCGGCAAAAGTCTGATTCTGCACAGGTATACCTTCAACCTAAAAACAAATAAAGAGAAATTAGAAAATATGTAGGCGAAACTGAAATATGTTTAAAAGAAGTTTTATGTTGCTACTGTGGTTCCCCGAAAATAGGACACTGTCTTATATCTATTTTTCCTTAAGAAGACACGCTATGGCTTCTTTTCAGGGAGTGGTTTGTGGGTAAAGAGAGGCACACAGACTGTTGCTGGTTGGTGCTGAAGGAGAGTGGTACGCAGTGATGAGTAAGGCTATGTTTCCATTATACGTTGGGACCCCCTCCACTAAGCGTATTGCTTGGTGGGGATCCTGACGAAGCACATAGACCTTACCTGCTTGGCGGATGCTGGGTCTTCACTGCGCTGAGCTTTTCCGCTGATGTAAGGCTGAAAGTAGTCGAGTACGCAGGCAAAGCCTATGTGCTACGTCGGGATCCCCACCAAGCAATACGCTTAGTGGAGGGGGTCCCAACGTACAATAGAAACAAGTCCTAAAACAGCAGCCACAGCTTTACTTCTCCCCCCTGCTCCTCACTTCACTAAGGAGACTTTTACTTTCTATGTCTGCCTCTGTGCCTCAGCTGAACCGAACAATCAGGACCTGACAAAGGGAGCCGACCTTGATAATGGGGCTGCCCGCATCTCCGAGATAGCAGCTGCCCATTTTATTTATTATCCCACTCCAAAATTCATGGATTGTGTAGATACCGGTATGCTATTTACGGGGTACGACTTATATTGCACAAATGCTTAAAAATCTGAAGAAACGAAACTACTTGGGTATAATCCTGGTGTGGGGGGATGGCAATTAAGCAGCCTAAGGCACAGAAGCACACAGCAAATGTGCTTGAGATTTATTATTTCAACTAGCTGATTTGTTAATTGCACAGCCCCTGAACATGATATCATCACCAAAATTGTAGCGATGTAGGGACGGGATGTGAGAACATTGCAAAGTATTGCTCTAGCTTATGGAGTTTTTGCATTATTAAAGTTAAAAATAGAAAAAATTTTGACTTGACTTTGAACCTAATTTTTAAAAAAAAACTACACATGCTTGAGCAATATTTTTTTAAAATTTTCACACATTTCTTTCCTACATCTTTAGCAATTCAGCAAAGATGCATGTTCAGTGGCTTTGCAATTCAAAGCCCCTAACACCAAAGTAGAGATGGTCAAATTTTAAAATTCGACCATTTCCACGATTTCAAGTTAATTGCACAAATGAGGTTCAAAGTCAAGTAAAAATTTCGAAAATTTGAATTTTACATTTATTTTTTAACTTAATTCATGCAAAAACTACATGTGAAAGAACTAAACTTTTACATCAACTCCAGCAATTCTGGTGATTATACCTTGTTCAGGGGCTTTGCAATCTCACAAAGTAAGCAAGTTGAAAAATTCGAAAGTAGACACCCCAAAAAATTTTTGTGTATATACCTTTACATTTCCTGTGTAGCAGGTGCAGGAATGACTGATGGCTCCTAGTTTCCCGCTCTTTTGGCTGGCCTTACAATGTAGCCTTTACAATCTGCCTAGAGACAAGCTACTGCCCTCCTCCAGGCAGAGGGGTTAAATTCACCTCCCTAGGCTAAATCTCCTACCTTTCCTGGGTTCTCCCGCCTGCCATCTCATTGCAGTGCCCGAGATCCAAGGACCCCATCAGTGGTGACTGAAAGGTCATCCCCTGGACCAGGACCTCCTTCCCTAAAACGTGCCCAAGCGCATGGATGTGGCTACTGGTAGGTGCTGAGTTAGGTAGAAGAATTCCTCCCTTCTCACCCTCACCTGGCCCACTTTATCTATTGCCCTGACCACTGGGACTCTACCCTACACTACACTACACTGACATAATTAGATTTGAATAAGAATAAATATAGATTGTAGGAAAAATAAGACATCCCCTGAAAATAAACCCTGACACATCTTTTGGACCAAATATACATATAAGACCCTGTCTTGTTTCCTGGAAACACCGAACATTACTAAACGAAAACTCCCTGAATTTATTATGTTAGATAAAATATTTCACAACACAGTAATGGGAGATTTTCATTCTGTTTACTTTTTATCATGAATTACACTTACAGTAACTTGATCGGTTCCTAAAATGCCTGTTAAGTTGCCAGTACCATACTGAATAAAGAAAGGTTGACCACTGTAAACATAGGTAGCAGACTGGCTTGGTTGGTACCTTGTATGTTTCACTACATGAAACAGAAAAACAGTTATTATTCGGAGTAATATTATGTGTAACATAAGTTTAGTACCAGCTTGAAACAATATCTAGACATAAAATAATTAATTGCCACAATCGACTATGCAAATATATATATATAATAAAGCATCTTTCTAAACACAGTTACCTACAAAAAACAGGAAAAGAAAGCACATTTCTTCACTTGCAAGTTAATAAAAACACTGTAGATGATATGAATGATGATATGGAAACAAACTATCTGGGACCTAACCAGGATTGGGCAACTTCTCCTGTTCTCTGCAAGCCTACAGCGATTCTGCATTGCTGCAAGCCCGACATTGCATCATCGGTAGCGCCAAAAAGCCAGGGAAGGGGGAGGGGGGGTTTGCGCCATAGACCTCCATTATAATGGAGGGGCGCCACTTTTCCGGTCCATGATGTGAAGAGGGAAGGGCATGGAATCGTTGGAGAGTACAGTAGACTCTGCCACGATCAGCTGTTTTCAATGGTGCGATGCGACCATACCATGAGTTTTTAGCTAATGGTACCTTATATTTAACCAATATCCACAAGAAACAATGAAAACAAGAAGATAAAATAGACTGAATATTGTTTTTATGTCTCCTCTGAAAGTAGTTTGTGATTTGAAGTTTTAAAATGCTAGGTTTCTTACTGCATGCTTGACTTGTACAGTATACAGAAGGAACCCATAGGTTTGAAGACCCAGTGTCAAAGATCACAGTAAATTGCTGGGGAGGTGTGCCAATAGTAATCTGTCCGAAATACTCCACCTGCAGAAGAAACAGGAAATGTATTCAATCAAAAATTATTTACAACAAGATTTGGACAATAAATCTTAGTGGGCCAGGGGCTTTGATGGGATTCATTTTCAAACAGTCTAGTTTACTAATAAATTCTGTGCAACCCTGTATACTCCTTGTTCCAATAATGCTACAAAGGCTGCGAGGAGGTGGCAGCAGCAGCGATCCTAGGGAGATGGGTGCCCTGGGAGCACTGGTTAGGAGCACTAACCACCCTTCCCTGCGGACGAGTACCTCTTGTAACTTCTGGACTCTGGGGGGGTTGGTGCTGGTGAGTCACAAACTTTGGACTCTGTGACTCACCGGAACTCCTCTAGATATGATTTTCTCTCTCCATGCACACTTAATGGGTGGGCGCACTGGGGAGGAGGCATCTGGCCATCTGAAAAAATTTCTATGCCCAGATGCCACCCCTGGGCATGATTCTGTCCTGGGCAACTGCCCATATTGCCCCTATCTAAAAGAGTCAAAGGGAAAGAGCTGGTACGCTAGTTGCTCCTTTAGGGTCCTTGAAGTTGTGAAAATGATGTGGAGTTTCTGACCACTATACCAGGATGGTACTACAAAAATAAGAATTGTGCTTTCTGTGACAAAATCATCTTCATGCATCTCTTGCTGCAGTAATACATCTGCATCATTTGCTTCCATCAGCATAAACAAAGAGAAAGTCATGGAGTGGCACCAATCCTCCCCTTACATTAATCCTATTGAGAACCCCTGGAGCTCAATGCAAAAGCTTTTTTTTTTTTTTTTTGGAAAAACATCCCGTTATCATTAGGAAGTTTGTTCTGTTCTGTTAAATTAGAAATATACTTTAATGGCTGATGACTCTTGCCTCTTGCATCAACATCAAAATAGCAATGCATATAGTGTAAAAGAATCCTTAATTTATATTCCAAATATACATGCTGCAGCGAGCTTCTCATTCACCTGCCATTGTGGATAACATAGTAGTTGGTTGGTAACATCATCACTGTGATAATCATGTGATCCACAAAGAAAAGATGTTTAAAAGACTGTTGCAAAACTCTGAAGGATTCTGATTATATTCAATGCTTTATGTGAAAGTATCTTTCTTAAAATTTGGCTGCATACTATAACAATAGGATTTAATTAAATTGTGTGAATTGGAGATATTTCTCTATGCTTTGAATCCTGCTTCTATAGCTTTAACTCTTGTTGTATTACATTCAGATTGCTTTTTATGTTCAATATACCAGAAACAAGTAGGGGGGACAAATATGGCATCTGTAACTACCAGGAGACAAAAACGGTGATGTATATTTCTCCCTTAATAAATAAAAGAATAATGTAATTACTAGAGATTACACACTGCTAGTAGCCATTAGCTATTATATACATTTAGATAAAGTGCTGCGTGTGCAGAGTTCACATTTGGAAAGTGACTGACTGAGAACAGTGCAATAGACAAATAATTGATTCTTGTTTTAACATAAGAGGAGGCTGCCAGTTCCTGGACGTTTATGATCTCTGCCAATTGCATTGGTACCCTTAAGCACAAAAATACATGATTGGCTCCTGAGAAAAAATGAAATGAAACTGGTATGTGGAACCTGTTATTTGCCTTGTTCTCAATGCTTGTCTTTTGTTGCAGTGTATAGGATGTGAATATAGGCAGCGCAATGTTTACATTGGCTGGGACCAGTTATGATAGCTTTCAAAGAGTAAAGCAAAAATATGTAAAAGGTAATATTTGCTTAGTTTCTTGCTCACTCAAGTTTGGTCTCTTACATTTTTATTTTTGTACTTCACATGTTTTTAAATAATTGCTGTAAAAGTTAAATGTTTAACTTAAAGCATAATTTTTTTAGGGATTATATTTTGTAGATGTATGGTTTGGGGTTCTCATTTTTATCCCTAGATTTCATGTTACATGTTCGTTATCTCTTGGTGAATTATTGACCTAAAGTATTCTGTGTAGAATTGGGGAGGAGACTGGCACTGGCTGACTCGGACAGTATCGCATATCACTGTGGGAACAAAAGCTATTGATAAGTCCCAGATTTCTTCTACACGCTTCTTCAGGTGCCGATAATAGCACAGATCGGAGGTAAAAAAAAAAAAGAAGCAATCTTACCTATTTAAAAGTGTAAAAATCTAGTAGGCTTCAGACGCAAGGGGACTTGGGATGGTAGATGTCATTGCTAAATATGATCTGATTCAGATCTGGATTGGTGGAGGGTGCAAGACCAGAAGAGTCTCCCTCCTCCATCTTGCTGCCTGGAAGACAGGTCACTCCAGACATGGTGGCACGGGAGTGAGCAGGCAGCAAAGGTAAGTATCTATTTTCTATACCTGGGGATCGCTGTCTCTGGACAAGGACTGAATATAAGTGATTTGTTTATATATGTGGTTTTTTTTTTATTATCACAGTTTACAACCACTTTAAGCAATCAGTTTTGTATCGACTGAAATTTAGATGAATGGCAACACTCCTTTCACCAAGAGATTCTTAGTTTAAAATTATACACATACTTTTAGTGCAGCATATAATAGTGATACGCACCTGTGTATTATGGTTCTTCAAAATCAATGTATAATCCGCTAAGTGCATTGGGAATGTGTACTAAACCTACATCATTTAGGTAGGCAGCATACTAAGGGATATATTTTGAACACTGGGAGGGCATATTGGTAGGATAACCTTAACAGAATAACTGAACAGATGCAGAGACTGGAATTAGGTTATGGTTTAGGTTTAGGTTCTGTTTCCATGGTGGCCGTGAGTCTACCAAGGTCTCTCTGTCTAACGCATCTATGATGCGTGCATTAGGACATCTGTGGACAATCCTTTAAAGCATGCATTAAGGCATGTGTTAAAGAGGGAGGGAGCTTTCTGCCCATTGTTCTTGTCTTTTGTGATCCCAGAAGTGATGGTTGCAAAAGACCTGAAGTAATGTTGGGTAATTAATTATCTTTTTATAAAGGGAAAACAGTCCCCACTTGTAACGGATTACAGTCCCCGCTTGCAATGGATTCAATGCTTCCTCCAAGGGTGTAGTGCTCTACGTTGATTTTAACGCAATGCATCTCACCAATGCAAGTGGGTACAGGGTCATTAAATATAATGGGATGCGTCAACATCCCTCCGTTTGCTGTAAGTAAAACGGGGGGATATCAGCATGTAGACTGATGCTAACTAAGTGTGCCATAAAGAGGCAAGGAGAAGGATAGCTTTGTGACTGGTAGGCATTTTGGATCAAAGACAGATACAATTGTTTGGGATAAAGATCAGTCACAAAGACATGTATAGAAACTTATGATGTGATCATGCTATATTGGGTGTGAAAAAAAGATGTAGTGAATAAAACACAACAGCTGTGTTAAAGTAAGAAGAAAAGATGCATCAAGTGGCATTCAAAAATATCTCATTACAGGTAAGGAGGTTTTCTCTTTTCTTTACAGATTGTTTTAAATAATAAGGGGTTTCCCAGGAAGGGACACAAAGTACTTCAAGTTTAGGTTCACTTTCACTTGATCTGTCAAGAAACAATATAAAATTGTCATTGAGGAGATATGTTGACCATTCCATATCACAAAGGGGAGGATTAATAGTTGTTCCAAAGAATTAAAGGTCCATGTTGGTTGCAGATATCCACAAAGGATTCACCAACATCCTACAACCATTTCCTGGTTCAACTGAAACAACAAAATCACTTTGGAAAAATGACTCTCTAAACAGTTAAAGGCCTGAATTGCTGATACTCACTACTCGCTGAATTTCAGCAACCAAGAAAACCATTTTGATAGTATTGACATGGTCACAAGTTTGAGATCCTACTGTAGAAAGATAAAGCTTAGGCTTCAAACAGAACTTTAGGAATTGATAACCAATGGATTTAAGGTAATACTCGAACCATTAAATGGCTAACTCTTAGACCTTTTTCCAAATCCTACAAATCGAGAATTTGATGTGCAGAAAATAAAAGTGGATCAAATTAGACACATGGAGTGAACTGAAAATTGCAATTCCTACCTTCTGTGGTAGGTAAAAGCATTTAAGCCCGTATTAGGGTGGCAATCATGGCTGGTAAGCACCTAATACCACCTGGTAACCAAGCTTTGATTCTCCTCCTTTTACCAACCATGTTGTGAAGTGGAGTTTTTGTGAGTAGGGATAGATTACTTTATCTAGTGACAAAAGATCCAAGTGAAGAGTAAAGCCTGCCATAGACACCTCGATCTATGGCAGACCTTTAGCAGACTGATTACAGCGTGGTGACGTCACCACACTGTGAGCAGTCTGCTACATGTCGGACAGGAATCCTGTGTGTTCCATTGACACACAGGACTCCTGGCAGACTGAAGCCAATTACCTCGGAGGGGGAGGAGACTCCCCCTCTGAGATAACAGCGGTAACAGCCTGCAGCTGCACGGAAAAAGAACCAGATTTTTTTCTACATAATTCAAGGTGGGCTCCCACATAGTTGCGGCAGACCAACCTTGATGTGCTCGGCGGGAGCGAGCATGCAGGTTGGTCTGCTACAACTATGGCCGGGAGTCTGCCCATCTATGGGGGGCTTAAGTGGATTTTATAGGTCCAGGCTTATTAAAGAAGAGAAAACAAACTTCACCATTTTAAAGTTAGGAGGACAAAAGGAAACACAAATTTCAGATTGATAGGGGGCTGGGAATACCTGCTGCCTCTATTTATAGACAATGGACTAAAAATTTTAACATATGTTTTGTCATTTTGCTGCCAGATTGTTTTTCAACTTCCCCAATCTTGTGGTGGTGGTGGACACTTGTTTATTAACTAACAATTCAGATGGTGTGCTGGTTCAGTTATCATTGTGATCTGTGCTAATGTCATTACTTGATGAAGAAACTTCTGGTCACTACAGTTCTTGTTGTCAGAGATAATAAGTTACAGATGACATGGAAAGAGCTCAAATATGATAAAAATGGTGTTGTGGACATTGGACATTCATGATCCCTGTACTGAAACATCCAGATAGTAAGGTGTCCAGCCTTGATGACTTGTTTCCAGTCTTAAAACATTGTAAATGTGTTTCCACCACCAGAATAATTCCTTCATATAAAGATTTGATCCTGATGGGTTTGTGAAGATTTGCCTTGCCATATGTTCCAAAAAGCCTTTCTGTAAGGGCCTCAAATGGAACTGTGCCCACCTAATCATTCAAATTGTACCTGTCAGCATCATATGTTGACAAGTAGATTAATTGCAAGACTATAGCAATGCAGGCTAGAATTGTTTATACCTTCTATGCCAGAAGACCCTCACAGTTGTTTCCAGTATTAATCATTACTCCTAAGAAAGGCATCTGAGAAGATTGTTTTAGTTGTTTATTTACCAGTATATTAGTCACCCCAAATCTTTGAGAGCTTTTACAAGTCTAGATTTTTGAGTTTTGATCTCATCAATAATGTCACAATGATGTCACTAATATAATGGAAAATTTATAAACTCCATTGTCTTAGGGCAGCAATCTTAAAAGCCAAGTTTGTGCGCTGCCTGGGTGCTTTTTAACAGGCCAAGTGATGGACAGCAAAATTGATAATGCTGACCTGCCATAAAATAAAAAAATTGAGGTCTTGAAAAGCTGTGCTATCTGTGGCTTTAGAAGAATACTGTTATAGCTTTAAATGGATTGTTTTCTGCCCTAAGCTGGGAATAGACAGTACGATTTACCGTCTATTCCTTATTCGATTCTCGGCACTAGGAGCGGGCGTGAAGACGTCATCATCGCCCGCACGGCACTCTTTATGTGCAGCTCATTACTTCGGCTGGGGGCAGCCATCCCTAGCCAAACTAATAGGATCAGGTTAAAATTTACCGTCCTGTCGGATAACTGTGCGATCTGACAGGACAGCTGATTTTAGCCCAATCCTCGTTCGTTGCTGCATCCAAGTCCTGCACGACCTGATCCCTAAGGGATGCGGGAGCGCACACGGCATCGGATTGGAGGTCGGATCGTGCAGGAATTGGAACGTCTATGCCCAGCTTTAGTCCTTGGCATTTTTCCTCTGGTTGGCAATGTTTCTCCAAAAAGAAATTCTACTGATTAGGCACATTAAACGTTTCATTTTAGTTATAAATATAGGACTTACATCCATGTAATTCATAAGAGGTTCATTTGCAGTTTGTGGGGTGGTGCAAGAGTCACTGTACTGCAGGAACTCAGACCCCTGTTTTTCCCATAAATGTGAGAGATTTTGTTTCTCCTTAAGGGTTTTTCGCAATGACTTTTGTCTCTTCAAAGGAATTCTGAAGTAAATAAAAACACATATAATAAAAATCATTAAGCAAAGACCACACATCAATATTAAGATGCACTCTGAAATTTGTTAATTCATGTTCACATATTTTTGCCCACTTTTTACTGCACTGAGATTAAGTAGCTTTTTTTTTAAATGGGCTACATTATACATGGCAGCATTGTTAAAAAAAACTAAAAAACTGAAAAAAGTTCAGCAAGGCGCATTGAGGTGGAATTCAGAGTAAAGCATTAGTGCAACTCAACATTTGTGATCTACCATTACCATTTAGTGTATAGATAGATACATAGCATAGGGATCACCAGGACAGCTTAGAAAACTAAAGCCCCCCATACACGCATATATCCTATTTGCTATATGTTCACTAAAACCGTCCATAGACGTCTCAATTTATGGCCGGCTTGTAGCAGACTCATTACAGCGTGGTGACGTCACCACGCTATGAGCAGTCGGCTACAGAGCTGCCGAGAATCCTGTGTGCCCCCCCAACACAGTGATTCTTGGCAAATTGTAGCCAATGAACTTGGAGGGGTAGCAGACTCCCCCTGCAACTGACTACAACAGGACCGGCCACAAAAAGTACTGGCAGGACGGATCGCTGTGTGATCCGACCTGCTGGCTTTTTGGGTCGAAACCTCAAGGTGGGCTCCCCTGTAGTTGCGGGCGATCAACCTCTATGTGTTAGATTGCCCACAACTATGGCCGGGAATCGGCACGTCTATGGCTGGCTTAACTGATGCACTTTCATATGAACAGGCCCATTGCATATAATATGATCTTATTGAATTAGCTTTACATTTGTTGCCTACTGTGCATTAAAGTGGACAGGTATGAATCAAGCCTTAACTGTAGGGAGTATGAGCTTGTTCAGCTTACAAACTAATCTTAGCTTGTCAGTGGGTTTCAGAAACTTCCTTCCCTAATCACCGGGTCTCTAGCCTCTGTGATGCACACCCACTGCAAATTTGCAATAAAATGAAAAATTGAAATAAAAAACTAATAAAACTTTAAAACCTTGGGAGGGTGGAGGGCACAAAGTTTTTGCTCATTTAGGCAAAGAATGGTGGGCGATGTATTATATGAACAAAAAAAATATCTCCCTTTTACTTCAACCAGTCTCCCCAGTTTTGTTCAATATTTACAAAGGGAACATTCTGTGTAACCTGTGACCCCTTCATTTCAATGGTTGAGCATTACATAGGGACTTTAAGCTGTCCAGAGGAATGCAATATTATTCATAATAATAAAGTGTTGTATAGTAAGCAAGTGCAGTAGTGAGGAAAGTTGGCTAGGACATTTTCCTTGCTAAAGCTGAGCAAAACTGCTAGTGTCCTACATTAAAGATTGATAAAATGAGAAGGTAGGTTGAATTCAAATAATAGTGTCATTTAATAATAGGGAATTAATTAAAGGAACATTCCCCCAAGGGTCAGTTAGAGTAATATTGTAGAAATGAAATTTAGTGTTCACAAATAAATTAAAATTAGTTAAAATGTGTACGGAACATAAATTTTCTCCATGGCAGCAAATGAGTAACAGGACCTCTATTCCTCAAAGCATTTAAAAGACACAGCCATTGTAAGAGCCATGTTAAAAGAGGCACATGAGAGCCATTGTAAAGCTTACACTGGTAGATTCCTGTGCGTTTTGTGTCATAGTGTGGTGACATCGCCATGCTGCTTTCTGGCCTTTTGCAGAATGAACGGGATTGGAGATATATGCCCTCACACATTGTTTACCGTAAGATATTTTGGATGGGGACCCTGGTCCAAAGTAAAGCGATCGACCAGAAAAGAACTGTCAAGGTCAATCACCGTGTGACCAACTTGTGGTGCTATTCTGGTCGATCCCTCCAGGTGAGTGCATCTGTTTTGCAGACGGCCGACCCCCGAGCGAGTAGCACAAAATCACCCGTGGATAAATACATGTATGGGGCCCTTAGAAGACACGAGGTGAAGAAAGATTACATGTAGGTGTCTAGGACAACAAACATCTTTTCCCAAATATAGAACAAGGGCCTAGAGACCTAGGTCCTAGGCCAACCAATTTTTCTTACCGAAGT
>CM070033.1:119986652-119998676 GCA_036250615.1 Ptychadena robeensis
ATACTCACATTGAGAGAGGTTTACAAGGCTGGCTCTCTCAGGGCCATGTGCTATCCAGGGCCATGTGCTATCCACCATCTGTTGTACTAGGTTGTGCGCCTCTGTCCTTGTTCTTATTTAACTAGGAGCAACCCCACTGTCACAGGAGTCTGTAATGATGCCATATACATGCTGTTTGGCTGTATTTTCCAACAGGCACAGGTGTCCCAAGAATAAACCCCAAGCCAAACTCGGTAATACTGCCAGGTGGATTAAACAAAGTTTATCTGCTGAGAACTGGAGATCCTTCTAATTGATTTAAATCTCTTTAAATGAGATATAAAATGTGTGTAGAAATATGCCCATTTGTCTGGCAAACAACCAATTCATCTTTAATGCAGGGGAGTTGCTTGCCCTTGGCACCTGGGTGTCAAGCTCAAGATCTCTGTCCATGTTCCCTAGGTCTCAGGCTTCCTTTAACATTTTCTATAGAGGTCTAGTGATTGTTCTTTTGGTTAACAGACTCACATATACTCAAAAATATAACTGCTTTAGAAGCTTTCAGTTTGTTTAAAACAGTAGGCATTTAAAATAATTTGCATATCAATGTCACAATTCAGCATCACTAATTGCATGTATTGCAGTACATTTTACAGTTTCTTGGTAGTATTTAAGTATTATGTAACATCAGGGGTCATTGGTATGTTATGTGGGGGTCAAATGTCAATGCATGTCAATGTCCGTGTGCAGGGCAGCCGTCAGAAATCATGGGGCCCGGAACAGCAAAAATGTCCAGGCCCCATGGCAGGACTTGTTGAGCAGAGGGGGGGGGGGGGGCTTGCTAGCAGAAAAATATCACAACCCCAACACCCCCCTCCCCTCAGCATCCGGTGCAGCAGCCTATCAGCCCGGACTGACATCGTACACAGTTGCAGTCCCGGACACTGCTGTGCTGATCCGGGGCCCCTACGTGTTGACCGTCGGGCCCCCCTAGCTGCCCCCCTGACAGCGGCCCTGTCCGTGTGAACAAAACCCTGGCCAGCTCTGGAAACAACCAGGCCAGCTCTGGAATCATATAAAGACTACATGCGTTCACTGCATATACTGTATACCCTACTACATACACACAATGCATATATACAGTGGTGCACCTAGCAATGCTTACTGACTGAGTATTACTTCTTGCATTTGCCTACTTGAGTCATGCCCTGCCTGTTCATTTGATGTTCCTCGGAGCTCAGCTCCTGGCTATTTGCTGACAGCTGATATCTGTCCAGAAAGCAGCTACGAGTCCCTGTGTATTAGCACTGAGCTGCTGGTGTGTTTGTTATTTTATATACACGGATATCAACTTGGCTCTTATAGATGACCTAAAGTGTATGAATGTGGGTGAGTACAGCATATATACAAACTAGGACATCATGCAAAGTCCCCCCCCCCCCCTCCAGTGCTGCAATTCTTCCCCTCTCTACAGGGCTGCAATTCTGCGCCCCTATCCACTGCATTGTACATTGCGCAGTGCCCCCTGTATGTCACATATCAGACATCCGGGCCCCATGACAGGACTTGTTGAGGTGCTAGCAGAAAAAAATAATTTCATTGTATAGGCATTCTCTCTCTCACAAGTTCATACTTGTGCATGAACAAATACCGTATATACTTGAGTATAAGCCAACCCGAATATAAGCCAGGGTACCTAATTTTATCTACAAAAACTGGTAAAACGTATTGACTCGAGCCTGGTGGGAGTGGGAAGTGCCAAGTCAGATAGTGGAGTTTTCTAAATGAGAAAAATATAGAAAAAGCACCATTGCCCCTAGAAATTAATCAAACAGGTGGTTCTTAGTGCCACACCCTTGTTAAAGTTAAAGTTAACACAGGTTTATTGTTATTACAGGATGAGTTTTCAAGGCACTTCTTAGGATTCAAAGATGAAAATAAGTTTCCATTTAAAAATTATTTATGATTATTAGTTATGAGCGGCATAGGCAATATTCAAATTCGCAATATTTCGCAAAAATTCTACTAATATTCTATTCTATATTTGTGAATATTCACCAAATTGTGGACGATTGCACACGATTGCAAAACTATGTGGTATTTATTTTCGCATTGCGAATATATAGTCGCAATCCATGCCCATAAGCATCCCAATGGAAAATATATAAAATATCCGGAATTGCTCAAATAGCCGATATTCGCCGACTATATTCGCAATTCGAATATTCGAGTTCAACACTAATGATTATTATTGGGACCAATACATACCGTAGAATGGAAATGGAAACATATTTTCATGTTTGAATCATAAGTAGTGGAGTTTTCTAATTGAAAACTATCTACCATCTCTAGTAAACATTAACAAATAGTCCACTTGATGGCGCCACCGTCCAGGTTTGCGTACATTTCACCAGCGGATCTCGGGAATGCCTTAGATAGAATATCGAATACACATTGGACCATTCACAGAGGCTGCTGAAGGTAGCCCAGCAAACCCCCGGAAAGGTAAGTGGGACTCTCATTCAAGTAGAAGCAGAGTTTTAAAATTCAGCTTATACTCAAATATATATGGTACTTATGAAGCTCAAAGAAGACTTATTGTAAATATGAGCCAAGACTAATTTAAAAGTAAGTCTACAGTCTTTGACAATCTATTAAATTATGTGTCCCAGTTTTAAGACGGCATTTTATAGTATTGACAATACTAAATATTATGGTGATATTGAGGTTTGCAATTTGGTGATTGGTTTTCCATCTGTATAACATCTAATAGCTAGTAAGTTCATTATGGACAGTGTAAAGACAGTGTGTTATAATATCAAATACCTACAAATTAATATCCTCATAGGCTTGTGAGAGAGATCTACAATGTGGGGTTGGAACCTGCTGTGCAATCAGTCTGTGGTTACGTGGGCTAAGAATGTGCACTCCAATGGGTCAAGAAGGAGAAGAATGTCATCCATTCACTCATAAGGTATGCATTTGTGATCATTCTATTTATTTTTATTTAAAAAAAAAAAAAATATATATATATATATATATATATATATATATATATATATATATATATATATATATATATATATGTCACTTCATCATCCTATATTATTATTTATGCAGTGTGTGGAGGTTGGGCCTCTACATTGTAGAAAAGGGGTCTCCCATATGTAAAGGTATGACATTGGGCCCGGTCAGGCTCTGGTTGGCAAGCTATGATGCAGAGCTTGGTCTGAGTTGAAGGGAGAACAATCTTTTACTGCTTCCATTTTTCCTGCTCAGCCAGGCTCCATACCCATGGGGGACTGGTGTGGACAGAAGGGGGCACACTAGCTTACACATTTAAAAGTGGCAGTATGAATGTTTGAAATGTGGCTTTTCAATCTGTCTTTTAATTTAATGTATGCAAAATCTGATTATAACTTTTCAGAGGCTTTGCAATTCACTCACAAATTTAACAGTTGTTTACATGGAAATCCTGACTTATATTTGAATATAAATTTATATTTAAGTTGTAGGAAAAACGACATGCCATGGTCATTATTAGCAAGATAGGCCATTTTCCCCCATGCTCAAAGACTCTCTGACGGATAAAAATAAATGTTTCTTGGCATTAGAATAGTGGATTTGAACCACCACACATGACTGCATCTTTAAACAAACATCATTAGAGAGGGAGGGGGTCAGGATAATTCCTCTATTGATATAGGAGGTAAAAAATTAGCGCCCATGCCTCAAGGGGGAAGTAGTATCATGATTCCTGGTAAAGAAGGATTTCCATTCACACAGGAGGGGTCAGGAAACAAGGTGAGCAAGTGAGGATTCAATCAAAAGTCCCCCAATATTGGGAGTGATCAGATAACAGTTTGGGGAGTGGACCAACATGCTGCAAGTGATGGGTAAGGCTAAGTTTACACTGGCGTTTTTTTACCGCCAGGTAAACGACTGTTTAGCGTGACCGACCGGCGGACGCCACATTAGGCGTCCACCAGTCGGTTTTCGGGCAGCCGTGCCATAGGACCTCTATGGGGTTTTTAATTAGACGCCCTGTAATCGCTTTCACTGTTTTGCAGACGACCACAGGGAGTCGTTTATCCCACTGCTGCGGGAGCGCACTGGCGATTTCCGAACTGCAAGCAGCTCAGCAATCGCCAGTGTAAACTTAGCCTTAGGGTGTGTGTCATTAAAAATAAATCAAAGCGGGTGGGTGATATAAAAGCAAGATCAGTTGATCAGAGTATTTATGTCTCCAAGCATCACTAACGGAGAATTTTGCTAGAAGGCGATCAAATCTGGTAACAAGGGAAGGCCCAAATGACCTACAAGTTTCCTATCCAAAGATGCATCTAGTACCTCATTAAAGTCACCTAGCCATATGGCCAGAACATTTGGATGAGTCATTAATTGAAAGTCTTCAGTGAGAGTCATTGAGCAGTAAGGGGAAGGCACACAGAACCCTTATATTAAAGAACCCTTATATTAAAAATGGGACAGAGTGAAACAGACCATGCAGAAACAAAAATGCTCCCTAAAGGGTCAGTTTGTAGGTCAAGTAATTCAACTGGTATTGATTTGGAGATTAAAAGGCTGACTCCACAAGAATTATTAGTATAAGAAGCATGATACAATTGTTGCAACCAAGGTCTTTTTAAAGCCAAGAGCTCCAAATGTGTCTCAACCATGATCACTTCCTTCACCTTTTGTTTTTTTCAAGAAAGTTAAAGCTGCTGTCCTTTAATTTTGTTTCTCTAAGACAGCTGACATTCCATAGCAGTAACTTAAATTACATCATCATAAGGTTAACATAAATGAACAGCACATAAGAAACTAGGCATATAGGCCTCAAAGAGATTTTTCATGAAAAAGTTCACAGATAATAACCATATAGCTTGACTAAAAATAGACCACAATACAAAAAAGAAAACATTACTCAACAGAAAAACAACCCCCAACCCCACCCTGCTCTACAGTGAGGAAAACTTGTGTAAGCATGCATCCCTAAACCAAAACAAAGACAAAATAACAAGTGCATTACTGTGGGGCAAATCCCCAGGTCCAAACACTGGTGTGGTGTAGAGAGATAAAAACTCCACAAGATGGTGCTGTTGAAGCAGAACAGCCACTATCCACTTTTATAGAAAATATGAAAAAAAAAATGAAAAGTTAACACTATATGAGGATTAGAAAAATAATAAAGGAAAAAAGGCCATCAGTAGTATCTCCATAGGTAAAGGAAAGTCCAAGGAGCCCACAGGACTCACAGCAGGATTAAAAAGGTAGAAATAAAAATGGAGAACAAGGAGAAAAATTGAATAAATACAAAACCAGCAAATTATAGAAAAAAAAGTATGTTTTATTAACTTGATTCTACATAAGTCTCGAATCAGTGCTAAGGCGTCACATTGATCCAGCCACTGAAAAACCTCCTCTGTGGAGTTGAAGGAGTGGGTGTTGTTACCATCACTCAAACGTAAACAAGCCAGGTACTGCATTGCATATTTAAGATGTAGGGCCCTCAGTCGATCTCATCAAGGATACTAGTGAGATCAGGTTGTGGAGCCTGCACGTATTCCTCTACAGCAGGAGGCCCTGCAGAAGCCATCTTGAATTTCTCAAGAGAAGACACAGATTCCTAAGCTTTTTTCAGTGGAGACATCTCATTATTTAAAACAGAGAGAATCTGGACAGCAAAGTCAAATAGGGCAAGTAGATGGATGATTAAGGAGTGGAGCTCTGGTGATCTGCTGCCTACACCCAGGGCCGGCGTCAGGGGGGGACAGAGGGGACTCCCATTCCGGGCCCGCACACAGGGGCTCCGACGTGCCTGATCAGCAGTCCTCTGCACACAGCACCCTCTGCTCACTGTGTCCCCGGACTGCCACTGTATACAAAGTGCCGGCGGCAGTCCTGGAACAATGTTGTCGGGGGGGGGGGGTTGCGGGATGGTCTTGGGGCCCGGATATTTTTACTGTACCGGGCCATATGATTCCTGACGGCTGCCCTGCCTACACCATACCGCGCTAGGCCAAGCCCCTCAAAAATTCCACTATCAGTTCATTGAATAGCCTCTGAACATGGTATCATCCCCCAAGTTGCTGGCAATATAAAGAAGGGTTGGGGAAATATTACAAAAAACAAAATGTTGTTTTAGTTATTTTTTAAAGGTTTTTCATAAATAAAGATCAAATATCAAAATGTTTCAGTTGAGTTTTCCACTCAAATTAAAATTTAATGTATGCCTGCACATGCGGCCCTTCGGGTGTTCTTCTACTTGAGGCCCTTGAAACCTAACTATTAATGCATAGGGCATAGAAATTCACCTGTCTGCCGTATCGAAGGTTATGTGCCTCATCGATATAATCAATGGCTTTGAAGCACATAACCTTTGATGATATACATGACACAAAATGTGCATTACAATACTACAGTGTCCCCTAATGCTTGAAGTATTATTTAAAAAATGTTGTTTAAAAAATGAAACATAATGTTTTCTAGCTCTGCCTTCTCTAATTTGTTTCATTAAAAAATGTCTTTACAAGTCAATATAGATTGAAAATGTTATGTTCCTTTAGTGATGCCGAGGGCCGCACTTGTGGCCCTCCATATCAACTCAGTTGCCCACCACTGTGCTAGAGCAATACTTTCCCACGGGCCCCCACATGCACAACTTTCTCCCATCACCAACGTCCAAGCACAACCCAAGTACCCCACGAACCAAACACTTACCGCACCAGTCACAAATACCATGATGACACCTGCACCTCTGGCCCTGCTGATAATATTTTTAGGGTATTAACATTCTAAATGTTCGCTGTATAACATAGCGAATCTTCACTTCTTTGTTGAGGTCCAGTTTGACACATATGTATGAAGAATGTTGCCTGATAATTAGGAGGCTTGACTGCAACCAAGCATTTGCCATATTTCATTCTTTCAGGACTTAATGCTTGCTCATCCTTCTGCTGGCAGATATTGACCACAGCCATTCTTTGCTGCAGTGCTTAATTTGTTGCAATGGAGTTACACCATGAGTCACCGGTCCGGTTACCTAATTTTGTGCTGCCACTGCATACAGATATAGTAGAATATTGATATAAACAATATATTTCCATTTTCATATTTTTCCACTGTCTTTTTTAGTGTTTGGAGGATTTTATTATAGTGAGAATGTAAGGTTTATGTAGATTTATAATGATATGTTATAGATCTTGTCTTATAGATTCATGCTATTTAACTAATACTATTTTTTTTATGCTTCAGGTCCCTTTTCATGGCAAACGTCTGCACTACACCTGCCCATGTGTCCCCAACCTTGTGTGCTTAAAATTTCCTGATGGCAAATACCAATGTTCAATGTTTTTCAAAAGCATGCATTTTCAATAGAATCCTTTGTTTTTCTGGTGCTATAGTTTGGACCAAATATTTAGACCAAATGCTGTGAGGTGTTCCACTTAAGCAAATGAGGCACATTCTATGTATCTGAAAAAAATAAATAAAAAATATACTATATATTGATAATAAGTCTCTTTTCAACTGAATGTATATTAGGACTGTCAAAAGCCCTTATCTACTAGGTGAAATGAGATAACATAACATCAAAGAACATTGGACAACAGTGGATTTCTGGAAGCATTTTTTGCGCTTCAAAACAAACTTTTACTTCAATTAATACTAAGCACTAGGCAGCTATAAAAAAGAATTATTAACCCCCCTGCCGTTCCTGACGGTCCCAGCTTGTCCAGCTCTGACCTGCTAGAACTGCAGTGGACGAGCTGGGTTCGTCAGGCAGAGATCGGAGCCACAGGAACGCAAACTCACTGCTCCGTGTGTCTCCGATCTAATGAAGAGGCAGCTGCAGGAGACAGATCCCCCCCCCATCCTCTCCTATGTAACCTGGCACATCTGCACTGCCATCTAGTGGTTGCAGTGCTCATTTACCTGATAGAGTCAATTATTGAAATATTTATTTTCTGATATTGTGAGTTAATCACAAAGCATCTGAACATGTTATTATATTCAGGATGTCTACCAGACTCCTGTATAGACATACTTTGGGAAATTACAGGCTTACAATGTACAGAAATCTGTACCTCAGCAGTGCACTAGGGAGGTTAATGCAGATCTGTATTCATAACTAATATACTTCTAGTCGATTGCTATACTTTGGATGGGGAGTGGCACCCATCGTGATTCCCATAAATTTGGCTGAAGACTAAAAGCATGCCGTGGCAAGATGTCAGGGAAGGAGTGTTTGATGTATGAGAGTTTGGGTTGGGGGGTCTGGCTTGCCTTGGACACAGACAAGGGAGGCCTTAAGGATAAAATACCCTCCCACCCATTTCACAATAAATGTTATGCTGATTTGACTTCCTTGGTGTTGCTGCTGCCCCTCCCTGACTTTTCTAGCTTGCAATCTGCCTCAAACTCTGGAACTCTGGAAACAAAGCATGAGGCTGGTAATTACTAAATATATTGTTTGCCTGCTGACTTTCTTTAGGGTGAGCCAGAACTGTCTACTAGTTTCTTAACTAGTCTCTGATGAATCTGATTCCACAACTAGCCCTAATTTTTTGTGTTAAACCCTGAAACAGAGAGTAATAACAATAATGCACGTAGCAAGGGTGCGCGATCGCGTCCATCGGTCAGTGGCAAAATCAGATGCCCACATGGGGAAGCTCGGTCTCCCAGAGAACGGATATGTCCGTAAATCTCTGGCTGATGCCATTAGTTGTAATAGGGATCGGCGTCCCCGTTCAAACTAACGGCCAGCACACAAAGGGTGCCTGTCCATACTTTGAGCGATTGAGTGCTGCGTGATGATGATTTCGCTACGTGTGGGGGGGGGGGGCCTGAAGTATTTAATTCCCTACAGGTTTTGTACGTTTGCCCTGTGACAAATAAATGACCCATTTCTAATTGGTCTGGGAGATTTATTGTAGCTAGTATTTACAATGTTTATTGCAATGATGGAAATACATATTTGATTCCTACACAGGTATTAGTTTTGGCAAAACCCATTTGATTTGTATACATTTTTTGCATATGGAAACAATTACACTGTGTTCTGTAAATTACAGAAGTCATTTAAATCAATTGAACAAAAGTTGATGCATGCATGGCTAGCTTAATACATTATCATTCTATATGTAATTTTGTATTTCCATTAATTCGGTTAATTGTGGTAAATCAATTCACTAATTGTGTCTCCACCCACCTGCAAACAATGTTAACCCTTTGAGTGTACTTGGGGAAATAAGAAGACCCACCTAGTTCCATCCTTCCTATCCCAGAGTTCGGGATCCCAAAATGAAAACTAAACATAATACTGTTCAGCAACCAACTGTTGCAGTACTATCCCCAACCACCTATAGGACACCACCTAATGGTCCAATTACACAGTGACATATTGATTCTCATGCTCTGACACTCACTGTGAACTGTAAGGTCTTATATAGACAGCTGTGTGGCTTTCCTAATAAATCTGCAAAAATGTCTACAATTCTGTGTGTTTCTGTCAGTATGGGGTGCTGTGTGCACATTCATGAGGGAAAAAAAGAATTTAAAAGATTTTAGCAAATGGCTGCAATATAACAAAGAGTGAAAAATGTAAGGGGGGTCTGATTACTTTCCGTACCCACTGTAACTTTGCTATCAATATAGATAAAAATAACATTAGGCACTTTTTCCTCATGTGCAATCCCAGAAAGTGTTAGTAGAAAGGAAAGAGCATTGGAGAGACAGGACAGACTGGAGAGAAAGAAATCAGGGGTGACTAAAAGCTGGTAAGAGTGGAACTTTCATGTGACTTCAGCATGGTCGGATGGAACCATACATCCTGCAGTCTTTCAGGTGACAGTCGCTGGGTCGGTGGAAGCTTCGCTCTCCGCAAAGGAAACAGTAGGTGCTCGACTGGCGGAGGATTGTCGAGTAGTAGGTTGAACTCCGGAATCAGGTAGCAGAGAAGAAGCATCAAGAGACTTCAGAAACGTCATTGAGACCTCTGGGTCAGAGAAAGTATGTTGTTTACCATCAGAGACCTGGAATCTCAACACTGCCAGATAGGCCAAGGTGAAATGTATTTTCTTGTTGTAGAGCCAGTTGCAAACTGTGGAGAAGGTCTTACGCTTGCGTGAGACTTTAGTAAAATAGTCTACAAAAACGTATGCCCATCAAGAAAAACTGTTCTTGCACTGGTAAGCTCTGAGAACCACGTTTTTATCTGTATAGTCCAGATATTTCACGATGGTTGGTCTAGGATGAATTATGTTTGGGTTGAATATGACCTAAGCAGTGGACAAACCCAGCTCCCTGGTGGATAACTCCCTGGCGGATAACTTGAGAGCAGATTTTAGCGAGCTGAGAAGGGCGGCCTTGCTGAGTGTAGCACTTGGTAAGCTTGTTTACAAACAACATTCTACCCGAGCTACACTCGGGGTTACTTATCTGTCTGGAGGAAGCCCGCGGTGTCCCTCTGTGTCAGCAACCCCACCAATCCTTCCCGGTCTGCCTTTCTGGTATCATTGTTGGATTGAAATTTGTAGAGGAATTTGACACCTTAAAAAGGTTTGATGTAAAGTTTTTATATTTTTACTTTCTTCGTCTTCTAATACTTTTCTAGACATTCCTCCCGAGATTACCCTCTCACTAGAATGTAATTCAATGTACAGGCTTGCATTATAATGCTGAAGAATTTAACCCTGATAGTTTCACCTACCTAAAATCAGTTAATATACCATATTAAAATTTGCACTTGCCTCCAATAAAGCTCCTTATCACTGTTATTTTGTGTCAGTTAACAACTACTTGCTTTATCTCATAAAAAGTAGCACAAAAAATTTTCAAATTACCAGCAACCTTTGTTCTAATTGGATTACACATTGATATTCTGCTAAATCTTCATTTAATTAAAGAGTCCCTGGAGTGAAGGAATTTAGATGGATATCACTCAGCGAGAGTAAAAGCAGTTTGTTTTTCTAATTTTTGGATTAAAGCCGACATTAGATATCAAAATCCAAAGAAAGAGAAAAATGTATAGTTCCTCAACATAAATATCTTTGATATATCAGTTTATGCTGTATTCTATATGCTGACAATTCTACAGCATATTGCAGAAAAAAATTAAAATATGAGAAAATGTTATGTATTTTGAGATAGACTGAATGCATTGTGCTTAATCCTCTCTTTTTCAGAAATGGCTAAAACGAAATTGTTATTATGATTAATTACCCTGCTTTTTAATTAACTTAAATAAAGTAATTTATTCTGGCACTAAAAAAGGAATTTATTCAGTGTAACATAACACCTAAACTCTTGTTTCTACACCCACCTTTTTATCGACAAATTACATAACAACTAGTAGTCTATCTGTGATAGAATCATATGTTTATTCAAAATCTAGACACCCGCTAGACTTTTCTGCTATTATTATACCAGATTTGTGGCAGAATGGAGTTTGCAGCAAGCTTTGGCTGTAACATTCACATTTTTTTCATAGGTACATAACACAAACCAACAAAAAGAAACATAAGTAATACAAGAGGCAGATAATGACCCATACCCAGTGACATGGCCATAGACCTGAGCATATTATTATTATTATTATTATCATCATTTATTTATATAGCGCCAACATATTACCCAGCGCTGTACAATACATTAGAGTGGAGATACAACACACAATAACACACAGGTACAGGTAATGACACAGAAGGAATAGGGGACCCTGCCCGGTTGGGCTTACAATCTAATAGGTTGGGGAACAAGGTATACAATAGGAGGGGGGGGTGGGACTGGCATGGTGGTGATGTTAGGAATGAGAAGATGCATAGGCGAGACTGAAGAGGTGGGTTTTTAGGGCTTTTTTAAAAGTGCCAAAAGTAGTCTAATGGGACGAGGGAGAGAGTTCCAGAGAGTAGGAGCGGCTCTAGAGTAGTCCTGAAGCCTAGCGTGTGATGAGGTTATGAGTGGGGATGTCCTTAGTAGGTCACTGGAGGGGGCGGTTAGGGGTGTATTTGTGTACCAGGTTGGAGATGGAAGGAGGACAGGAGG
>CM070033.1:120011904-120025311 GCA_036250615.1 Ptychadena robeensis
GTAGGTCTCATGAAAGTTGTATGGAGGAATCTGAAGGTGTATGGGGGGCTTTAGTCATTGTCGTCACAGTATATACATTTTTTGTAAATAATATTGTTATTTAGTATGATTATAAGCAGGAACTAAGACTTATTAAGTTAATTTTAGAGAAGGTTTTTAGGGAAAGAAGACGTAATTTTTACATTTTAATAGCACAAACCTCCTCCAGCTCTCAACATGTATTTCAAGTGCTACACAGTTGCAATTTGGCTCTTTGGTCGAATAAGTTTGCCTACCACTGCATTAGAGCATCTGATCCCCAAAAAAAACTGCAAGGAATTGCTACTGGCGGAAGTGGTGTGCTACAACGGGCAAAGCAGGAGTTAAAAGGAGGGGGGAAGCTGTCAGAGGCTGTCGCTGCACATTGCAGGCTATGCTGCTTGCCCTGCAAAATATGCACACAACTTAAATGTAAGAAATGGGAACATTTAGAAATAAGCCACACTTCCTGTTTTCTGGATGTATTATTATTTATAACAGCACAGTTTCCATAACAGAAAAGAAAGATAAAAGAACAAAGTAAAAAAAAAGCATTTACAGTAAACCCTCATAAATGTGACCATATTCAACAAGGTACAATAGGTAATAACATCACTTGAATGACTCAGGTTGCATAAGACCCAAGAATGGGTTTCCACAGTGGAGATACATTGTGAGGCATACTATCTGACATTAGGTAAGGAGTTCAAGAAATTATGTTCAAGCATTACATTTCTGGGAGTACCCAATCAATTATCTGCCACACTTAACATTTTGATAGCACCAGATATGAATCTGGTAACCAGACCCATAACCAAATGAGCAGTAGTTATATAAACATTTTAAGCAGTCCCAATTGAAGCACTGTTTATATGACTTCTCTTGCTGGTGAGGTTTTTATTTAGTGTGGACAAACAATGGACAAACAAACAATGTGCCCATTTCAGATAAACATTTATGCACTGAAAGGCCCCCCATACACGTACAGATTTTTCATCCAATCAACTTGATTCAATCAATTTTTTTGGTTGATTGATTGAAAATCTATGACAGCCCACATAGTTAGATCAACCTAAACCAATTAAAATTGGGGAAAA
The DNA here is from genome assembly GCA_036250615.1 of Ptychadena robeensis. Lineage (NCBI taxonomy): Eukaryota > Metazoa > Chordata > Amphibia > Anura > Ptychadenidae > Ptychadena > Ptychadena robeensis. The sequence continues at coordinate 120,013,020 of CM070033.1, forward strand.
AATTTATTGAAAAAGGATTGGACGTGTTGGTAAATTTTAATTGGTTGTATTGAAATTCATTACACTTTCAGTCTATCTACAAAAAAGTTGATCAAATATCTGTTACTACAGTTGGCAAACAATCAATCAATCACAGATTTCCCTGACCCACCAAAATTGATCTTTTTAAGTTGATTGAACAGAAAATCTAGGCGTGTATGGGGGGCTTAAGTGTTTTGAAAATTCCCACTTACTGCACCTACCCTTAAGCTGGCCATTTGTCTCAGAGATCCTTGTGCTTGGCTGGTACTTGGGACTGTTGCCTGATCATGTCCCAGCTGTGATGCAATGTTTTTGCAACAATGTTATAGTTGTGGAGCCATTACGAGCGTTATTATATGAAAATATAAGCATCACATGGTCAGAGACAGGCAAGAATGCCTATAGCCTAATAGTAAGCAAGGCTACTGAACTTCACCCAACACAATAAACCATGCTTGAAAGTTAGTTCTGACTGCTTACCACTGACACCATTAGGCTATGTCCCCACTTTAGCAATCTCCCATGTTTAAATTTTTCTTGGCCGTGATCAGGTGCATTTTTGGACATGTGTTTCTGGCCCTGATGGGGTCAGACAGGAACCGTTTCTTAAACGTGTCCATTTATGTCTATGGGCGCGATCAGGGGTGATTGGCCTCGACCGCCCGTGGCCCACGATCTAGAATGTGGTGAGCCTCCCGCACCGCAATCTTGGCAGTTACGATTATAATCGTGGGAGATTGCTTAAGTGGGGACAAGCCCTTACTCATAATCCAAATTTCACAGGATGAGCATTTTGAGAGTTTTGCATTCTGTAATGTAGATGCAATTTCAACTTCTGGGTTCCAATAAGCTTATCTTGCATACACAGTTATAATTATTATTATTATGGGACAATCTGCAAACTGAACTGTCCTTGTTTGATGGATAATTGGTCTGGGGAGCTCATCGTTTTCTTGTACCTTAAGAAGGATCCTTGTAGTGAAGTGCCACCAATAATGTAAGGCAATGTTCCCTTTAATTTGCCAGACTATAACTCCCTGGGGGAAAAATTTAGGGGGAGATCCTGCCCAACTACCTCATCTTAGCACAGCAGGAAGGGGTTTGATGGAGTGGAGGTAACTGGGCATATGGTTTACCCCGAGACCGGATACCTGCCTCCGGTGTGGTCCGGCGTGTGGGCAGCCAGGGAGCGAAATAGAATGCACTATTCCTGTAAGCCCTGGTTACCTGTTCTCACTGCCGGGCCCTGCCTGTACCCTGGCCAAGGTACAGTGGACTGAGTTGTTTGTGGAACCCTGGGACTAGTAGCCCTATTGTTTAGAACTTTTTCTGTTGGCTTTTGAAAGTTCTGCTGGCGCTCCCCTGTTAGGTTCATTACAAGTGGCTCCTGTTGTTCTTTGATTTCCTGAATTCCTGAACTATCATTATATACTAAACAGAGGAGAGCCACGAAGCAATTGTAAGAACAAAGACTATGTAAACTCTACTGGTGGCCTGCCATGGCCTAATAGGCATTCAATCTTGTGTTGTATAACTTGTTTTAAATCATGAAAAATATGTTGTCACAAACAACAACCAGTGCCAAATTATAATTCTGATTGGGAGAAGTTTACTATTAATATTACAAACCTTTTCCCAGAGAACTGACATAGATCTGAGCTCGATTGGTGTTCGTGGCAATCAAACAGCTGCAAAATTGCTGGCGGATCGCAGCTGGCCACCTGGAGCAACCGATCCATGTGACCCAAATAACGATCAGCCAGAGAACGGCCATGTCCATTTTTTCTGGCCAATCGCATTACTTTGGATGGGGACTAGGGTGCAAAGTACAGGCCAGCACACAAAGGGTGCGCTTCGAATCTCTGAGTGACCAACTGCAGCGTGATGACATCATCAGGCTGCAATCGGCCACCTGAGAATCGTGCAGGGATTGCTGCATGTATTGGGGGCTATACTTTTTTGCCAATGCCAATCCAACACCAAGTTCCAAATAATATACTTATAATTAATTGTATTAATGTGTTATAAAGATTATATATTTTGTTTTCAATTAAACTTATGGATGGTAATAATTAAACTTATGGATCCTTTGATTACTGAAATCACTCACCAGTAATAATAATTTGCCAGGTGAGAAAAACTATAGAAAGGATGATGTTTGTCTAAAGCTAGCCATACACGTGTCGGATTCCATGTCCGCTCGATCACCCATCCGATCGATTCCGGCGATCTCAGCGGGAATCGGAGCTCCGATCGAGCGGCCAATTAAGTGATCCGATCGCTGCATACCACCTTGTCCAGCTGATTCCGGGACGGATCCGTGTCCGATTGTCCACCTCACAAATGGCAACTCCCCCTGATCTGTGCAGAATCAATCTGATGGAACCAACATGTTGGTTCTCTGTCGGATCCGATTCTGAGCCCCGGAACGGACGGACCTGATCGATCGGACAAGGTGGGCTGCACGCGATTCCGGCACGATCGTTTGGCGTGCACGCGCCCGGAATCGATCGGCCCGGAATCAGACAGGAATCTGACCCGTGTATGGGGGCCTTAAGCAGACCACCATTTTGAAGCAATAATATTTTCACTGCCAAAAAACATTAACTAGTTGAATGCTGTTGAAAAGGTATGATAACCTCAGATATTTCCTAAAAACATATGCGTGATCATAGTATTTTGAAAGATTTGTTTCCCCAATTGTGAACATCAAGATGCAGGATCCTCCAGAGGGTTGCTATTATTCTATCTGATCTGCACCCACTGTCTAACTTATAGACAGACACATTTTACAATCTGGCTCTAACAACATACCCATGAACACCTATTTACATATGGGAGGAGAGATTGAGGAGAGAAATGTTAATGTACCGTATTTTTCGGACCATAAGATTATGGTCCGAATGTGCGAACACGATTCGGCCGCCGCCGATCGCAACTTGGCTCCCCGACAGCTCTCCCGGCAGATAAATCAGCTGTGAGCAGAGGGAGAGGAGATCAACTGTGTGATCTCAATTGGCACACCTCCTGTGTGCCGAGAGATCACACAGCTGATGGGCTATGTCAGCTGTGTAGATCTCCCATCTGCCAGAAGAGCTGTGTGGAGCTGAACCTGGTCTGGCTATATTTGCAGAGCCTCGCAAATATAGCCAATGCAGAGTGTGTGGAGCAAACTGCACTGGCAGGCAGCTTCCTCACACACGCAGCAGAGAAGGGACAGGGAGACCAGAGTGCAGATTCCCCCTTCCTCCCCTCTCTGGGCTCTGTGTGAGGAAGAAGAGACGCTGAAGTCTAGTGACTCACTCTAGTGACACCATTTTAGTGGCTGAATAGGGGTTTTGCCTGAGATTTTTTCACATTCACATTCACATTTTTTTCAGATTTCCTGCTCTAAAAACTGGGTGCGTCCTATAGTCTGAAAAATACGGTAAATACACAAGTGATACTAACTAAAAAGCCTTGATGTGTATATTACGTCAGTTGTTAGTGCCAGATTTTATTCATAAGTTGATCAGTGGCATTTTGGCTTGGTTAGAGGGAATAGAACAAATTCCAGCCTCCCGGGATGTATAGAACTTTATAAAAACCATTATCTGCTTGAAAGTGTACTGTAAGAGGTATTTCTTGCAGTCTGCTCGTTCAGCAGTGTTACCTGTACCTTTGGGATGGGCACAAGGAAAATGTTTAGGGCCTTCTGTAAGTTAATAGCTATAAACTAATGAAATAGAGTAAGTAAGCTCTATTAAAATGTCTTTTTTTTCGATTGAGGTCACAGCTGTGCCAAATGCACATATTTCCCCTTTTTAAAAATAACAGCATGCACATGCACTGAACTTAGATTCAAGATATTTTAAAGGCTTTTGTTAATAAGTACAATGTACACTGCTCAAAAAAATATAGGTTGTGCAAATGGAAAAGACAACAAGTAGAAATGATAGGCAATTAGCAACACAACCCCAATAAAGCAGAGGTTCTGCAAGTGGTGACCACAGACCACTTCTCAGTTCCTTTGCTTTCTGCATGATTGGTTACTTGTAAATGCTGTGTGGAGGAGGCTGTAGGAGGGACTGCTACCTCCGCCTTTGTGCAAGGAAGAACAGGAGGAGCACTGCCAGTACCCTGCAATATGACCTCCAGCGGGCCACAAATGTGCATGTGTCCGCTCAAACGGTCAGAAACAGACACCTCAGGAGACCATCTGCCACCTTATCAGAAGCATGCCTAACACACTACTGAGCCTCTGTTGGACTTGTTTAAAGGATAAGCCTGTAGTGTTTTTTCCACCTTCATTTTGAATGTAACTCCAAATAAGAATAAGAATAATTCATTCAGATCTAGAATGCCTTATTTCTGTGCAGTATATTTTTAGCCAGTAAAAAGTTGAAGGTGATGGGTTAGAATCCAAAAACAAATTTGAGCATTTACCTGTGGATGTGCTGAAAAAATGGCCTCACTTTTGAACCTTACAGGGCTATGCATAAAACATTCCATATAACAAATAAAACAGTGTAGTTAGGTTTGCAGTTTAGAGTTACTATTAATATGTGTGTACTTAATGATTAATATAATGAGAACATACTTCCTTTTTTCATTTTTATGTCTATTTAAAATTAATATCCTTGAGAAGCTGTTAAAAGAGATTATTAATTGTGTGAACCTAATGATTTTTTATTGGGTTACAATTTTAATAAAATCTGAAAACTTCTGCTTTTTAATAGATAAGCTCCTTACCAGTAATTAATAGCTGGGAAAATGATTAGTAATAAAATAATAATATCAATTTATAAAAGGAAAGAAATTCTAAATCATTACAGTTTTAACAGATGAAGCATTCACTAATTGTTATTCATTAGAACCATTGCATGTTTTCTTTAGTATTTGTGTTTCACCAATTTTTACCGTGTAAGGGTGCCCATACACCTTTAAGCTAGCCATACACGTGTCGGATTCCATGGCCAATTGATCACTCACCCAATTGATTCCGGCGATCTCAGCGGGAATGGGAGCTGCAATCAATCAGCCACTTAAGAGGATCCGATCGCTGCATACCACCTTGTCCGAGTGATCGCGTCCAATTGATCGGGGGCTCAGAATTGGATCCGACAGAGAACCAACATGACACGTGTATGGCTAGCTTTAGATTTCTCTGTCAGATATCCTTAAGTTTTCCTTTTGTTTTACCAAAACCATGTAATATGAGGGACATTTAAACCATCAAGTCTACCTGTGTTCAATCGCAGAGGACCCTATACTACATAGTTGTTGATAGATCTAAAGGATATCTGACAGAGAGATCTAAAGGTGTATGGGCACCTTTAGACGAGAAAGGGGCACAATTGATGTCATAATGGAAACATTAAAGGCCATATTAAAACCGCTCTCTTAACATACTAGCCTAACTGTTTTTTCTTTCTCTTAAACAGAAGTTGACTGTTGGGTAAAAAAATGCAACAATGTAAGGTTGTGCAATGCATAAAAAGGTAACTATTTGCCTATTAGTAGTTATCAAGGCAAAGAATTACAAATGCTTATAGCAACTTTTCTTGCCCTCCTGCGGAGGTTATTACAAACACATTACTACCTGAGGAGGATATTATTATTATCATATTTTATTTACATAGCCATATTACACTAAATTAAAGTTGAGATGCAACACAAGATAACACACAAGTACAGGTTATGACACAGAAGGAGTTGAGGGCCCTGCCCGGTTGGGCTTACAATCTAATGGGTTAGGAAACAAACAATAAGTGGGGGGATGGGACTGGCAGGGTGGTGATGTTAGGAGTGAGAAGATGGGTAGGCCAGGCTGAAGGTGGGGTATCAGTGCCATAGTTAGGAGCAAACCTAATGGGGCAAGGGAGAGAGTTCTAGAGAATAGGAGCAGCCCTAGAGAAGTCTTGAAGCTGCACATGTAGTGATGTTATTAGTGGTGTAGTGGGGACCCCTCACAGGTCACTACAGGAGAAGGGGCGCCCATCAGTGAAGGGGAAGAGTCTGGTTTAGAGGCTGCAGTTTTATCTCCCAACACTAGAGGGGGGCCCAGCATAGAGTCCATAAAATCCCTTCTGGACTGAAATGCAATGATCGGATTTCTGCGAGAAGGAGCATACGAGCTATACTGGTTCTCTGAGTTGTTCCTGGTTCACTACCTGACACCTTCCCATTACATTGGGGATGTCCTTAGTAGGTCACTGGAGGAGCAGAGGGGCAGTTAGTCTTGGCACAGAACACCGAACTTTGAATTAAATTTTCCGGACAATCGGAAGCCAGTGTAGAGATTTGCAGAGAGGAGCGGTTAGAGGCACAAATGAGTCTAGCAGCACCATTCATGATAAACTGAAGACTAGAGAGGATGATATTGCAGTAGTCCAGATGAAAAATGATGAGAGCGTGTTCCAGGATGTTACAGAGATGGAAGTGGCATGGTCTAGCAATGTTCTTTATGTCGGGAGTAAAGGAGAGTGCAGAGTCAAAGGTGACACAGGCAGCGTGCTCAGGGCAGCCGTCAGCACATCGTACAGAAATCATGGGGCAGCCGGCAGCACATCCTACACAGTGCCAGGCAGTACTTACCTGCACCTTGATTGGCTGTCTCAATTCCGCGAAATGTGCAGAGTAGCAACTTTAAAATGGTGCACGAGCACATGTTCAAGTAGCGCCGTGGTCCTAGCACAGCAATGCTCGAGCCGAACACATATTCAGCTGAGCATACTTGCTCATCACTAAAAAAGACCTATTTGTACATTTGTGACATGGATTTCAAGTTGAAATTGTACCCACGTTGCCATGCAGGATATCGTTGGCATTTTATAAATGGCTTTAGTATAGATGCTTTTTGTGTGTGGTACATCAGTGTGAGCTATCAATTAAATTAATGGGAAAAGGGCATTTGATGTACTGTGTGTGACAACTTAAATTAAGGAAGTAAGCTGCTTCCTCACAAGCAATGTCCTGGGGTTGTTGGGGGTCTTCAGGTGGAAGAATTATTTGTAATCTGAGTGGCCCACAACATGGTAGTTGTGTTGTCCTAGTACGTTGTTGCCCCATAGTTCAAGTAAATAAAGGGTGTCAACTGAGAACACTGTGTAGGCAAAAGCCAGGAGGCAATGTAGTAGATAGAGTAATGTCATAATCCAGAGGTCAAACATAATTAAGGAATAAATAAAATCTAGAGCTCATACATGCGTATCTGACAGCCATGGGTCAAGACAGCAGCAATTAAAGAAATATAGGCATAGGTAATCAAACAGAAGCAAGCATGTCTACAGATTGGATAAGAATCCAAAGCAACTCAGATTGATTTTTCTGTCCCTGGCTACTTAGAGGACAGAACATCAGCACCAGAAAAGGTATTGAATGTGAACCCAGCATGAGTCCAAGTAGTTGGATTTTGTTGCTGAGTGGTTGAAACCCAAAATCAAGTGAACTGTAATGCTGGGACGCTGCTGTGTCATTTCTTTGCTGACAGCTGCATAAACAGCAATTGTGAGATTTTTATTATTATTATTTTTTGGTAGCATTTAACATTTCCTTGTATAAATAGTAAACATACTTAGTTCTAACAAAATGCTACAAACTTGGACTGACCGCTCGTGTAGTGTGAGTGCTGTTGTAAAAATAACTCAGCATTGAAGATTTGCCTTGAGATCTGAAACCAGCACATTATCTCTAGTTTTTGTAAAGAAAGAAAAAACATTGCTTTGATGAACTAGTAACTGGATATGTACTTTAATGATAATCATAAAGTCATTTAGTTAAGAATGTATTTTGCACAAGTAAAAAGCAATTATGTTAAATACATCTGTATATCTGTTGCAAATTCAAAAGCAGCTTCAGGAAATTTCAATTAAATTTCTAATCTTTGCTGGACAAATAAAAACGGAACTAAGTTAATGAATTCAATTCTTTAAATGCAAAAATGAGGGGTGGTCTACTCAAAAGAGAAGATGAATTTCAAATGTATTTACTGCCAATAGAGGATAGCGCCCTCTCTGAGAATTGCTTCCTACTTTTCTCTCTTCCTTTACTTTGAGTTCATTTCTTGGGAAACCACAGTTCTCAATGTGGTCTATTGTCAACCAGCGTATTTAGGAAATTTCAGAATCAGATCAAGGTAGAAAAGGAACCAAAGGGCTGAAAAGGTTAAGATAGAAACAAAAAAGGGCTGTTTTGTTCTGCCCACTGCCCCCTCCATACACTATTCCTCCCCCTTCTCTTCTTATCAGTTTTTCCTATCTTCTGGCTAAAGCCTTGCTGTACCATTCATAATCACTTCTCATGTTTAGCCAATCCACAGCCTCTCACTCCCTCCCCCTCCCTATTTGCCACTGTTTATAAATGAGTCAGTGGAGATCCGAGAGGAAAGCGACTGGTCTACTTTCTCACTCAAATTCAAGTAGTTCCACTTCAATAACCTCTAGCACACCTTGAGGATATCCACACTTTGGATACTTGGTTGTCAGGTAAGAAAAGGCTGGTGCCCTTATTGCTTATGGCATATCTACAATACCTGTATACTGGACCCAGTTTAAATGTAATACTTGACCACACACAGAGACACACACACAGACACACACTAGATATTCATCAATTTAACTGAATGAGAACATTACTTAACGTGCACCAGCATTCATCTAGAACACTCATTTCATTAATTACTTTATGCTTTTTAGGGCAGAGTGATTAATGCTTCATCTTAAAGCCCCCTATAGACAGGCAGACTCCTCCATGCAACTTCTGTACAACCAACTTTTCTACTACCAAAACCATGTAATAGGAGGACCTTTCTACACCTTCCAATCACTATGTATTCTATCAGGGAGGTCACTATACTACATAGTTGTTGGTAAGTCTCATGAAAGTTGTATGGAGGAGTCTGCCTGTCTATGGGGGGCTAAACATTTTAACACAAATCCATATTTCAACATCCTGCACTGTGCACTTTTTTTCTGTTTAAGAAATCCAACCCAATATTTTTATATTCTCCATACCTATTGTTTGCATTAATCTTATACTTATATTTGTTACTTAAAAAATTTAAAAATATGCAGATTCATTAATACATAAATATGTTTATTATACTGATAATTAATAAAATAATATTAATTTTCAAAAAAGTTAATGTATGTGTACAATATATGTATAGCTCTGGTAATGGCAATTTACATTTCTATATTTTCTTTTTTGACTTTCACTGTACAAATAGATCAGCTTGATCTTACAATTTAATGTCCCTTTTGTATATATAACATTGTATGGCACTAAAGACAATTTTTTGGGAGCAAATGCCTGCAGGAATCTTAATCAAACACATATATAAATCACTCCATTCATACAGAAAGGATCACACACTGCATTTCTATTCTTGCTTAGTTTCATACAAATCTGGTTGTTGAATTATGCATATTGAAAAATGTTCTCTTTCCATATATATATATATAGGAAAATATTTTACCTTGAGGTGGCATTGCGTTTGTTTCCAACCCATGATACTAGCTCTGCCCCCAGCCCTTAAAAGCTATAAAACATATATGCCATGCCGTCTTCTACAACATCTGTACAAAACCTCTGATATGCAGTCATTAAGACACAAACCTACCCTATGATCATGAGTCAGATTTGGAAATAAGAAAAAAAAAATCTGCCCAGGCTTAATTCTCTAAACTCAAACTTTGTGATGCCTCATATGAAAGTGGCAATTCTGCTTTGACCATTTGTAAGGGTAAAAGCCAATGTTTCATTTTAAAAAGCATAGGAAGCGGGATACTGCGATTGGGACAAATGGCAAACTAATACTGGGCTTTCAAGGGCAACAATTACATTAACCCATAGTTGTATTAACAATTAAGTTAACAATTATATTAACTTATAATAGCTTTGCAAAAGCATAGTAGCTGTCAAAATGTGTTGGATCACATTTTGACAGGATGAAAGAACTCTTAAGGCCCCCATACACGTGTCGGATTCCCACCGGATTCCGGCACGATCGATTCCGGGCGCGTGCACGCGAAACGACCGTGCCGGAATCGCGTGCAGCCCACCTTGTCCGATCGTTCGCGTCCGATTGATCGGGGGCTCAGAATCGGATCCGACAGAGAACCAACATGTTGGTCTTTCTGATCCGATTCTGCACACATCAGGGGGAGTTTCCATTTGGGAAGTAAGTGATCGGACACGGAATCGTCCAGGAATCCGTGGGACAAGGTGGTATGCAGCGATCGAATACTCTTAATTGGCTGATTGATCGGAGCTCCGATTCCCGCTGAGATCGCCGGAATCGATCGGGTGAGTGATCAATTGGCCATGGAATCCAACACGTGTATGGCTAGCTTTAATGATGACCAAGAAAATCATCACGGCACGCTCACCCACTCTCTTGGACTGCTGCACTACAGTTAGACAGTTATAACTGCAACCTAAAAAAGCACCCCAACCCAACAAAATCCTATAAACATCACATATACAGTACCTGTATCAGCTTTAAAAATTTTACTGTTTGTAGGTTTTATTGCTACATTAGTATTTTTGGTGCTTTATTTGTGGCTTTCTTCCATAACCCTGGTTATGTAAGATATGCACACTGAATGGTGTAATATAGATTTACCTATATACATAGAAGCCTGGAAGCCAGCTCTATAACTTAGTTCCTGCTTGCCACATCAGACTTACTCAGTTCTCTTTATCTACCAACAAACATTTTCCCAAAGCCACTATATTAACAATTCTCCTAACCCTCCCCCCACTGGATTCATCTATACAGCTAATTTTTACTATAACCAACATACAGTATGTGCAGTTCTCTACATCTCATCTCATAACTTCCTTCCTCATAATCCTCAGCTCTAATGCTATAGCAATTAATGATTAATGTTACACCTTACAACAGGGGCATATAATTCCTGACTGAAATAGGTAAACTAAATTACTTTGTGTGTTCTGTATCATGTGCCATACTATCAAAGGATGTGTCATGAGCCATTCATCATAGGATAAATAGTAAAGCAGCACTTTACGACTGCATGCACATGGGGCAACATAGTTTGCAGGACAAGTCAGTTTGATTGATGGAATTTATATAGCAAAAACCCCAATGCAAAGAGATTTTTTTTCTTGTGACTACCAGTAGTCCTAAATACAATACATTCTGCTTTTATTTATTATTTTCAGTAAATAAGAACCTTCTAACTCACCCAGTGACAACAACCTATTCAGAAGTGGATTTCAGCCTGTATGCTGTTCTTTTTTTGTGGCAGAGAAACTCCTAGAGCAAGGACCAAAAACACCAACCCATCACTAATGACTTTTAGTTATTGGTGTACACCTTTTTACGAGGAGGAGGAAAGGAAATTTTCTTACAGCTACTTGCTAAACAAAAATAGAAAAGGGGTCCAAAAGATCAATTGCTTGTTCATCATGATACAAATGATGTCAAATATGCTCTAATGTCTCCTTTTTCGAGTACGATTTGTAATGCATTTTTGCCAAATTCAACACCATTTTTCACTCTTCTGATTTCAAAGTATTCTAAACAATTTTACAAATAAGCTGTTGGAATGAGGGATATGTCTATTTGTCCACTTTGTATCACTTATCATGTAGTTGCTTTTTTGAAACTGTTTGATACCCTATCCTGTACTCCTATATACCATCTCATAATTTGTGAAAGATCCAGTCTGAAGTCCATTCAGTAGTGGTCTGGTTCATGGTAAAAAAAAAGAAAAAAAAAACATACTGAGACCTATTTCCATTATTCAGTTCCAAATGGTCTGGGCTTTGCTTGAGTGCTATGACCAGCAGGTAATGGGTTAGTTGGGTAAACACTAGTATATTCTAGGAAGGAGTCTTTCAAAGTGACCTCTAAGCATGATCAGGTGCTATCAAAGAGCAAAGCACTTACATAAATGTTGGAAAGCTGATATGATATGAAAAGACAGGTTTAACGCTTTACATACCTATAAGTGACAGCTTGAATAACTGAAAGTTAAATATGAGGCCACTACTTTAACTTACCCAACTTTAGTTTCCTGCAACCTCAGAAGCCTCAAAAAAAATTGTGCTATAATATACAAGTCTCAAGCACTTGTATGCCCACTTGTGACCTTCAGTAAATGCTTACCGGTAGTTCTGGGGTGTTATCTAGATTATATAGAGTATAGAGCAGTGGTGAGCTGCTGCCCACAAGTGCGGCCCTCAGCATCGCTAAAGAGCCGCACATAAAGCCCCCCATAGACAGGCAGACTCCTCCATGCAACTTCTGTACAACCAACTT
>CM070033.1:120032233-120051008 GCA_036250615.1 Ptychadena robeensis
AAGAGGCATTTTTGAGGAAAAAAAACATTTCTCAGCTTTTATTTACATTTGAGCAAAAAGCGTCATGTCCAAAATTATTCTCTTATACCCTTCTCAATAATCAAGAGAAAAGCCTTTATTGGCTATAACAACAACGAAACACTTCCTATAATTGCAGACCAGCTTTTTTGCCTGTCTCCTTAGGTATTTTTGCCAACTATAAGTTTGGCGGGTCTTCTTGCCATCACCCTGATCTTTAGCTCCCTCCACAGATTCTCAATTGGATTCAAGTCAGGACTCGGGCTGGGCCACTCCAAAACCTTAATGTTGTTGTCTGCTAACCATTTCTTCACCACTTTTGCTGTGTGTTTTGGGTCATTGTCATGCTGAAATGTTCACTGGTGCCCAGGGCCAATTTTCTCTGCAGACTGTCTGATGTTGTTGTGAATCCTCATGCATTTCTCTTTTTTCATGGTGCCGTTTACTGTGATTAGGTTCCCTGGTCCATTGGCTGTAAAACACCCCCAAAGAATTAGGTTCCCACCACCATGTTCGACAGTGGGAGTGGTGTTCTTTGGGTTGAATGCTTCTCCTTTTTTTTTTTACGCCAAATGTAAAGGAAGGAAACATAAATTTTTGTTTCATCTGACCATAACACAGAAGACCAGATGTCTTCTTCTTTGTCCAGATGAGCATTTGCAAAGGCCAAGCAAGCTAATGTGCCTTATCTGGATAAGTGGTGTCCTCCTTGGTTTGCATCCTTGGAACCCAGCAGTGTGCAGTGTCTGTTGGATTGTCTGCCTTGAGACATTGCCACCAGCAGAGTCCAGATTGACCAGGATGGCCTTGGTGATAATCCTTAGATTCTTTTTCACCTCTCTTTCTATCCTCCTGGCCAGCACAGATGTCACTTTTGGCTTCTGACTACGTCCTCTGAGATTTTCCACAGTGCAGAAAATCTTGTAGCTGAAAACATTTAGATATGTCCTTGTAACCCTTTTCTGACTTGTGAGCAGCCAAAATATGCAGCCGCAGGGTAATTAGAATGCTTTACAAAAGCTTGGACTAAAGCAACTTTAAGCCCAAATTTTACAGGGGTAAGAATAATTATGGGCTTGACTGTATATAATGGAGACCAATAACCTAAATCTCTAAGGGTCATCAAATGTTAGGTAGGAGACCACTTATCACTGGGTTAATCATCTTAAATGATTGTTCGTATTATCATTTTATCATTATCATAAAAGCTGATCATGTCCAATCAATGCTTGATAGATTTAATCTTCCATTTCCATCACTTTTTGGTCCATTGATTCAGATAAAAAGGAATCGATTTTCAAATGAATGACCTAAATTAACGATTTTTCAAGTCAGTCAAATGGAAGAATTAGTATCTTGTAATGGTTAACTTCCCAGTCATATGAAAGCCTGAACCAAGTCTCTGTACTCTGTACAACTATTTCCTTTTGTATTTGGTGATATCATCATATTTCTATTTATATATCAATATTTCTGAGGGAGGGTGCCGGGAGTGCCCAATATACATGTGGGGGAGAGCGCCAGGGACCAGCTGGGGCCTTATGCGCCCGCATATCCCACACAGCGGGGGAAACCACCGTGGCATTTTGGATTGGTGGACAGACACTTTATTCAGTTTCTGGCTTTTGCACATGTATTTTCTACATATTTGTCTGTAGCCCAATCCTGAATATTCAAGCATGAACTTTTAGGATGCATTCGTTGTGAGTCCTCTAAGTGTATGTGTAATAAAGACACAATTTCAAATTACATTTTTTATTTAATAACCTAAAATTTTTTCCTTCTTGGGGCAGTGCAATAAGGAGTAAGGGTCCTTTCACACTATATGTGTTTTTTAAAGGCATGCGTTTTTCACATTACATCTGCGTTTGGAGTTTTTTAACAAATCAATGAAAAATGCATGAGGGTCGTTTTTTTTAAAACGCAGAGTTTCCGCATGCATTTTTTATAATGCCCTGCTGCATGCATTTCTTATTCATTTTTCATAGATTGGTTCAAAAAGGCAAATGTAAATGTAATGTGAAAACCGCATGTGTTTTTGTATATATGCAGAAACGCATGCCTCTAAAAAATGCATATAGTGTGAAAGGGCCCTGAAAAATTTATCAAAAATGCATGCAGCAGGGTGTTATAAAAAATGCATGTGGAAACGCTGTGTTTTTAATAATAAAAAACAAAATGTAATAGCCCTATGTCATGCATTTTTGCTATGTGTCTAGTCTTTGTAGTTGCAAGGTGACTAGCTGATAAATGTGACCTTACTGCTAAGATACACGTCATATAGGGAAAACCCACTTTTGATTTTATATATATATATATATTTATATATATATATATATATTTATATATAGCAAAGTGTTAATGGGGGGGGGGGGCTTTCGTTGTGGGCATAAATTCAATAAACAAGGTGTTGCTTAAGTGATGCTTGGATTAAAATGAAGGTATGTAAGGAATGTGGGAAGGCATTCTGAGGGAAGACAAACTATATAAGTAGAAAAAAGAGACATAAGAGGAGAAAGACACATATTTATTTATTTAATATGTTTTAAATGCAGTCTATTTTATTATATGGTACACATGAGACAGTTCTGCCACAGTTACCCATCCAAACACATAAAGTGGATTTCTTAAGCTGAGCATACACGCAAAGATAATTGCATGATTGATCGTAATTCTGATTGATCTGTGCAATTATCAAATTAAATCATCGAATGTTAGACCAAGGTCTTGTGCTTCTCTCTGTGACCAGCGTGCATGCTGACTCCTATTGACAGTTTTGGTGGAAATGGGATGGAAGAGAAGACAATTTCTTTGTCTAGGCAGGGTATTTTCAAGATACAGGAAGAAATACTGTATATATGAAAAATCAACATAGGAAAACACTGAGGGTATTTGCGGGGAGTCGAATCTTCTGTTTTCTCCCCTCCCTCCAACATCTTATCTGTGTAAATATTGTAAACACCCAAGTCATATGCAAAAAATATTACAATTATTTTGATATCTTGAAGTCAGTGATGTTCCAATTACAATTTAAAGCCATTTTCTAGACCATTTGTTTTACTTCTCTGTCTGTCCCATTCTTTTTTTAAATTATCCTAAAGAAAGGGTGTTGTGTTGCTGTGTTCTATGGGTCATTGTTATGTTTGAAGGTGACTCTCTGAGGTGCCACCACCATGCTTTATTGTTGGAATGCTATTGGGCAGGTGATGAGAGGTGTCCTTCAGACATAATGCTTAAAATTTAGTCCAAACATCCAGGTGCATGAAAGGTATTTACACCATATGTCAGAGATTATGACACGGAGGACACTGCACACAACATAGTGAGTAATGTGATAAGGTTAGGTAGAGAGCATGGGAACCATTGTGTGAGTGAACCAGTGCCTTTAACTTTACCTACATTTTAATAGAGTATATATATTTAACAAGGTGAACAATAAGTCCCAGTGTTGAAATCACACTGCACTGCAACACAGAAAGGGCAACGTTTTAGTAATTAACAGTCCCGGCCTAAGACTTCCGGTGCACCGGCGGGCACACAACAACTGTGGCCTAGTGCATCTCTATGATCAGGCTTTCTCTAGTGTAGATGCTAGCCACGTTGGGAATTCCGTAAACCAGGGTCCCTTCTAAGACTCACAGCTTGTGGCGCTCCAGATCTACCCGCATGCTCTGTAATGAGGTGGCCTGGGGAGACGGAGAAAACAACACTACGTCCTTCTCCTCACTCACAGGAACACTGAGCTCATGGCTTCCAGCCGGAAAACCTTTATCATCTCTATGCTGGGCCACACTCAAGTGTCGGGAGGGCTAACTGTAGGTTCCATTCTAACCTCCTCTCCTACAGCAGGTGGCCAATCTACCACCAAGGCAAGAGGAACATCCCAACTACATAAGAAAGATATGTTTATTGGTGTAAATATTTCCTTCTGTACTTTGGATCTAGGTAGCTGTAAGCCTGTAATCTCCTTGCTCCCTAACAACACTAAAACACTTTCCAAAATATAAGCCAAACCTCTTTCAAAGGTTGTGAATTTCATCAGGTAACTCTGGTAAGTACTGACTCTAAACATCACTAAGGTGTCTAAAAGTGTAAAATAGCTGTACCTTTACAAATTTCCAAACTTTTCATCAATATATCTGAAATGCGGCTGTTGATTACCACATTCCCTGTAAAAATTCAGATTAATGGGCTAATATCAAATATCTTTAAAATGTAGGGTTGTCCCGTTACCACTTTTGATATCACTTGCAACCCTAGCTAATTACCAGCTGCTATTAGACAGACAGAGAATAGAAGGTTATGCCTATAGTACACACAAAGCTATGTGATATGTGAATAACATGCTACTTCTTGCAGATACAGATAATTCCCTATATTTGGCAATGCAAACAATTTAAACAAGTATGAAAAACAAATCTGAGTTGATCTTCTTAATTTTTTTAGGCAAACCAGTAAGCAAACCTTTTACATCTCATTGTCCATAACAAATCACTGATACCTATTCAGGGATCTTGGCACATTAATATACTTTCAATACATTCAAAGTTGCCATTTTTTGCAGTTATAATTTTGGAATTGAAAGAAAAGTATGTGGGCAATTCAATTCCTCTTGGCTATACTCTGGAATTTTGATGTGCCTCTGGTAGCTTATATTGTGCTGGTAGCTTATACACGTGTGCCCAAGACAGCATGCAGAGCCCTCTTCGTGCATAGACAGACTGTGTATCCCTGTGTCTGCAGTCTGTCAATGATTGGTGGGAAAGGGCGACAGAATGTAAACAGAATGTAAACAAACAGGTAGCAGTGCCATCTTGTGGCCATACTGATAATTTACCAGGGAAATCGAGGTATTAGCCTTCTTTTGTTTTATTGTCTTGTTGACTTTTACTTTAATAAAGTTGTTTATTGATGGACAGTGCATGTAACTTAACTGTGATCAGTACAGCCATGGTCTCAACAGGCCGTTAATGAAGATACAGCAATGACGCTGCTATGGCGGTGAGAATGCCGCAAGTTCCTCTCATGCCCTGTTCTGCAAAAAGTGCTCAACTGGGGACTTTTGACTCCTAATTTAACACAATGTTGATTCTTAGGTCTCACTATATTCCTAAACATTTTGACTCCAGAACCCTTTAGGTCATATATGTGGCATTATGGAGATCTGCTATGTATGTTGTGGTGTTGTCCCAATTAGATTTCAACTGAAAAAATTTTTACTTCAACATTGTCGGGAACAGCTGTTTTTTCAATAAACATTTGTGATAAATTGCAAAGCCCCTGAACATTGTACCATCACCTAAACATGCAGTTGAGCTTCAGACTTCCAGCTTTTATTCAGAGTATTTTAAAATATATTGTTTAGGAACGTTTTAAGCCTTTTTTTTAACACACTCACTACTTTTCAGGAGTGCAAAAGTAATTGTACCAGTAAACTTTCATATTTTTTTTAACTTTTTTTCAGATGCTAACTCCGCAGACATAGTGCACATTGGTCACCATTAAAAGAAAGTGCCTTGAGCAAATACATTGAGCCTCCGCAGGTGCAGGTATGTAGACATGAAAGCTTGAGAAAACCAGCTGCAAACAAAAAAAGAAATAGTAGGAAATTATATTTGTGCTAGAAAAATATTATATACAGTTTTTTTTACTATACATAAATAAATATCTACTGGGTACACTGGTATGTAAATAAAAAAATCTGATTTGTGACTTTTGCTATGTCTATCCATTGTGGTACACATGCTAGGCTGCATTTTCACCTAAATATTGTATAATATGTGCTTTAAATGCATTGATATCAACAAGACTTCTAAAATTACATGCAAGGTACAGATGTGAACTAGCTCAATGAATATTGGGTAATGTGCATGACCTGGGCAAGCATCATTGGGCCTTGTTTTCTGAAGGAATGCAGTTACCTATATGAATGCATACATATATTTATTCTTTAGGTACTTTAATTAATTGCTTGTACCTTTTAAGCCCGTGGCTTCAGTGACTTTGTTCAATTTAAACAGTGTGTCTTTTTCTGGTGTTGGGGTGCATTTTGTGTGTTTTATTTGCAGTAAAGCATTTTTTTGCTATAAAAATGCAGTGCAAGTACTTGTAATACTAGTTCATTTAAACCAGGGGTCCTCAAACTTTATAAACAGTTCACAGACCCTAAGATGTCAGGGGGCTAGACTATAGTTACTGAAAATTGAAGAAAAAATGAAAAAAAAAATGAATTCCCATGCATACTGGTAATGTGTATTGCTATCTAGATACAAATGTGTATTACTATGTGTATTGGTATGTGCATTGTATATGTGTATCCTTTTGGTCACCCAAAATAGCTCACACATGACCCCCTTAAAATCATTCCCTCCCCACTTCTGTCTTCACTCTATGAACCCCCCCCCCCCCCCCCCCCCCCCCCCCCCCCCCCCCCGCCACACACACACACACACACACACACACATGACTCCCTAATAATTATTCCCTCCTCCTTCTGCCTCACTCTCTGAACACCCCCCAAACATGACCCACTAATAATCATTGCCTACCCCCCATTCTGCAATTTCAAAACCTTCACATAGAAACCCAGAGAGTAAGAGCATCATACCTGCCTCACTCTCTGCACATCGGGAACACAGGGGGCAGGCAGCAAAGACTCACAGACTTTTTGTGCTAAGCCGACCAATCAGTTTCACTTTTGCTGCCACACCCCCTCCCCCATCCCCCGCCAATTGCACTGCTGACAGAAGCTGCAGATTGGGTGCCAGGAGTGGGTGCACGATGCTGTGTCTGATCTAATCCAACAATGCAGTTGTTTGTCTAAATTAAGGATTACAAAACAAAAAATATACTTTACCTCACCTTCCAAACAATGACATATGGTGCCATGATAAATGCCATGCCACTTATCTACACATCCCTACTGCCGCAAAATCGCCATGCATTAATTATAAATATAGAGCCCTAGGTTCAAATTCCGACCTGGGCACTATCTACAAGGAGTTTGCATGTTCTCCCCTGTGTCTGCGTGGGTTTCCTTCTGGTACTCCGGTTTCCTCCCACACTCCAAAGACATGCTGTTGGTTAATTGGCTTCCCCAAAGAAAATTTGTGACACGTGACATATGACCATGTTAGTTACATATACAGTACATGACTACGGTAGGGAGTTTGATGATTGTAAGCTCCCCTGAAAGACAGTTACAATACATTTACACTGGCGGTTTTTTACCGCCAGGTAATCGACCCATTAACATGACCGACCACATTAGTCGTCTGTCGGTTGGTTTTCGGGCTGCCGTGCCATAGGACCTCTATGGGGTCCTTAATAGATGCCCTATAATCGCCTGCACGATCACAGGGAGTAATTTCTCCCACAGCTGCAGGAGCGCGCTGTCGGTTTTAGAGATGAAAGCAGCTCAAGAACCGAACTTAGCCTTAGTGATATGACAATATATGCCCTGTAAAGCGCTGCATAAAATGCTGTGAAAAGAAAATTCCAGTCCAGGATGGATTTGCATATTTTATGACACAACACAAGCTTTCTATTGGATTAAGCTATGTGGATTGGACTATCCATCCCATAATGACAAATTTATGATGTTCTTTGTTTACTGGAGTCTTTGCGTTCACTATATTTTTGAAACACAGATTTTAAGGGCATTTCTTCTTCAGTATAAGTCATAGCCCATGGTGAACTCTTCAAATATTTGGAAACTGATTCATAAGCCCTGATATGCGATAAATAGGCCTAACACCATCTTATGAGAAACATCTTTGTGTAATGATGATTGCTTCATCATGCATCACTGAGTTAACAATGTACTGTGGCTTGGATCCAGTGTTTGGTCATCTGACAAACTGTCTGCAAGCCTTAGACCTCAAAAAGCTCAATCTTGCTTTCATCAGCTAACAAAATGTTTTGACTTTTCAATCACAGTCAATGTGTTCTTTGTCAAATTGGAACATATTCAGCAAATGCCTGTATTTCAACAGTGATACTTTGCAGGGAGCTTGTTGGCTAGATGGGCTTTAGAAAGCTGTCTTCAAATTGTGTCAGTACTCACTTAAGGTGTTCTTTGATCCTCCTGGAGCATATAAGTGTTTACCATTTTGTCTGTTCTTGTATCTACTTAAATGTTTTAATGTTGTTTTTAGTAGGTTTTAGTTGCCATTTTTGAGATAATTTTAGTTAAGCAGCCATCATTTTCTGTGCTTTTATTATGTTTCCCCTCTCCTGTCAACTTTTTAATCAAAGTACACTGTTGATCTTAACAATGTTTTGAACTACCCACTGTATTCAGATTTTGCTTTTCCTCCTTTTAGAAAAGACTCCACTATTAAGAAGACATCTGGGATGGGATTGCTCCCTATTCTCATTGCACCCTGTGTCACTATGTCGTGTAACACAGGACCCTGTTAGTAAGGGACTTTTTATTTACATAAGTAATTACACAGTAAAATAAATTTGTTGTAATTTACGTTATTGCCTTAAAAGTCCCTTACTAACAGGGTCCTGTGTTACACGAATAGTGACCCAGGGTGCAATGAGAATAGGGAACAATCCCATCCCAGACGTGTTCTATATTCTTTTTGGGATGTTGGCTTATTAAAATTGCAACAGGGTTGCCAAATTTTTGATGACTCCACTATTAACCCCCCTAGCGCACCGCCCATATCGCGCCGTTTACAACGGCACGATATGGGCGATCAAGGCAGTGTAC
This sequence comes from Ptychadena robeensis, assembly GCA_036250615.1. Lineage (NCBI taxonomy): Eukaryota > Metazoa > Chordata > Amphibia > Anura > Ptychadenidae > Ptychadena > Ptychadena robeensis. The sequence goes on from CM070033.1 coordinate 120,040,974, forward strand.
ATAGTACACTGCCCGCCGTTTCCGGCATCCCGCTGGAGCTCTACGCGCAGCTGTTGTCATTACTGACAACAGCTGCGCGGGAGAGAAAGCCGGCGCTCCTCCATTAACATGGAGGTCTATGGCGCCGGCCCCCCCCCCCCCCCCCCCCCCCCCCCCCCCCCCCCCCGCCCCCTTCCGCGTCACCGTGACGCGATCGGGGCGGAGCCGCCAACCCGGAAATGCTACGGCGATGTAAACAATCGCCGTAGCTTTCCGGGGAGGCATAAAGTCTCCCCATCGGCGGCTTCCCGGGCGGTTGAGGCGAGCCTAAAGCTCGGACGAGCTAGGCTCATCTCAACCGCTAGGGAGGTTAAGCTACACTCTTTTTTTATTTTGATTATTTCAATGAAAAATTCAATTGTACAGAATCAGCAATAGGTATTCGATATTCGTTTCGGTATTCGTTTGTTTTCTAATACTCTACTGCACATACTAGTAAATTATTTCCTATCTATAAATATACAAAGTTGATGAGTCTGTTTTTACATACCTTTTATACGACAAGCTTTATTGTGTCTACCAGACAAACCCATTATGGATGGACTTTCCTACATCCAACTTCCAGGTTAAGGAGCTTTAGAAAAAGACACAAAAGATATGGGGAACCAGAATACAACTGGAGGCAAAGGCCACCAGTATATCACAGTAGAGACTGGAGGCAGGAGGCTTTGGGTGGTCTAAGGGGATACAGTGAAAGAAATAATTATTTGACCCCTCACTGATTTTGTAAGTTTGTCCAATGACAAAGAAATGATCAGAACAGTATCATTTCAATGGTAAGGTTTAATTGTAACAGTGGCCGATAGCACATCAAAAGGAAAATCGAAAAAAATTACTTTAAAATCAAAGGATGCAACTGATTTGCATTTCTGAGTGAAATAGTATTTGAACCCCTCCCAACCATTACCTCCCTGCGTTTCACTGAGGTGCAGATTTCTGTACCAAAAGTGATACAGGTGTTTTGCCCTTTCCCGCCCCCGCCGGTGACGCCGATGGGGGCGGAAAGGCTCTGTGTGCCTGCAGCGTTGTATAAATGCTGCGGCCACAGAGGCCAAGCGGTTGCCAACCTGATTCCGGCAACGCTCGTCAGTTTGATTCCCGATCAACTGCGCCAGTACTCTGCTCGGGCGTAACACTCCTGGAGGTTAACCAGCCATAGACCTATCTTGGCCGGCGTTTATAAATCGAACATCGGCCGCAGCAGATGACATCATCATGCCATGGTCATCTTCGAATACAGAAGAAGACCATTTACGATTTGACAACCAATACTTTGGATGGGGACCCTTGTCCCCATTCAAGTACTGCGATCGCCAGAGAAAACGTTTGTTCTCTGGCTGATCAATTTTTTGTGCGAGTACTAAACGGTTGCTCCAGGTGGGCGCGTTCACTTTTGCGATTGATCACCAGCGATTCACCCCCGAATGCGCAATGGTGATCATTCGCAATTTTGGCGCAGAGATGGAAGCGCTATGGCGGCTTTAGGGTACAGAAAAAAAAATTTTTGGGAAATTTTTTTTTTATTTTTTTACAATAGTTTATCACTTGTTTTCTTTTCCTTTCTTTTATTTTGGATTTGGATTGGATACACATTTAAAAACCTTTATCCAATCCAATCAAAATAAAACAATGAAAACAAAACTGAAAAAAAAAAATCGAAGAAAAACAAAAAAATTCCGTTACCTTTAAAATCTCCCGGCCGATGACGTCATCAGCACAGGAGCACAGATCATGGAAGAAGCTGAAGACCTCGCTTTTTCCGGATCTGCTCGTGCATAGAGCAAGCTGATCCATAGCATAAATGCTCAGCCGCGATCATTTCTGCTATCGGGATTCACTTTTGAACTGGAGTAGATATAGAGATTTTCTCTAATCCGTTCAAAAGTAACAAAAAAAAAAGATTTAAAAAAAGAAAAAAAAATTTTTTTTCTCTCAGACCCGGTCCCCCCAAGCCTCCGTGCGGTCACACGTCACTCCGGGACCTCGGAAGTATCCGCCGGGACGGACGGCGGAAGATGGCGATGGCGGGATGGAGGCGAATGGCGGCGGGAGCGTGACTCCCGACGATGTGCCCGCCACCCAGTTCGGGCGTCTCGATTATTGGCAGTGTGCCTGTGCCCGAACTGGGTTCGGGGCATACGCTATGGAGTTCATAGTTCCTCTGGCTCCCACAGAAGTGGTTAGACACTTCTACTCATAGTCCCACCCTCATTAAGAGGCAACCTGCTTAACTAGTCACCTGTATAAAAGACACCTGTCCACAGAATCAATCAATCAAGCAGACTCAAACTCTCCAACTGGAAAGACCAAGAGCTTCCAAGGATGTCAGAGACAAAATTGTAGACCTGCACAAGGCGTAATGGCTACAAACCATTAGCAAGAAGCTGGGGGAGCGCAAGTGACAAACTGTTGGTGCGATTGGTCGAAAATGGAGGACCTCAATCGACTCGCTCTGGGGCTCCACGCAGATCTCACCTCGTGGGGTGGCAATGGGTCTGGAGAAAGGTGAAAAGCATCCTAGAACTACAACAACGGAAGGAGTTTAGTTAATGACCCTCAAATTAGCAGGACCACAGTCACCAAGAAACCATTGAAACCATTACACCGCAATGATTAAAATCCTGCAGGGGCCGCTAGGTCCCCCTGCGCAGAAAATGTCCATGTGGCAGGCCCGTCTGAAGTTTGCCAATGAACACCTTAATGATTCAGAGAGTGACTGGGAGAAGGTGCTGGGTGGTCTGATAGACCAAAATAGAGCTCATGGCATAACCAACTCGCGGGTTGGAGAAGAAAAATGACCTGGCCCATGACCCCCAAAACACACCGTCCCCACCGTCAAAGCATGGGGTGGAAACATTTTGTTTTGACGGGGTGTTTTTCTGCTAAGGCCCCACAGGACACACACTTAATCCGCCATTAACGGGAAATGGACCGGCATACACAGGACGTAGACAACCTCCGAGCCGACAAACCTCCCTAATCACCACCCCCCCTCCCCTCTTGCCAGGAAACATGCCAAAATGGGGCGTGATGGTTCTCCACGCACGACACATGACCCAAAACAACGCCAAAGGCAACAAAGGATGGCTCCAAAAGCAAGCACGTAAGCGTCAATGAGTGGCCCTAGTCAGCCTCCTCCCCCCCGGACCTTAATCCAATAGAAAACCTATGAGGGAGCTCAAGCCAGAGTTGCACAGAGACAGCCTCGAAACCTTAGGGATTTAGAGATGATCTGCAAGAGAGGAGGGACCAACCCATTTCTCCTAAAATGTGCGCAAACTTGGGTCATCAATACAAGAAACGTTTGCACCTCTGTGCTTCGCAAACAAGGGTTTTTCCACCAAGATATTAAGTCTTCTTTGTTAGAGCGGGTTCAAAAACGTATTTCACTCAAGAAATGCAAACAAGTTGCTATACTTTTATTTAAAGTATTTTTCGATTTTCCCTTTGATGTCTATCTGCCACTGTTACAATAAACACTACCATTGAAAGATACCGTTCTGAGACCTTTTCATTTCTTGTCATGGACAAACTTTACAAAATCAGTGAGGGGTCAAATAATTATTTCCTCCACTGTAACTGAGCTAGAGGGCACCGAGAGATCACACGTGGCACAGTGTTTTCTCAGGATACTTGGAACTCCATGTGTGAAAATGTTGCTCCCTCTTTCATAATATGAGCCCAATGAATCCTGTCATTGTCATCTTGGACTAAGACCATGCCATGAGGGAAGAAATAATCCATTGATGGAATAACCTGGTCATTCAGTATATTCAGGTAGTCAGCTCATTCTTGAAGCACATACTGTTGCTGAACCTAGACCTGACCAACTGCATGTACCTATTTGCTAAGTTAAATCCAGGTGGCACCTTTTTTTTTGGCCAGGCAATGTATATTTTTATATATAGAGAATACATAATACAAGAAAATTGGATTCATCCTCATCCACAATGACAGGGAAGCCCCTTTACAGTCAGGCTGGATCTCTCTGGACCTGGGCAGTGCCTCCACTCCATAGTAGAGGATTCAACCTGAGGTCAATCGTAATCTTTCTTTTTTATATGTTTTAAAAGTTTTCAGTGAACTAATTAATTATCCCAAAAAGCAGGTCTCCTTGAATCATGGAAATATTTTCCTACTCACAAAAGGTGGGCACAATTAGTTTCACCAACTTAAATAAGTTGGACTCCTTATCTTTCAACTTTGATTAACTATGCACATTGGCATAAAGAGAGTTTTTTAATTACATCCCCAAAACCAACCAAAATTGTTCTGAGGATGTAGTCAAAAGATTGGGGACCCTCCACCCAAAGGATGTTTCGGTTCTCTACAGAAAATTGGATTAAAGTGTTTAAGTCAAATAAATCTATACCATATTGATGAGCAGGAAATTGTTAATCTATAAAAACATGATTGCTTTATTTAGAACATGATAACACACATAAAATATTCAAAAAAGTAATGTTTAAAATTCATCATCAGAAAAGAATTTTCAAGAGGTACATGATATGACATAGAAAGGATACATGATTAATTGGAAATGGTATTAATTGGGAACGGAAATTAATTGGAAATGGTATACAATGCATTTCGCCCATAAATACCGTGGGCTTCTTCAGGTATATTATGGCTTATGAGTCCATACTCCAGAATTGGTGTTGGTGTGAAGATAAAAAGAAGAGGGCCAGCTCAATAAAGAATTACGATAGAATGTCAGATTTCTGCATTGTCAAAAATAATTAATAAAATATGAGTACCGTATTTTTCGGCATATAAGACGCACTTTTTCACCCCCAAAATTGGAGGCAAAAACTGCCTGCGTCTTATATGCCGAATGTGCGACCCCCGCAGCCACTCAGCCGCCGGTGGTCGCACCTTGGCTGCCCGCCAGCTCCCCCCGCACAGAAATCAGCTGGGGGAGCTGGAGAAGCTCTCAGATTTGAGATGCCGGCTACTGCCGACTCTCACATCTGAACTGTCTAATTTCCTATAAGGTAAATGCAAGGTCATCTATACTTTTAGGAAATGAAGAGAAAAGTATAGATGAACTTGCATCTACCTTTTCTCTTCTGTCCATGGGAACAGCAATCACTCCCCACGGACACAGCACAGTGAGAAGTGACAGCCTGCCCCCCCCCCCTCCTCCACCTGTGTACAGTGTAGAGATGACGTTGTGTAGCTGAGAGTTTACTGCTGCTAGTGACACCTGCTGGCTGAACTGGATATTGCATTCACTGAAAATATTGCATTATCCCAATTGATGTGAAAACTTATTAAACCTTTTTTCCTGGTTTTCCTGCCCTAAAAACTGGGTGTGTCTTATATGCCGGTGCGTCTTATATGGCGAAAAATACGGTATATAGAAAGTGAGCATTGACTAAGATTCACAAAATGTAAGTACAGGAAAACAGGCTGCATGAAGATTGCTATATGTGTCAGAATAAGAATAAGTCCAAGAATAAATAAGTCCAAGAATTATAAGTCCAAAAATGGCCACCAGCCCTGTGGTTCTCGGTTGGGCTCTTCAGGTGATGGTAAGATGGAGAACTCCTTAGATCATGCTCTGTTTGTGTTTTAAGGATGAACAATCCTGGGCGGGTTTTGAGATCCGGCCCCCATGGGCGTTATTATACTTTTGGAGGGAACCTACGTCCCAAAATATGACACAATCCATATTTTGGCCCATGGCCGTGGTACACAGATGATAATGGCAAATCCAAACTCCCCAGAAATTATCAGTCACATTAATACCAAACATTAATGAAATGGCATATCCAGTCATGAAGAAAGGTTATAACTTTGAGCCCGTCCATGCCAGAAGTACATTTTCTATATCAGGGTATGCGGCTGGGTCAGACGGATACCCTGATATAGGTTTCATAAGTGTATCAGGTATGATGTCCACTAAAATTATAACAGACAGTTCTAGTGTGGTCGGTGCCGGATTATTGTATGAGAGTGTTTTTACATTCCTTTGTAGGACCAGATGTAGGGATACACTTAAACCTTATCTAATCTGCCTCCCAGACTGTACGGCAACCCTCAGCAGGGTGCTGGAGTTGGACCTTTTGAAGCCATCACTGGGGGAAGAAATGACACCTCTATGACACTTTTACGAAATCTAATTACAGCCATCACCTTTGAAAGTTTTACGACCCTCCTAGATTTTTCCTTTCCTATTTACATGTGAAAGGCCTTCAGTGTCAGGGAAATATATATCATTTTCTTACAGATTCGATACAACTATGATGTATTAACACAGGGAGGCTGGATGACCTCACGGTTCATCCGTGACGCCTCCCCCCGAGGACTACGGCTAGACATCCGTCCGCAAGACGGGTGGCGTCGCCGCTAACCCGAGGTCACCTTTGCAACGGGATGGTTGAGAAGGTACGTTGGTTCCGACCCAACACTTCCGGTAACTGCTCTCTCTGGGACAGGGAAAGCCGCGGGTTGACATTTATGTCACTTCCTGTCTCTTGGGTGTCAGCCAGCAGATCTACAAGGGGGTCTGTCTCTCCCTGCTCTAACCGGCTGCACACGGGCAACACATACTGGGGCCTGTCATGGTGGGCCTTCAACATATTAGCATGGAAGCTTTTCTGCTTCCTACCTCCCATGTTGACTAGGTACATCAGGGGGTTTAACCGCTTTACTATGGTGTATGGTCCCTCCCAAGCGGCTTGTAACTTGTTGTGCCGTACTGGAAGGAGAACATACACCTTGTCTCCTATTTCAAATGAACGGTCTCCTGCAGTGCGGTCATACCATAACTTTTGCTTTGCCTGGGCTTGGGCCATATTTTTGGTTGCTATGGCAGATAGTGACTCCATTTTGTCCCTGAACTTGAGGACGTAATCGACTACAGAGCCATCCGCGGGGTCCACTTTGCCCTCCCACGTCTCCGGCAACAGCTGTAGTGGTCCTCGGACGTTCTTACCGTACAAGAGTTCAAACGGGGAGAATCCGGTGGACTCTTGTGGCACCTCCCTGTAGGCAAACAACAGATGAGGCAGGTATCGTTCCCAGTCCCCACCCTGCGACTCAACAAACGTGGCCAGCATCTGCTTTAACGACGCGTTAAAGCGCTCACACAGGCCGTTGGTCTGCGGGTGGTACGGGCTGGAGACGAGGTGCGTCATCTGAATCTTTGCTGACAAGGCGTCCATTCGTTCAGACATAAATTGGGGCCCCTGATCTGTAAGCATCTCCGCAGGGAACCCTACTCGGGAGAACATGGTAATTAGCGCGTCCGCTACCTTGTCCGCTCTCAGGGAAGAGAGGGCAATTGTGTCCGGAAATCGAGTTGCGTAATCCACCAGGGTTAAAATATACCTTTTGCCACTGTGGCTGGGAATGGGCAGAGGTCCAATTATGTCGACTGCCACTCGGTGAAAGGGCTCACTTATGATTGGCAGTGGACACAAGGGAGCCTTGCGCGGATTCCCCGCCCGTTTTACTTTCTGACAGACCGTACAGGAGCGACAATAATTGGTCACGTCTATTCTCATCCTGGGCCAGAAGAAATGTCCCTGAATACACTCAAGGGTCCTTCGGATCCCTAAGTGCCCTGCCATGGGAATGTCATGGGCAGACTTGAGCACATGCCCCCGGAATGCACTAGGTACCACAAGCAACTTGGTACTCACGGCCATGTCATCTTCGGTGGGTTGTATTGCCTTGCTATACAACTTCCCACCTTTCCCGTACACTTTGAACCTGGCCCCGTCCGCGAGGGGCTCAGAAGCCTGCCTTCTGAGATCTGGAGTGCTTCCACAAATGCAGCACTGTCCATTTCAGCTTGCTGGCCTGTGGCATACGAGGCCTGCAGCTGAAGATCACCCTCCCTGGGGTCAGAGGAGTTGGAGTAGGCCGGAGCCTCTTCCACCTGTTCTGAGCAAAGGTTCTGGGCAGCACGACTCCGGGTCACGGCTAGGACAGGTATGACCTCGGAGTGACACAGGTTATCATGACATGCAGAGATAACATTGAGAGGTATAGCAGGCAGTTTAGGTGGTACATTAACAGTGGGTACATTCAACCCCCCTCCCCCTGACTCCTGCCCCTGGGTGCCAAGCACCTTGGTGAGGGCAGAGGGCGGTCCTCCCTCCTGGGCTTCTGAGGGTTTCATGGCAGGTTCATAATAGGACACCAGCTTACCCAAATAGGACCCCAACAAAACCGGAACTGGTAACTGGTCCAGGATCCCAATGACCTGTATTCCCCGGACACACTGACATTGACTTATTCCTGCGGTCCTTTGAGAAAGCCTGCCGTCAGTACCGTCTGCCCGAGACTCAGTGGGCTAGACATCTGACACCCCTGTTGCGCTACAAAGCACTGGATGCCTTTGCGGAGTTACCTGTAGAGCGGGATGAGGATTATACCACCATTAAAGACGCTATCACGGCCAAGTACCAGCTGACCCCTGAGGTCTACCGCAAAAAGTTCCGGTCCTTACAAAAGAAGCATACGGACTCCTATGCCGATGTGGTCAGCAGTCTTTTTACCACATTTCGCCAGTGGACTTTAGGCCTCACCCAAGGGGCTTATGACGGCTTAGAAGATTTAATGGTGCTTTACCAACTGCTGTGTGTTTGTCCTGCAGATGTACGGCAATTCGTGCTGGAGAGGAAACCTGCGTCTGCAGCTGCTGCAGCCGACCTCGCTGACACATTTGTGACAACCCGGGTGCCCGACCTGCGCAGATCTGTACCCTCTAGCTGGAAAGGAGGTCAGCCCAATGCCCGGGCCGACCCCCCTACTTCTGTGGGCCGCCTGCCACAGAGATCCCCCAGTGCAGCTGCTGTTTTCAGAGTTGGGGCGCCTGAGGGGGTCATCTGTCACTACTGCCACAAGCCAGGACACATGAAGTTCAACTGCCCTGAGCGAAGGCAGCAACCACCAGTAACCGGACCACCTGTGCCTCGCCCACGACAGACACCGCCAACCAGCGCACCCCAGCTTGGATCACCGTCAATGGTCCTGTTCGCCGGTGGAGAAAAGGTCCACCCCATCACCAGCAATCACCAACTGGTCACTGTGAATGACCAGCGCGTCACCGGATTCCGGGACATGGGAGCTGATGTCACTTGTCACCGAGGACATTATCCCAGACAAGTACCTTACCCTCACTGGAGTGGGGGGCACTCTTTCCCACATTCCCCAGGCCCGGGTGTCCATTGATTGGGGGGTGGATTGTGTCATATTTTGGCACGTAGGTTCCCTCCAAAAGTATAATAACGCCCATGGGGGCCGGATCTCAAAACCCGCCCAGGATTGTTCATCCTTAAAACACGAACAGAGCATGATCTAAGGAGTTCTCCATCTTACCATCACCTGAAGAGCCCAGCCGAGAACCACAGGGCTGGTGGCCATTTTTGGACTTATAATTCTTGGATTTATTCTTTTGGACTTTTACAAACGGACACTCTCCTTCAGCAACCTTAAGTATCATTTTCTTCTGTTTTCCCCTTTTTATTTTATCCTGGCATACACTCTCCTTAATTGTTGATTTTAATAATTATTGTATATTTTAATAATTCGTATTGCATAAAATAAATGACTCTTAAGTCATTTCTCTCAGCCTCATACCTGCTTTGAATACCGCAGAGCGCTTCCCTAGTTTTCTGAAGAGTCGCTACCTAGACGTTTATAATAGTAATCAGAACGGGTTTCCCTTTTCCCGATTTAAATGGGATGTGGCAGTAATACCAAAATATTGTGTTATTTCCGGTCCTGTAACTTGCACGCTCCCCCTTTATGGTCTGACTGCGGCCCAATTCCGGCGCACTGATTGTACCGACCTAGTTGGACTCTCTGTGTGTTGAAATCGATTGGGAGGCCTCTGCGCGGTCTGTCCACGAGGGGGGGTGCGTGACAATATGTATATAAAAAATTAGATTTTAGATTATTTTAGGGTTCTCATTACCTCAATATGAAGTTTCTCTGTAAAGCAGTCAATCAAACGGCCTTAACCTCCCCAATAAGAGTTTG
>CM070033.1:120070637-120107628 GCA_036250615.1 Ptychadena robeensis
AATCCCAGCGAGAACCTAACAATCCACATTATCAATAACAAAACTGGTTTTAATTTCAAAAAGTAGCACTAACAATGTGTTATGCTAATATGACTTAACACAACAAGCTAGTAGAAGAATTAGGGCTACTATGAGAGAAGTGGATTAAAACATTAGGGCCTAGAAAGGTTTGTCTGCTTCTATGAATCTATGGGTTGCAAATATCCAGCTCTTATCCCTGTTTATCACACGCTGCATACATAATTCTACATCGGTTTACCCAAAATTTCCTTACCATCAGTCTGTTACCACAAAACATTTCAGATTTATGTTTTCAGTAACTATTTTGCCTTATTTTTTTTAGATTGCTCTGGGCTTTGTACAGTTTGGCTTTGTTGCTATATATCTCTCTGAGTCCTTTGTCCGTGGTTTTATGACAGCTGCTGGCTTGCAGATTCTTCTCTCTGTGCTCAAGTATATATTTGGAGTCACCGTACCACCATACAGTGGTCCTCTGGCCATCATATATGTAAGTAAGCTTTTAATTCTTATTTGGTTAGGAATGATTGGAAACTAGAAACCTGGGCCAAATTGTACCAATGTGCTTTAATTGTGTGAATGGGAATTTGCAAGGTTGTTTTCTGGTCTTTTAAGCAACCAGAAAACGACCTTGCAGTAAGTCAACGATAAGGAGGAACAATGAGGAGGAACAGAAAATGTACTGTTGTTAATCAGACACTACGCATTCTGAGCGTTTTCTGCCTTCTAACGCATTCAGAGAGTCGTTTGGTCATAAACCACCCTATTGACATCAATTGTTTTTTAAGCTTTAAAGCTTTTGTACTGCTGTACAGACCCTTGTGTTTTAGGGGCCTTTCACACTATACCTGCTGCGTTGCAGTTTTGTAGTACTGCGTTTTCCAATAAAAAAAACAATCTTATTCACACAGCATGTGTTGCATTTTTAAAAACGCATGGGTTAATGTATATACATTAACGCATGCCTTAAAAAAACACTTATCGTGTGAAAGGGACTTAAAGCATCATTAATGCTTTTTGCCACAGGAAGGCACCTAGAAAAACATAAATGAGTCTTTTTTATTAAAAGCGAAAAATATCTATTACCCAAACAGTACCAAAATTATATAGATATATCAGCCATCATCCCTTATGATATATAAAACAAATAGCACAATGCACCCAATTGTCTAACGCCTCGTTTACCCAGAAGCGCAGGCAATTATAAGCGGGACTATCTCTGGCTTTCACATATTAAACAGTTCCAAATATTGTAACATAAGGTAAAAGAAATATGGGGGGGATACACTCATATCCCCCAGTTTTATTCAGTAAAGAAACAACTGCATTTACAAATCAGAAATGGCCAAGCGAAACAAACATGGTAAAAATCCTATTATTCAGCTCGACGCGTTTCGTGGTTGCCCACTTCTTCAGGAGTCAGGGAATAGGATTCGTGCGCTAAGTTAAAAAGATATGAGGGTACAAGCTCAGAATACGAAATAAACTTAGTCAATTCAAGTATCAAAAGTAGAGAGGCAGTGTCATACCTCAAAGATTTTCTGGATTCATAGAATTTGATCCGACCCTAAACGGGGACACCGCACGTAGAGCAGCAGGAGTGCGAGGGACACTTTCATGGGGAGCAGGGAGCCAATGCACGGTGAGCACAACTGTCACACTAGTGTACGGGGATTCCTATTATAGAAACCCGGACCTCTTGCGTTTCTATAATAGGAACCCCGTACACTAGTGTGACAGTACTGAATAAAACTGGGGGATATGAATGTATCCCCCCATATTTCTTTTACCTTATGTTACAATATTTGGAACTGTTTAATACGTGAAAGATAGATAGATAGTGCCGCTTATAATTGCCTGCGCTTCTGGGTAAACGAGGCGTTAGACAATTGGGTGCATTGTCCTATTTGTTTTATGAGTCTTTTTTATTGCATGTGTAAATGTACCCTAGGGGATTATTTACACGGGCATTTTCTGTTTTTTTAAGTGACCAGAAAATGGGCTTGCAAAAGATTAAAACTGAAGCCAATAAAGGCATTTAAAAAGGACATTAAACAGGCAGTATCAAACCGTTTTCTAATGTGTTTAGAGGGTTGTTTGGTCGTTAGTTCAATTGGGAAGTTCTGCAAGCGCCTCCAGCATTTTGGAGAGCTCCTTTCTCCACAAGGGAACATAGATTACCATTCCCTCATCAGAAAGCATTGTGCATCAACTTGAAAGACGTTCAATTCAATCTATTTGTGTAAAATGGAATCTCTTTTTAAAATATTCAATTAAACAATTGATTTTACTGATTGAACAAAATAACAGACCCCTATATGGTCTCTTATAATCTACATGGGAAAGTTATAAGTAAAAAAAAATGTTTTGTTTAACTATTACATTTTTTTATTCTGTGTTTTTTTCCTCTTGCAGACATTTATAGATATTTGTAAAAAACTGGGACAAACCAATGTGGCATCTTTAGTGTTTGCTTTGGTAAGCTCAGTGCTGCTTATCATTGTGAAAGAGTTGAATCTGAAATATATGCAAAAGATCCGTTTTCCCATCCCCATGGAGATTATCATCGTAAGTGTCACCCAACAAAGCAAAACTTCAACTGATTTTTATAAAGCAGTGAGTGTGATATTCACTGGTAAGTCATTCACTGTATTTATAAAACACATTCACCAGGCAGATTCATCTGCACCTTTGGTAAATCAAATAGAGCTAAAGCTAGGCATACACGACTTAATTTTTTAATAGATTGGAGCACAATCGATTGCCATGCACGTTTACGGTAATCAATCATGCTTGAAATTATCAAAAGATCCCGCTCGAAGAATGCTCGATCGAACAGGAAACCAACACGTTAGTAAATCCCTGTCCGTTTGCCAATGATTGCCATTACCCTAGGTCCCCATCACAAAAAGTAACTTGAATTGTTTGTTAATATATATAAAATTTTCTATACCTAAAAATGTACTTACATGCTGTTTCCTGGAATCATGGGTGATTTCATATGTACCTGCCAGTCTTCCAGGGAGAATTAAATGCAATATCACAAGTTGGAAAACCATCTCTGTGTATTTTTTTATACCAATGTATTTTCCTGGCTGTAGCACCTTGCTTTCTTAGCAGTGCTGTGTCAAAAAGAGAGGAGGGGTGACACTCAGGATTTGCTCATTACACATAAGGTTTTTTTTTTTCTTCTTACAGACCGTCCTAATTATATTTGGATAGCCCATGAGTATAAAAGTTAATTTAGGTTCACTTTAAGCTAATACTTTTGTTAAAGTGTCTCTTCATTAAAATACAACAGGCTTCATTATACATTCAGCACAACGAGCCCACAATCTTCAATTTATTTAAAATGTAAAAAAAAACGTTTGTTCAATAGAAAAATAACAGCCTACTACGGTATATATTAACACTCTCACCTAGTGGAGTGCTGTTAATAGTTGTAATATGCTGTTTTGAATAAATATTTTTGAAATAAAAAATACTCTGTGGATTGTGAGATCTTTGTCCTTGGGCAAGTGACATGCTTAAAGTCAGAAAAACTTAAAGCTTAGAGTCAGGATGGTTCCAGCAGCATAGATTTCTTTGCAAATGCTAGATCACATTAAAAGTAACACATGTTTTTAGATTTATTGTGCTCTCCCTATTATTTTTTTTATCCACTGGGTTTGTAAAAAAACAAAACCTTTTTTCTTTGTTGTAATGTATGAAGTAATGGAAATATTTTTACATCATATGAAATTACTTTGAAGTAATGTTCAATTGAATAAAGGTCTAACATAATATTTACATTCTAATTCTGTTTTAATTTACATTTTGAACAATATTATTAGGGGTGAAAAAATACTTTTATTTAATGTAACTTATAGATTAATTTTTTGGCTCAAATATAATTTATTATATGAATTACTTGAATGTTTTATCCTGTAGAGAATATTATATAAATTCTAAAAAGTTGAGTGTATATTTTTAATGAAAATAGCTGTGGTGGGATCACTGAAAGTATGGCAAACAGGGCTCAGTTTGTGTACACATGCTTATGTTAGATGCAAGCCTTCATATTCACAAGTAAGTGTATTTTGCTAACAGATGAAACAAGGTTTATGTATTTATAGAGAATGTCAGCTACCTTTGTGGACAATAATATTATTCTAAGGTAAAAATAAAAAATATTTGAAATTTTGTTAACTAACATATATTTTACCAGTTTACCAGTTAGTACACATTGACTGAATATAAATCATAACTACTCATTCTAAACCTAACAGTCACTGCATACTTAGTTGTTTAATCATTCACTCACATTACATTAATTGTTTTATAAATATGTTCCTAATATATTATATACTATGCTCATGAAAACCATAATGTGTCTTTATTAAAATATCTATATATTTATAGGTCATTATTGCTACAGCCATCTCGGGTAGTTTCAACCTTCCTGAAAAGTATCACATGGATATTGTGGGACAGATCCCATTAGGGTAGGTAAATAAAATCTGCATTGGTTAAGAATTACAAAGGATTCAGGTTGAGCTATATACATTCTGTCTTATGTCTTACTCACTGCAATTTGCCTAAAGCTGGGAACACACCTATAGATATGGGCCAGATTGATGGTGGCTTCAAGCGCCCTGCACACTCACGGCTATCTATCTGGCACATATCACATGTGGTCATACCTCAAGTGGGACCCATCACACCCACTCAAAAACAGGGATATCGGACATGACCATAAACCACGGTCCATGTCCATTGCTTTGCATGGAGACTGCGATGATGATGTCATTGCGCTGCTGCAGGGAACCCCAAACGGCTCCAATATCGAGCCGTGTGTTCCCTGCTTTAGTGTCATGCCAACAGATACAGGAGTCAGGACCATTCTTCAACAGAATTACGTTTTCATAATGTCTCATCACATCCTCATTTGTTTAATTTACAAAGGTCATCATTATCTGCAAAAAAATCTACACAATTTGGGCACAGAGTACTTTAAATGTTGGCCGTTGTTCCAGATTATATTTCACAGTTTGTGCACTGCCAATGATGTCTCTGTTACAGTGAAAAAAAACATCATAAATTATTCACTATTTAGTAAGTTAGTAAAGCTGGGCATAGACATGCCGGCAGTAGTTGTAGGCGATCGACCGGTGTGCGCGCTCACGCCAAACGCATGGTGGTCGGTCGCCCGCAACTAAAGGGGTGCCCACCATGAATGTTTTACCCAAATAGCCCACAAGTCAGATCGCACGGCGATCCTTCCTGCTGGTATTTGTTGTGGCCGATCCTGTTGTAGGCACTTAATTTGACAGGAATCCCTGTGTTAGTGGAGCACACAGGATTCCAGTTAGTCACAGTGTGATGATTTTACCAGTCTGTAAAGAGTCTGCTACAAGCCGGCCATGGGTCGAGACATCTATGGCCGGCCCTTTTTCATAACAGACAAACAAGAAAATTTAGAAGGTAGAAGGTCCAACAACAGTCCTCTAAATTGCTGTAAATGTAATAATCCCTAAATGCTACACCCACCATTGTTTGCATTTATTCTTATTCTCCAATTGGTTTTATTAAGTGTTTGAAGTAATAACCTTTGCTGGCTAACCTAAATGTAAGTTGGAGGACTTGTTAGGGTCCTATTTCAAGCATATATACTATAATTGAATTTAGGAGTTCTAGTAACTATGACCACAGCAATATACAATTAATAACATAGGCATGAAGACTTCTTCCACAAATATAAGTCAAAGAATTTGTCAGTCTTAGGAGTTCAGTACATACACACTATATATGCTATAACATTTTTATATTATTGTAAGCTACATTATGTAACTGTTGATGCTTTTTTTATTTGCTTTTGAAAATGAAATTGAAATAAATGAAATAAAATGAAAATGAATCCAAGAAAAGCTTTCATGGACAATAATATACCTGCTTATCTTACAGATTTCCAGCTCCTACCTTACCACAAGTCAGTCAATGGGGAGAAATGTTTGGCACAGCATTCTCCCTAGCTATTGTTGGCTATGTTATTAATCTCGCCATGGGCAGAACCTTAGGAGCAAAACATGGTTACGATGTTGACCCAAACCAGGTTAGACTTTGCTGTAACTATTATCAGTTTGTTAAAGGCTTATAATGTATTAGAATAAAATTATACACAACATCCTTTAAACATTGTGGCTGGCCGTTCACTTTATCCCGAAAAAAATTATCAATCTAATTGCAATTTATATTACATAATTTTTAAAAAGCTTAAATCAGATTTATCATTACAAACAACAACATATGATTTTTGTTTTTGTAAGTTTCTACTTTGGAATGTAAACCTCTTCTTAATGTAACTTAATTTAACTATTAAAAAGGAGAATTCATTCATTTACACACATTTACATTTATACACAATAATCCTATACTACGTGTACTGGGACCAAAACATCCGAATCCCAGCATGGAGACTTCAACAAGTATTTGTGCAAAACTGGCAAATAGATGCCAAAGCATTTCAATCATAATGGTCTTCTTGAAGTGATTCCTAATAAATCCAATACAAACAAAAGTTTTAAATAATATATTTAATATTCCTAATTATCACTTTTTAAAACAAGGGATATATATCCTGTATGTGGTCTTACTTTTAAATATGTCATTGGTTGTTCCTATGGGAACGGCATTCAGTTCTTTCAGGAGTGGGTGAAACTATGAATAAATTAGGTAATGTAGAATATATAATAATCCATCCAATTAAATCCCAGTCCCCCACAGCCAACATTTGTGAAATCCGTATGTGTTGGGTACTTCCCATTAAACATAGGGATGTAGTACCGCAACTTACACAACCAGATTCTGTAGGGGGTGTCTTTTGCCACAAAGCTCACACACCAAGAATGGAAGGTCCAAATAGCAGAGTAGGGGGATGTTTACAGCTTTACTAGTAGGAAGGACATTTACAGCTTCTTCACCATCACCCATAGTCAAGGATGGGGCATCAATCTTAGGAGCAAAAGTTCCAAACAAGCTGCACCTACTGGCTGCCTGGCACCTTAAGAAGGCTGAATGCTCTCTCACCAGATTGGAGTAATGAAGTATCAGTCCTTGCCAGGAAGTAACACTGCATCAGCCCAGAAAGTTCTGAGGAGCTAACATTTATAGACACCCAGAGGGGTTGGCTTAAGGCCAGTAGTTGGGCAGATTAGGATTGATACACTTAGTGAGGAGTGGAGAGCGGGAAAAAGGAGACAGCCATCTCGACACGTACCGAACCTCATGTAGGCAGCAGGTGCACAACCCTTATAGGGACAGGCACCAGACAAATATATATACAGTGAATAGCATAGGAATAGGGTACAGGGCAATGTAAATATACAGTAAATCATTTACACATCAAATGAATAAGCCCTGTCACTGTCCTAAGCTAGGGAAACCTCAACCACAAAAGCATCCTTACCATGCCACCAAGAGATGTACCATGAAACCATTTACCCCTTCCCACTTCAGCCATCAGCTATAATCACACCATCACAAACACCACCCTGCCTTGCCGACAGCCATAATACACAGACCATAGACCCCCCCCCCCTCCCCCATCTGCATACACAGTCCTGCATGAAGCCTTAACACCTTCAAATGCCACTCAAATTTACTGAATTTGTAATTGCAAAACAAAAATGCTGTCTTAACTACACCTTCTGTGATGGGAAAGTATAGAAAACTGTTTTATCAAAAAGTTTAGCAATAGTTGTCCTGTTGTTACTATTCTTTTAAACTTGTAATATTTGCAACACCTTTCTTTTTAGGAAATGTTGGCCCTTGGCTGTAGTAACTTCTTTGGTTCATTTTTCTATATCCATGTCATTTGCTGTGCTCTCTCGGTCACGTTGGCAGTGGATGGGGCTGGAGGAAAGTCTCAGGTGGGTATTAATTCTCCAGAAATAAATAAGAAATAGATTTAGTTAATCGACAATTAATTGGCATGTTTTGATTCTCGTAACTCGAACTTGATATCGAACTTGTTTGAGTTCCGAAATAAAACTATTTTTTACTAAGATATTAGTTCTCTGGAACCAAACTGTATTTGGTGGTTATAAAAGTAAAGTGTGTGGACAATGACCGACAAATGGAGGATCCCTAATGCTGACACCACGTTTGCCCCAAGCTATGTACTTTAAAATATTGTTCTCCAGTGTAAGAGTGCAAACTTTGATGAGCTGCTGTAAAATGTCATAAATGACATACTGTGAACTTGGGGGGTCCGGGGTTCACAGTCACCATATCGGAGTTCAATGTCTTTCAAAACAACAAGGCTTTATTTATGCCCAACTGAACAGTATGGCTTAACCACAACCACTCAACAATAACAGTCTTTCAGGAACAATAAATGAAATAAATATGTCTTACAGTTCCCAGGTTTTTTTTCCCAGAACCACAGTTCATCCTCTTTCAGAGGGAAGCAGTCCAGCTTTCTTTCTCCTCCAGGAAGTATGTCCACAGGACTCCATTACCAAGACACCATTACTCTTACCATCTAATGAGATCACCTGACCTCATTATATTGCCCACAGGTACTGGGTGGGGGGGGGGCAATAGGAGGCCCTCCCAACCATCCTCTCTATTCACAGTCCAGGCCCATTCAGAAGCATAACAATACTGCAGCCCCCAGGCTGCTATTAAAATTCTGAACCACCCAGCATACTTGGGGTCACCTTAAAGGGGACACAGCCCAAAAATGGGCGATACGTACACACCATTCAGGACCCATCCCTGGGGCCCTGTACAATTCATACAAACAAAATTCCTAAACAATCTTCCTTGGGCCAAGTAGAAGAGATGGGGTAGTATGAAAAATGGAGGTGGAAAAGAGGTTGAAAATAAAGAAAGCGGTCATTAGAATAGAGGCTGTAGAATAGATTAGCACCATTACTACCTTCTTGCTCACTCCACTTTACAAAAATAAAACTCTTCAAGCTTTGTTTCTCATCTAGGTTCACCAGCTGTTAACTTCAAAGGCGAAAATCCCTGACCTCTAAAGGCCACATTTTTAATGCAGTGGCCTACCTTTTGGGTATAGTGCTCTATTCTGATCTGCTAAGCTTAAAAAGCTTACATTTACCAATTGTGCAGATTTTGATTTTGAGGTAGACAGATGGTGTTGGGCAGCTGGGGCCGCCAATAATTAGTCTAGTTTGCCCATCCTATCCTATTTAAAGAATGACAGATGTGGATGAAGACAGAAATGCCATTCCGGGATGCATATAATTTGTAGCTCTTTCATTGCAAGTAGCCATGAAGTACAGTGGAACAATAAACCATGATACGGGGAAAATCTCAATTGTAGCACCCTATGCCAGGACACTTATTGGTACCTTTGCATTACAATGAGGAACTTTAGTGGCATAAAGTGTGATAGAAACAAGTTTATTAACAGATGATCAAACAGAAAGAAACAGTATAGATTTTAAAAAAATCGTCTTGTTTATTCTCCTGATGAAGCGGTATATAACAGCGAAACGCATTGAGATAGACTGTCAATAAAGGCAGAGCCCCAGCAAACTGTAATGTTAAACCATAAATGGGTGTTATACTGTTTTTGTCTTTCTATTTGATCATCTGTTAATAAATGCCAATAAGAGTACTTGCATAGGGTGCTACAATTGAGATTAGGGAGTTTTCCCAGCTTTAGAATTAAAAAACCTTGAGTGAAAACAAACTATCATTTTTGGGTTAGATATGTTATGGTTGAGCCTGATTTGCGCTCTTACACTCATGTTATTTTCTTTGAAATAAATCTATAAAACATAATTTACATATAAATGTCATCAAATTGCCATTTTTTTAAATTACTGATACTCGAAAGTAGCTCCTGCATTTCCCACCCTATGCTTATACTTGGGTCAATCAGTTTCTCCAGGTTTCTTAGGTAAAATTAGGTACCTCTGCTTATACTCCGGTTGGCTTATACTTGAGTATATAAAGTAATTACATACAATATAGTAAAACCTGCAGTGTCATTACTTAGTTTGTTTCAGTGAATGTATGTTTTGTGTGTTTCTTATTTATCCTTAGATGTCCAGTTTCTTTGTCATGATGGTGGTCATGGTAACTATGCTGTCCCTTGGTACCTATTTACAACCATTGCCCAAGGTAAAGCTATTATAAAGTTTTAAATAGTGCATGTGCACTGTATCTTTAATAACAACATGTTCATTGCTGTAATCCTTGACTTCTTCTCCTTATATTGGGAATTGCTTTGATAAACAATATAGACTTTATACTAACCAAAATAAAAAATTTTAATGTTCAAGAAAATTATCACCACCTACCTTAGTAGCTGAGGTGCAGGTTTGCAGATTATAATCATCCAGCAATCCAATTGTCTGCAATCAACAATTTTGTTTTATCTTTTCTAGAGAAATTGAGCATTTGTTGCTCTATTGCAAAGTTATCATTTATTTTGCTAAATGAACAGCCAAAACTTAATTTTATAATTAACTCTATTGCTTTGCCTCTAGGCTGTCCTAGGAGCCTTGATAGCAGTGAACCTTAAGAATTCTCTCAAGCAACTTGCAGACCCTTTCTACCTTTGGAGTAAAAGCAAACTTGACTGTGTAAGTTTAGCTGCCTTATTTGGCTTTCTGAATTGTCATTGCAGTCATACAGATCTGCTTTAAATCCAGACTTGACCAACATCAAATTGTTAAGCTGTTAATTAATGCACCCAAAAATGTTTGCATGTTGCAAAAAATTATCCCTAATTTGGGAATCATCAGCATATAAATGGTATTGCAGGCCAAATGTTCAGATGATTGTCAAGGGAGAAGGTGTAATGGGAGGGGGATGTGAGAAGATAGGGGACATTGAATAAAGTTTGGAAAAAATGCCAGCCAGATCACATCGCGATACACAAATCTTAAGCTTCATCCCAGTTTGCCAGAGGGAGTCGTCCTTCTCTCATTATCACAATCCAAGGAAGGTGTGCTCTCACTCTTCCTATCATACAAGCCTTTCCAAGGGCACTTAAGTGGTGACCTTGGCAGTATTGATCACTTATCCCAATGCTGTCTTGTACAGGAAAATCTGATGTAAAAGGGATGCAAATCGGTATCATATGATGCAGGATACAGCAAACTCTATGCAGTCTTCTTTTGCTGGACATTTTCCACCTCTGTTCAAGCATTTGGGGTTGTAGGCTTACACACCCCTCTAGATTACATGTTCGAGAACCAGGAGAGTAATGTATTTGAGTTAACTGAACCCATTGCATGCGCAGGGATGACTTTTCCAGCCTTATGAAGCAGCTGTTCAGCAGACCCAGGCTTGGTAACCTAGCCTAGTCGGAATTTAAGCACCTCAACCAGTAGGCGGTGTCTTTTCCCTTCAAGGGAGAGATTAAACTTGCTTGGCTAGAATGGCCTACATAAGCCGCTATGTTGGGAGGAGCTTGTGGCCGCACCACCGAACTGGCAAGTACTTAAGACCAACCCCCTTAAGGAAAGGCCTCAGGGAATGGGTAGAAAAAGTACCAAACAAGTAAAAAATTGGGGTATGCCTGTACATAATGCCATTTCATGCTGCCAATCTGAATGATCCAGGGGAGTATTGGGTAAAAGTTTTGTGGTCAGATGAGACAAAATTGCGCTATTTTGCATCAAATCAACTTGCAATGTTTGAAGTAGAAGGAATGCTCTCAAACATGGAGGTGGACACACTATGCCTAAAGAATGTCCTGCAGTGGCCTAGCCAGTCTCCAGACCTTACTCCTATAGTAAAAAGAAGATTAAGTCTAACATCAGCCTCAAAACCTGAGCAAAAATCTTTCCTGAGATGTTGCAAACCACCTGGTGGCAAACTACAAGTAACATCGGATCTTTATGATTGCCAGAAAGGGTTAAGCCAAAAGTCAACTTTTGTGAAGGGATCAACTACTTCTATGTAATGGATTTTCAAGGGTTTTTTAGTTGGTAATCTGTCTCTCACAGCTTCAATAAACCTCCCATAACATTTATAGACAGGTCATTTTTTTGTCAGAGGGCAAATGTACAACATCAGCAGGGGAGCAAATAGTTATTTCTCTCACTGTAATTGATGGAGGTTAAAATGAAATTAACAATTTAAGTATTAAGCCCTTTTGATATAAATTCTAAATTCTTGTAGTTTGTGTAAACCATAACAGGGTACTTCACCTCTTCCAAGCAATGCTTCCACTTATAATTTCTCCATAAGTTTCCGTTGTCATAAAAAGGTTCGGCTGGACAAAAGCTCTGGTAGAGGGAAGTATATGGGTACAGAGCAAAATGCATTCTATAGTATTTGAAAGGCTTTGTAAGCTTTTGAGGTCCATCCTGAGGGATCAACAACCTTTAGCCTAAAGCCCCCCTTACATGCTTAGATTTCCACCCAATTTTTCAGCCGATCGACCGTGGTGCGCCACTTCCCTCTCCTTTCGTGCAGGCTCTGAGAGGGAGCCGAGGCTGCCAGCTCAGCCTGACAGAGCTGCCAAGCCGACGGTGGCCTGACGAGCAGCTAGGGGAACCCGACAGACATGCCATAAATGCTGGCCCACAAAGGGTGCCATTTTGTTCCGATCGGGTCACAATCTAAACGTGTATGGGGGGCTTTAGAGAGTCTGCAAAGTCTT
The DNA here is from genome assembly GCA_036250615.1 of Ptychadena robeensis. Classification (NCBI taxonomy): domain Eukaryota; kingdom Metazoa; phylum Chordata; class Amphibia; order Anura; family Ptychadenidae; genus Ptychadena; species Ptychadena robeensis. The sequence continues at coordinate 120,083,287 of CM070033.1, forward strand.
TGAGTTTGTCAGGTTGAGGCCATTTCCATCAATAAAAATATTGTGTGAATGGAAAATTATATACCTTTTCAGATAATCCCTGAAAATATAATTGATTATGGTGACTCCTGGAAGACCAGCAGGAAATGTAATTCCAATGTGACAGTCGCTGGAATGTATTCACTGTAGCACTTAAGGGGAGGTGAAACAATGGCTAAAGCCTGCCATACACACGCCGATGTGTGTAGGCAGACTAGTCCCGATATCTTTCCTGGAGGCTAACGTGATGACGTCATCATGTTAGCCTCCCGTTGCATTATGGGGCCCCTTCAATCGGCTGGGCCATAAGCTGCAATGAAGACGCCGCTTCATTGCAGCTTATGGCATCGGCTTTCATCGGCTCCCATCGGCCAGAGAAGATCGGACATGTCCGTTCTCTGGCCAGCCGAGAAGTGGGGCGACAGTGCGGCCGATTTTTAACCTGACCGACGGCGCAAGCGCGCACACCCGTCGGTCAGATTAAAAATCGGCCGCTTATCGGCATGTGTATGGCTAGCTTAAGGTAACATTGTCTAGAGATGTTTATTTTCCAGGCTTCCTTTTGGGAACGTTGGTCTTTTACATGTGACCCCCACAAAATAAGAGAAGGGTGAAAAATGCCAGATACTACTCTGGTGTCCTGTGTTCTTGGTGTATGAGAGACTTTCTGTTGTCTGGATCGGGTTTTGGTCATCATAAATTACACCCCATGGCAGCAAAAAACCCCTTAGTAGAGATATAGACCAGATCATCTGGTGGCAGATAAAAATCCCATCGATTGCCTGGGAGCAGGGAGATGACAGTAACTATGTGTTGTTTGGTGGATATAGAGCAGGGGTGGGCAAACGTTCTGACTCGTGGGCCACAATTTGACAGAACAAGGGCAGAAATCACAAATGCGTCAAAAACACATCCACTGCTTTAAGGACGTGTTTAATGCATTTTAATGGGTGCATTTAAACACTTTTAACAATGGGCTTCACAGCTGTCTTAAATGTGTACTATTCCATTTGCAGGTCAATTGCAGGGGTCTGATGCTAGGGGAGACTAGTGAAGTAATACAGTATTACAGAGGATCCACAGTCTTACCTGCTTCTTGCTATCTTGCTGCCCCAATATTAACTGGCTCTTTTGGTCACCCTGACTTCCCCGTACATTACTGGTAAAATCACACATTTTGCCGTGTGCAGTGCTTGTGTCTTCCTTACGTTTTGCATGTACTGCTCTTGCAAATATGCAGACTGCAGGGCATTTGTGGTAACATGTGACATTGTGAATTAGCGTAATGTAAACACAGGACTGAGTTGCCATACAGCAATGCAAACACAGCTAATATGAAAGGGCCCTTCAAGACTATCGAACACACAAACATAATAGATGACTTGCTGAGTATAAATTATTCTTGAACCTCATGAAATACATAGAGAACCACTTGACATTTATTAAAACATAGGTTAATGCAGGATTACACTGCAAGATTTGGAAATGGTGAACTCAGTTCAGGTGTCTGGAATAAGCATTGCAGTACCAGCAATTGTCAGCAGATGCCGCACCCGTAACAGATGTAACTGATAACAGAGTGTACTGTATATTGGAGGTCAGTGACGGCAGCCAGTGTCCTGAGATATTTTCCTACCAGTGAGATTTGTGGACCTATTTTCTGTCCTGCTGTACACAGCTAAACGACCATACTGTGCCCACCCTTGATCTAGAGTCTGGCATTGAAAATACAGGAGACAATGGAGAAGGTGAAGCTATATACTTGTTGAAGGTTTTTGCAGGCAGAGCAGTGTCACTTTCCAAGTGCAGTGAGACACCATTTTATCAAACTTTCCAACCAGTGCTGTTTTTTTTATATATAATGACTGAAGGACAAGTGTAAAGCAGGTAAAACACAGCCTTGCATGGAGAGCCCGCAGTTTCCATGCAAAGCAAATGACATTGACCGTGCTTTATCGTCATGTCCGATATCCCTGTTTTTGAGTGGGATTGATTTGTCCCACTCAAAAACAGGGATGATCACATATGATATGGGCCAGATCGATGGCCATGAGCACGCACCCATGTGTAGCCCTGTGTATGCTGTTTTGCAGCATGCAGATTATCATTACCATCGGCACATGGCCTTTCCAGAATCTTCCACTTCCTTGCTTTAATACACTCAGAGATGACTTTAGCCTGCCATACACCCACCGACTGGGTGCCGACAGACGAGTGCCGATGAGCTCGGGAATGCAGCGTGATGACATCATCACGCTGCATTCCCGGGCTGACTGAATCGGCAGGCACCCTTGGTGTGCCGGCTGTCACCATTAATAAAGACACCGGTCTTCATTGAAAGTGACAGCATTGGCTGGCATCGGCCAGAGAACATCGGACATGTCCGTTCTCTGGCCGGCAGAACTGTGGGGTGACAGGGATCAGTTGCCCCATGTGGGCACACACCGATTGGCGGACGATTTTGCCGCCAACCGACGGCGCAAGCGGGCACGCCCGTCGGTCAGCGGCAAAATCGGCTGCTAATCGGTGTGTGTATGGCAGGCATTAGTCTCTGGAAGTCTCATAGTCTCTCATAGTCTCTATGTTTTGGGTCATTGGCCATCTTTATGATGAAATGTTTCCCAATCATCATGACCGCATTTAACTGTATGTAAGCAGACAGTATGTCTCTGTCACTTCAAAATTCATTCTGCGGCATCTGTCCTGTGTCACATCATTCATAAACACTTGTGTCCTATACACTGTGTAGCCATACACAGGTCGATTTTCCACTAAATTTTTGAGCGATTGATCAATGCGCGTATTCACGAGTTCGATTGGCAATCGATCGGCAATCAATCAGGACTTAAAATCGGATCGGACAATGAACCGACATGTTGATGTTTTTGGTCGATCGTTTGGCAATCGGAGTACATTGTTGGACCCATAGCATTATGCATTAGCCTTTTCCTTTTTTTGTAAAATCGGCCATTTTGGAGATCGGCTCATGTCCAAATCAACCACAAATTGGATTCCCAAGGTGATGTTGTATCTCTTCCCGATCCGATCAATTGCCGATTCCTGATCGCCTGAAAAGATTGGATCAGCAATCGATCAGCAATTGATCGCTGACAAATCGACCTATGTATGGCTACCTTAACATAACACCCAGAGGAAAATAACCCAGGGGATAATAGAAAAACATTATAATTTTCTGTTAATATTCTGAAATATTCACAGTTGTCAATTGTCAAAATACGTCTGGTTATGAATATAATTTAGAATTGGCACACAGCCTTTAAAAGAGAGATGGAGTGTGTGTGTGTGTGCGCGCGCGTGCTCGCAGAGAATATGGGTGGACTGTTGAACAGATCAAAAGGAAGTCAAGTAGAACAATCCTCATGCAAAGGTTGATATTTCATATATAAACAATTTTTAGTTTTTGCATTTATATGTACTTTTCATTACTAAGTTTTGTTTAATGTTCCTGTAGTGTGTCTGGGTTGTGAGTTTCCTCTCCACATTTGTCCTTGGTCTTCCATATGGAGTTGCTGTCGGTGTGGGCTTTTCTGTTTTGGTCGTCATTTTCAATACACAATTGTGAGTATTATTTCACGTAAGCTTTTCTTTCTCTTTTAGATGAATCATTCTGATCTAATCATTCATTCTCATAATATGCGAGGAGCAAAATTCTTGACAATTAACAGACATTTTTGTTGGAAAAAAATGTAATAGCCACAGGTCTTCTACCAACTGATCAACAACCTTCTTTGACTATGGCAAGTATTTACCAACTGCCAAATTTCCCAGGAATGGAAAATACCCTTAAAGCATTTAATACTTTTAGCCAGCCAACACTGTTACTGAGAGAAATGTGTGAGAAAAGTGAGCAGAAACATTTACATAACATAATAAAATTAACAGAAAAGAAGATGGATCTCATCCCCTTAGGAACTAACCTATAAAATATACATTTAGTAAAGAATATTAAAAATTCATTTCTAGTTTAGGAACATATTTGCATAGATTCACACCATTGAGGGCTTTATTGCTACAGAGATAGCTAAACTCTAAAAATTTCGTAGAAACTTTTTTGTACATTATTATTATTTTTATGATTCCTTAGTATAAAAATCATCATAATCACCATAAACATCATAATCATCATAATCATAATAATCATAGTGTTTCCCTCCATTAGTTAATGGGCTTAAGTTATATTGTTTGAAAAAAGTTTAAAAAGGCGTTGAGATGCTTGACACCCACATGGTTTAGGGCTAACTTAAATGGGCAGTTTAAAATGGAAGTGGTGGTTGTCTGTGAATGTAGCCATACATGAGGCGATTCTGCGATTCTTCATGCGGGAGATTCCTGGTCTATCTCACCAGATGGGGCCACCTGATTTTCATCCAAGGGACCGTCGGGTAATTGGTGGGAGTACGCATGGTGGTCGATGGACTAAAAAAATCACATGCAAATCAGGCCGTCTATTACCTTTAGGATAACATAGGGGCAGTTGTTAATATCTGACAATCCATTAATATAAGAATGGAAATCCTTGAAACACTAACTTTTAATTGGAGTGATTACACAAAAAAAATGAATTAAAAATATCTGACAACCACCTCCCAAGTGGCTGCACCAAGGCATGGCGGTGGTTCCAGTTCCATTTATCATTACACTTTAGAAACACTTGTATAGATTCATGTTGGTATACCCAACTAAGACACGCAAACAATCTTTGCTAAAAGCTTTTAATCTTACACCATGACTCCTTGGATATTAACAATGTGGCAATGTTCACAGGACCTCATTAATAGGCTGGTGATCTATGGTTCAACCAAGCTTCTTTTAGGACCTTTTTGAATCTCTAATGAAATATTGTTCCTTTCATAGCAGCTTCTCATGCAAACAAACAACCTGTATATAACCCGGTCAGCACTTCATGGTCAACTTGGATTAATTCAAAAAATAATTCATGAATATTAAGCATTATAACACCACAAGTTTCAGTTTACAGCTACTGTATAGGGGAGTCTTTTACTTACAGTGCATCTGAAAAGTATCACAGCACATTAATACAGCCTTATTCCAAAATAGATCAAATAATTTTTGTTTCAACGAAATTGTTTTGGCAACAACAAGGTTAAAATCTCTCCAGAGATGTTCAATCGGATTCAAGTCTGGGCTCTGGCTGAGCCACTCAAGGACATTCACAGAGTTGTCCTGAAGCCACTTCCTTTGATTAGCTGTGTGCTCAGGGTTGTTTTCTAAGCCGCCACCCATTCAAGAGCGCTTTGGAGCCGATTTTCATCCAGGATGTCTCTGTACATTGCTGCAGTCATCTTTCCCTTTTTCCTGACTAGTCTCCCAGTTCCTCACTCTGAAAAACATCCCCACAGCATGATGCTGCTACTGCCATGTTTCACTGTAGGGATGGTATTGTCCTGGTAATGAGTGGTGCCTGGTTTCCTCCAAACGTGACACCTGGCATTCACACAATCACAAGTTGTTCAAGTGCCTTTTGGGAAACTCCAGCCAGGCTGCCATCTGCATTTTTCTAAGGAGTGGCTTCCGTCTGGCCACTCTACCATACAGGCCAGATTGGTGGATTGCTGCAGAGATGGATGTCCTTCTCGAAGGTTCTTCTTTCTCCACAGAGGACCTCTGGAGCTCTGGCAGAGTGACCATCTGGTTCTTGGTCACCTCCCTGACTAAGGCCCTTCAGTTAAGATGACTGACCAGCTCTAGGAAGAGTCCTGGTGGTCTCAAACTTCTACTTATGAATGATGGAGGCCACTTTGCTCATTTGGGACCTTCAAAGCAGCAGAAATCTTTCTGTAACCTTCCCCAGATTTGTGCTTCGAGACAATCTTGCCATGGCAGTCTACAGACCATTTCTTTGACTTCATGCTTAGTTTGTGCTCTGACATGACCTGTCAACTGTGTGACCTTATATAGACAGGTGTGTGTGAGATACTGTATATATAGGCCAAAGATTTCAAAGTTTGACATATATATATATATATATATATATATATATATATATATATATATATTCAATAAGATATTTACATAATGTGGAAACATTATTTCACAATTGAAATATATGATATTTGGAGGAGACAAGCAAAATTGTGATTTAAAATAGTAGAAGGTTTGATGTAATAATAGACTAAACACCATTTCACTGAACAGGTTAGCATGTAGAGGTTTTTTAGCTAGATTCTATTCCTTTTTAAGACAATAATTCTATTGATGTTTAAAGTTTGTTACAGATAGAATGTAATTATCAGTAAATGTATATTTAAATATTGTAAGCCATCTATTACACTGTTCACTCCCTGAAACTTGTCTATTGATGCTCTTGTGTGAATTGGTCTACTAGACCTCTTTCTGACACTTTTTGAGTGCTTTTTGATAATATTGGAGACTGTATGCAACTGATATCTTGACTTTCTTTAAAATTGTTCTATAGCAAAGATCTACACGTTTAACACTCTGGTACCGCATTCTGTTCCAAGACTTTTTTTATGCAGATAGAGGAGGCTATGAAGTAATCAGGAAATGTTAGGTTGCATGTAGAAAATGGTAGCACCAACAATGGCTAGAAAATGGTACGAAATTCTTCTTTCAGCTTTAAGTTGCAAATCCGTTTCTTGTTCCTTGAGGCCTTTTTTATAGTATTAAAATTTAAATTAGGCTTGAACTTCTTGAATTTCTGTGAAAATTAAAAAAACTGGGGTGGTTTGACTGTAGATAAACAACATGTGTGTATATAAAATGAAGATCGGCGGATGGGACAGACAGGAGGCGTGTGCGCTCCCAATAGGGATGCGATCTATCCACACAGGTGGCTGGTGCTCGGCATCATGCACCCACCAGAGTCCCCCCTTATTCTATGACCCGTGCCTCCTCGAATGGCGCGGTGGGCGGATGGTTGACTATTCTGGCCCCCTGATTCTCGTCTTACTGTGGATGGGCTCCTAGTCCCCTCCAACATACTTACATCACACCTAAAGGCTCAATGGGAAACATTGAATTCTCCTGAAGAAGCCAATCGGCAAAATGCATCAAGAAAATTTATTCCCAATCTCGCACAATGTGATTGCTCTGTATATGTAGAACCTCGGTGTGAGATACATGTTTGTAACGTTTTATCTTATTTATACATTATGTTTATCTATTAAATTGATGACATTGTAACATTTCTGTTATTGAGAATATTACTGAATTACCTAACACTGCCTAAAAAATTGTGTAACGCTAAACGCATGATTACCATGTATACAATCAGGTGCCGTTAAAGTCCCCACAAAGTCCCTAGTCTTCGTTTGGGGTAGTGGAGGGATTGATGCATAGAGCATCTGTCTTCCTCACACCCCAAACAATTTTCTTTCAAATATAAAATGAAGAATGAAAGCATTGAAAAGTACATTATCATAAATAAGATAATTAGTATAAAAAGGGTTGGAAACTTACTTTGACCACACCCATTCTTGTCACGGTTATTTAGAATTTAAAGATAAGTCAAGTTCAGGGGGGATTTCAGTGGAAACATTGTTAGGCTCCGCTCCTAAAGAATTTAGGAAAAGTACTTGAACCACACAATCGACACCTTTTTCAGGCATTATATATGACCCCTGTGCCCCAAAATACAAGGTGAGGTATCTTTATCTCAATCTATTGATTCCACTAGTCTTTAGAAAAAGATATTTTGTAGCGATGCATGCCTTTACAGTTTGGCCTAGTCTCCACTGTGTAGATAGTTCCAGTAATGCATGAATACACGTCCATTGTTTTTCAGATGTGTATTGTACGCATAATTACTACAAGTTTTAAATTGCTGCATTATCTCCATGTTACAATGACACAGCAATTTACTTGCCCTTAAGGGCAAATAACTTTTTGTACTGCCCGCTGACTGAAAAAGACAATTGGTTTAGGATTGTATCTTTGCAAAGTTTATCACCATGAAACTGTTGTATGTTATACCTATAATTATTTATTTATATAATGAGCAATATGTATAGTTGCTTTTTCGTTTTACATTTCCCTTAATGCTTGGATTTCACTTTCATTACCAAAATCTGACAACCTGCCCTTCAGCTCAGACTTAAACAAGAGGGAAATGTTTTGTAGCTTCACAGGAATGTCAGAAAATGTCTAATGGTTGGGTCTGTGGGCTTCCGATAGGCATGCAGACTTGTACTCTTCCCTCTCCTACCTCGTCTACCCCAGCAGGCAGATCAACATAATGATAATATTACAACATAATGCATGTTGTCACTGCAGTCTGTGGGTAAAGAGGCTTTCTCTGATCTATTTGCACGTACAGGAGTTACAGGTGGATACAGAGGGATTTTTGCTCTGATCCACTTCACCCATTACTACCTGAGCCGGTCTCTACATCATTTGTTTGTTACTGTCCTCTGTTTGTAACTACCCATTGTCTACTGCCTACCCTCTTGGCTACTTTATTTTATATGTATGGCCACTGGCTTTGTCTTTGACTTCACATCTGTCTCCCTACTGGATCCTGTACTCTGTTTGTTAAGGGATGGTTGTCATTGACTACCACCAATCCCTGTTCCCAGACAGCTGAGCAGGGGCTTGTCTATAGTTGAGGAGAATGTTGGAGATTGTCAGGTTGACATCCAGGCTGCATTGACCTAGGACCAGGTCCCTACATCAATCATATGGATTAGGGCTGTGAGAAAAAGGTCCACAAGGTAAAATAGGGCAATGAGGGCATATACAGAAAATACCAATAACATTGCCCTATATACATCATAAAATTGCAGGTGAAATGACAGGCTTGTAATGAAGTGGATCTACAGTATATCAGCTCTGATCTGCATGGTCATTGTGAGAGTCAATATACTCAGCTTCAGTGTTCCTGGATGTAAAAGTCACTTCAGGTAACACTGAACATTTTGACATGCACAGTGGGTGTGAGAGCATCTTGTGAGAGGAGCTCAGTGTTCCTTATGTAATGATAACCTGGGTAAGTTCAAGGGTTGTATTGTATATTTCCCAAACAATAAAGGTTTCCAAAAATTGGAAAGAAATAAACAAATTTATGCCACACCAAAGGGGATGCACACACCGTTCATTAGTACCCTAGTGAAATATGAGATAAATAATACCACTCTACGCTATCACAAAAAAGTGTTAAGTGCATATCTGGGAATCCAATGAATCTTAAATTATTGCCTTACAAAGAAATACCTTTTATACTTATAATGTGTTCCTGTGCCCAGCCATTGATTACAAAAGTTAACAAAAATAATCTACATTTTGTTTTAGATATTTGCTAGCTTGTTTACAGCATCTTTGTTAAATGAACAAAAAAAGAATACATTATTCTGCCGTGTAAGAATAATAAAATATTGGTGTGCTATTGATGTTACATTAAGTACTATCACAAGTATTTATTAACAGTTTGTTATGTGTGTTTTCTTTTTTGTCAGTCGAAATGGTTCAGCATTGGGTCAAATTTCTTATACTGATATATACAAGAACCCTAAAGTGTACTGCAAGGTAGGACCAACCACTTAACTGTTTTATTAACTATAAGAATAGATTTGATCTAAGATTGAAAGTGAATTATTTAAATTTCTAATTGTACATTCCCCTAATCAACCAAGGTGTCTTTCTTTGTAACAGATAGTATTATATAGCTATTCTAAGTATATTCAAACCTGTTTAATTTAAACAAATGTGCAGATTTATACACATCTGTAAAATAATACAATGTACATTTTTTTTGTTTATTCTGTAGGTACAGTCTATTGATGGTATTAAAATTGTCAATTACTGCTCTCCATTGTATTTTGCAAATTCAGAAATATTTCGACAGAAAGTAATCAAGAAGGTAAATGTTTCTTTAAACTACTGGACATTTACTATTGCTGAAAGTATATTTAAAACATTCAGGTAAAAAGTATATGAAGCCATGTTTATATATAGAATCAAACGTTATTATTTATTTTATATCGTTTTTTCCATTCACAAATAAACTGGTTGCAAAGCACACTCCATGATACATTTTACAAGTGCTTTATCATGGGGCATTGTAATAGAAGCTTCCCTAAGCTGCATTTCACCCAGTGTAGGCAACTGTGTGTGTGTGTGTGTGTATATATATACAGTATATATATATATATAATGCATGTCTCTGTGTGTATGATGCATGTTTCTGCGTGGTTGGTATGTGTGTATATAATGTATGTCTCTGTATGATTGGTGTGTGTAAAAGATGCATGTGACTGCATGCTTGGTGTGTGTATGATGCATGTCTCTGCATGATTGGTATGTGTATATGATGCATGCTTGGTGTGTGTATGATGCATGTTTCTGCATGGTTGGTATGTGTGTGTGTATATAATGTATGTCTCTGTATGATTGGTGTGTGTAAAAGATGCATGTCACTGCATGCTTGGTGTGTGTATGATGCATGTCTCTGCATGATTGGTATGTGTATATGATGCATGCTTGGTGTGTGCGTGTGTATATAATGCATGTCTCTGGATGGTGGGTGTGTATGTATATGATGCAACGCTTGATTGGTGTGTATATGATGTGTCTCTGCATGTGTGTAAATGATGCATGTCTCTGCAGAATTATGTGAATATAAGATTCATGTCTATGCAAGATGAGTGTGTGTGCACTTGTGTATATGATGGATGCCTCTGCATGATGTGTATGTATATGATGCATATCTCTGCATGGTTGGTGAGTGTGTATGATGCATGTAAATGGATGATGATGTGTGTGTATGTATATGATGCATGTCTCTGCATGGTTGGTGTGTGTGTATATATGATGCATGCCCATGCATGTGTGTATGTGAGAGACAGAGAGAGAGATTTACAACTCTGCATGATGTATGTGTGTATGTATATAATGCAAGTTTCTGCATGGTTGGTGTGTGTTGTCTCTGCATGGTGCTTTTTTATGCATGTATAGTATGCATATCTCTGTGTGGTTCGTGTGTGTGCATACGATGCACATTTGGTGTTGTTTAAATAGAGGGGGGCTCAATAATGTTTCTATTGTGGAAAAAGGGAATCCCCTGCACTTAAAGTTTGGGAACCACTGGATTAATGTAATCTGAATCTATTGTGATCATCTGAGGTGTATGATCTGAGTCATTTAGGAATGGAGGAAGGGGAAGAAGGTAGCCCAAAACCCCTTCAGAAGAGAACTGTATGTATACAGAGTTCATAGCTTCTCTCTTACAAGACTGGGGTGGATAGTATCTTGGGTGCCTAGCAGCAACCTTGTCATTTATTTTATTTGCCTTCCTATGAAAGCTTTAAGCCACCCATACACGTTCCGATTATTCTCCCGACCGATTTTTCGTCCGATCGTGTCACCCGATTTTCACCTAAAATGTTATGGTCGGTCGGTCGGCTGGCACGAAAAATCGGAATTCGAATTATCACCGATCGATCAGCCTGACACTATTTATTAACAGCAGATCGACCAAAATTTACGGACAGGTCCGAAGCGGTCCCGACCGTTTTTTCGGCCAATTTAGAGAAATCTGGATCGGTCGGGTACATAATTCTGAATCCGATTAATCTCCCAATCGATTAATTTCCCGACCACGTTGGTCGGTCGGGCAAAATTCGTACGAAAAATCGGAACGTGTATGGGGGGCTTTACTGTGTGAATTAAACTTCACATTACTATTATGTTTGACCAACTACCATTTATCTATTATTTTTATTATTAATAAAAATTTTCTATAATTTAGACTGGACTGGACCCTAATAAGGCATATCTGGCCAAAAAGAAATATCTGAAGAAGAATGAGAAGGAAGAAGTTAGAAGACAGAGGGGATCAATGTTCATGAAAAGCAAGGTGAACTAATAACTTGGGAATTGTTGTCATGTAAACAATCCCTAGAACATGCATCCATTGGAAAATAATGACAGTAAATGATTAAATAAAAAATCACAGCGAAAATGTGAATAATGTATCAACTTAGAGCTCCATTAAAAAGTAAATTTTCATAATTTTCAAGCTTAAGGTAACTATACCTGTTTTTATGCTTTATTTCCATCATTTTGGTTGATCCTACCAGGTCTGCGGGAATCAATTACCAGATATGTGGGAATCGACTTAAAGAGATTGTTTCTTTTGGTTGATCAAACAGAAATATCAAACAGTGTATGGGTACCTTTAGCTGTAAAACGGACCTATCACCTGCTCTGCCACTTTTATTCTTACACTTAAGGTAAAAAAAAGCTGTAAATCCAGCGATGCCCTTCCCCTCCAGTGACTCAGCAGCACACTCCAAGCACATGCTGATTTGGGATGGTAATCGTCACCTTCCCAAGGCCTCTTGTGCCCTGCAGCCCACCGCAGCATGACTAGAGTGGGGTTGATACTAGGTGAAGATGCCTTTATTAAGTCTCTTCTCGGCTTTGTCCCTCAAGTCTGTGATGGCTACCAAAGGGGTGGTGCTGATGGGAGAAGAGATGATTATCCCTTCCTCTAGTCTCTGCTCCTCCCCGTCAGTGTTTCACAACCCTTAAGAGGCAGAGCCGAGATGGGAAGAGACTCCAATGGCCATCTTAGAAGATGGTGACTCGGGAAGAGAAGGATGGCCGAGCCAGAACTGAAGAACAGGGGAAGGTAAGTATGTGTTATTTAGTTTTGGATTTTAGTTTGCCAAAATCAAGACAGCAGACAGACGAGGATTGTGTATTTGTTATTTATTATGAATTTCTTGATTTGAGTAAAGAACCACCTTAAGTTTCTTGATACATCATTTTTTTTACTAATAATGTTTTCGATCATTTTCATACACTGGCTTAAGTTTTTTTTTTGGTAGTAACATTTTTAATGGCTTAACAGAAGATAACATACTGTATGTAGATAGGGCATCAACTGTGTTCTGTATTTTTTCAGCTTCTTGCTGAAAATGCTATTTGCATTTTTCGCAGCTTAAATGCAGTTAAATTTGTTAACATGTACTAAAATTGCAGACATTGTCACTCCAAGAACTTCAGGAGGATTTTGATGGTGCCCCTTCGACTGATTCTAACAACAACAACACAGTGAATGAGACGAACAATGCAATCAATTACTTGGCATCTAATACCACTACTGTCAGTTCTCAAGTACCTCCTCATATACCAAATGGTGTTTCAGGCCAAACTAAAATAGAAGATGCTATAATGACAGCTCCTCCGATTGTCAACTTCCATACAGTCATTATTGACATGAGTGCTGTGTGTTTTGTGGACCTAATGGGTATCAAAGTATTAGGAAAGGTATTGAATCTATTATTTAAAATTTTTCTAATATAATGTATTTTTAATTCATGAAAATGTACTTAAATGAAAATACTCATATAGGTATGATTATACAATACAAATATTCTAAAACATATATGTTATACAATTTATATTTAAAATACAAAATAGAAAAACTGAACAATTTTAGGAAAATGTATGTTTTACTGATTTAAACACATTAAGCTAATCACATAAAGCTGATTCACTTGCCCTGGCTTTTATCAAGCTTCTAACATTTGTATATACAAGTTTGCTTAAGTATACGCTCAATAAATGTTTTCGCATTCAGATGTAAGCTCTGTTTATATGTAACCTCAGTGCCTTTAAGGGGGAAGCTCTGTTAGTACTTTGCAGAGCCCTTTTCAAGCTACTAAGATTTTAAGTTTTGAAAGCCAGTAAGAGAACCTCTCACGCTGTACGCACCTATGCATCCTGATCCTAAAAGTTTGAACATGCATGCACTGCGGTGTGATACAGGTCTGTATACATGCAAGGTGCATTGGTAGCCAGGGATGTATAATTCAAATGGAAATAGAGTTGAGGACATAACTATCAGGTAAGCACTGTTTAGTACGCACACACTAGTACACACTGAACTCATGCATACCATGTCCCCTTGTCTTGGTTTTGGTTAAAAAGGGGGGTAGCAAGCAGATATATTCCTCTTTCTATCTAGACCAGGCCTGTTGTTATACCTTAATGTGGGATAGACCTCTCCACCCAAGCTGTGCTCCTGGAAGACAACATTGCTGAATATCTGTAGGGTTGTCAAATTAGGTAATTTAATAATAGTTATCTGGAAGGACAAGTCAATGTACTACCAGCCTGCACAATGAACACTGTTTCCCATGTGTAAAAATGCAGCAGCATGACGCTATTGATTTTGCTTGATTTTTAAAGTGGATAATTTTTAAATAAGGACTACATGCACAAGTGTAAGGCTGTTTCTAAGCCATGTTTAAAGTTTGATGGATTAGGGTTAGGTGTCATTTTATAAACAGGGAACATCTTATTATCCACAGCTCAGGCAACCATAATCTGAACAAAACAAATCAGTTCCAACTTAGCTTTTTTCTTATTTAATTTGGGTTACATAATGGTATATACAGCACTGTGATATGGCATCAGGGATGTTTGTATGTTTATAGTATTAGACGTTAGGGGAAATAATCAATTACTTCAAAATGATGTGCCTTTAAGAGGGATCAACTCCATATTGATGCCTATGAATGTAAAATTTTATTTCAGAAAGGTTCATTTAGATGTAACAACTGGATGTACAAATATTTGTGTCCTTAGGCATGTTTACTATATAAGCAGTCAGGTCATCCTACTTACTGCTGTATAGTAATTGTGATTTTACTGACCCTGCTAGAACTTAAGCTTATCAGGGTATATTGGATCATTCATCTTGTGTAGAAAATCAAATTGCATGATCAAAATGTACAATGAGACCGTAGTGTAGTACATGGATCATGCATTTTTGGCTGCTTGGAGTTTTCCCAATTAAAGAATGTATACTGCTGTGCCGCAAAATGAATTCTTTGCCAAAAACAAAGTAACATGTACAGTGTAAAAGATAGGGAGTTTTATTTTTACCTCAATGTCTTTTCTTTTGCTATTAAGACAATATTGAATAGTATTGATAATATATTTTTTTAATTTTCCCAATAAAATTCATTGTTTATTATTATATCAGAATCTTTAAACCTTTGTTTTTTTTCTTTATGACCTTAGTTATGTTCCAGTTACCAGAGGATTGGGGTAAATTTCTACTTAGCAGATGTACAAGGTAAATAGATTACACAGAACATAGAAAAATTAATAATTAAGGTATTTTTAGTTCAGTTATATCATCACCACCAGTGGTTTAAAGTAAGGGCCCATTCATACAGAGGGTCAAGAACGTACCCCCCTGGAATCGCAGCATGTTGTATTCTATGGTTGGTTGTTAGTGATATTGCGAACTGTTCGCCAGAGAACTATCCGTGGCGAACATTGCATGTTCGCGTTCGCACATTTTCGCGAACATATGGCGAGTTTGATCCGCCCCCTATCTTTTAACATTGCAGAAACTACCTGTGAGTCACAGTCCCCAGCAGACCTAATCCAGCAATTGAGCACCCCCCCCTCACAGACCCTCACACCCCCCCTAACAAGCAATACGGGACGCCATTACACATTCTGCTGAAGAAGGGAGAGTTAGGATAGATAGCTGCTTCTGGCTGCTGCTTGCTTTGCTATAGGGAAACCATTAGCTATGGCAGTGTTCTGTGTGATCTTACAGCTGCACATTGAATATCCCATCCATCCATGGGAATATCCATCTCCCGCCATGTCCTCACACTGACCATCACCAACCAGTGTCCTCCTACTGACCATCTCCCCCAGTGTCCTCCACACTGTCAATCTCCACCAGTGTCCTCCATACTACTGACCATCTCCACCAGTGTCCCTCACACTGTCCATCTCCAGTAATACATGTAATCTGCACACTTATTTTTTAACTCTCATTGACAACACAATTTTTTAACAATTGAAAGAATAAAATGAAAATTGGGGCGAATTGCCCGCTTACAAGTATTTATTTAACGTCTTCAAGTTTACGATCGCACGAGGGAGCGGGAGAACAACGTGAATTATGATCGCCATTCATTCCCTATGGAAAATAGCCAGACTTTGCGATCATCTCATGCCCGGACCAAGGCACCAAAACAACCACAACAAATTTCATCCACTGTACTTACTATCAAATTTGGGGATTCTAAGCTCAACTTAAGTTCAAAAACCGTTAGCAGGGTGACTATCCATTGACTATCTTGTATAAATCCTTCGTGCGGATTTATTGCGTGAAAAAAAAATTGCTTGGGAGTTTTGTGCCATGGAGCCCCCCTCTGTCATGTCATTGTCTAGGTGTTAGTCCCCTTGAAATAACTTTCCTTTCCAACACTATTGTGGCCAGAAAGGGTCCCTTTGTTTTTTAATGTTCGCCTGCCCATTGAAGTCTATGGGGTTCGCACATGTTTCGCGTACTTTGGCGTTGGTTCGCATTCGCCGTTCGCAAACAGCAAATTCTGTGTTCGCGACATCACTATTGGTTGTCTATAGACATGCATTGGGGCAAAAGTCAGTCATTGAAAACTGCTCCTCAACCACCCATACAATTTGTGCAGTCCCTGCACACAGTGGCGCAGTTGCAGTTTCTTATCATCTGAATGAATAGACAGAGCAAATTAATATGACCTTAACAGACCAGTCTCCCAAGACTAAATAAGCTGCTAAATTAGATGTAATATATATTTGAAAACTTATATTATATTTCCAAAAATATAACTGTTCCCTGAAGTTAAAGATGGCATGTGGGTGCCAATGAATTGCTAAACTTACACCTATGGGTAACGTAAATACACATCTATATGTCTTTGAATATTATAGTATGCAGATTTCGTGAACCATCCAAAGGGGCTCTCCTCCACAATTTTTTTTTGCATTTGGTCCATGGCTCCATTACTTTGAATGGCAGTGCTGCTTGACGATCATGGGCAAAAAATATAGTTGTGCCCTCAGGGCTTGTTTCCACAGGGTGGGATGGAGCACATGAGCAATGTGACCATGGTGCCCAACCAGCAGATTACATGAAATACATTATGATTACAAATAAGCAATTTATTTTGTGATTTTAAAATGTAATTTATATAAATAAAATATGCAGCCCATAGTACTGTAGTTTTTACACTGGTGTTCTCTTTCAGCTCAAGTTTATGATGACATTGAACAAGGAGGAGTTTTTGTTGAGGGAGGTCTCAATCGTGATCACATATTTCTCACTGTACATGATGCTGTGTTATATGCATTGGCCAACAACACTGCAATGAAGCATGAAGACTACATGAAGGAGGTAGGTGTCTAAAGATTAGTATCTAAAACATCAATGTGAATACTTTCCAGATATGCAAATAGTGCATCCGGAAAGTATTCACAGCAAATTACTTTTTGTTATGTTACACAAGGCACACACCTGTCTGTATAAGTTTCCAAAGGTATTGTCTGTAGAACTCCGAGAAATGATTGTCTTGATACACAATAATCTGGGAAAATCCCTGCTGCATTTAAGGTTCCAATGAGCACAGTGGGCCTCCATTATTTGCGAATGGAAGAAGTTCAAAACCACCAGGACTCTTCCTTGAGTTGGCTGATCATCTAAACTAAAGCTAGGCACACATGAGTAGATTTGTATTGATTCGAGTACAATCAATCAATGTGCATGGTCACGGTGATTGATTGTACTCTAATCTGCTCACAATCCTACCTGTGTGTGCTTTCCTTCGAGTGGGTTCAATGATGGAACTTAATTGAACGGAGTTCCAACATTTTGGAAAACCCCGTTCAATCTCCATTACTTCTTTGGAGGAACAGTTGGCTCTGCCTTCTTCCTCCGGCACAGCTGTCGGGTGTCTGTATGAAGGGGGCGGAGACAGCACTCTTCATACTGGAATCTGGCTGCTGTTTGGGGAGAGAGGATGGAAGGATGTCTGGCCTAGCTTCTAGCATGTTCGGATTCACGTGCTGGAAGCTGAGGAGAAACGGCTACCCGGAGGTCCCCATTGAACGGGAATCGATGTGCCCATGTGGTGCAAATTGATTTCAGTCCAATTGATTCCCGATCAATCACAGCGTGATAACGTCACCTCGCTGTGATTTATCGGGGGTCGATTGCACGGGAATTTACCCATGTATGGCTAGCTTAAGATATCAGGGAAAAAGGATATTTGTCAGGGAGGTGACCAGAACCAGATGATGTTTTCAGAGGTTCTCTGTGGAGAAAGGAAAACCTTCCAGAAGCACAACCATCTCTGCAGTAATTCAGTCAGGTCTGAAGCAAGGCACATGGCAGGCCACTTGGAGTTTGCCAAAGGTTACATAAAGGAATCTTAGACCACAAAAAAACAAAATTCTCTGGTCCGATAAGACTAAGATTGAACTCTTTGGTGTGAATGCCAGGTGTCACGTTTGGAGGAAATCCGGCACCACTCATCACCAGGCCAATATCATTCCTGCAGTAAAACATGTTGGTGGCAGCATCATGCTGTTAGGCTGTTTTTCCGCAGCAAGAACTCAGAGACTAGTCAGGAAAGGGAAAGATGACTGCAGCAATGTATAGAGATATCCTAGCCTGTTTCATAAGAACTCTGCCTGGGGTGATGGTTCCTCTTTCATCAGCACAATGTGCCTTAGCACACAGCCAGGATCAGGAATTGCTCAGGACAACTCTGGCAATGACATTAAGTGGCCCAGCCAGAGCCCAGACTTAAATCCAATTAAACTTTTCTGGAGAGATCTTAAAATGGCTGTGCTCAAAGAGGAATAGGACAAAACTGGCCAAATAAAGATGTGCCAAGCTTGTGGCACAAGACTTGAGGCTGTAATCTCTTGAAGTGCATCGACAAAGTATTGAGAAAAGGCTGTGAATACTTATGTGTGTGTGATTTCTTTTTTTTATTTTTGATTAATGTGCACACATCAAGTAAACTAAGATAAATAGTTTACCTCAAGTAAAGATAGATAGATAGATGATGTCAAAACTTTTTTTTAACCTCCCTAGCGATATGCCCGAAAGCAGTTCTTGCAAAAGAACGCTGCAACTGTTGATGCGCCCGAACTGGCTTCGGGCACTGAGTGGGAGCTCATCTGATCTGGCTGGGACCCGGACATAAAGGAATTTTTTTTTGCGTTATTTAAATATATTTTTTTCTTTTGAACTGGATCAGATACATTTCTTTATCTGATCCAATTCAAAAGTGAATGCAGCTAGCAGTGTTTCTGCAGCTGGATCCACCTCCGGCTGGATTTGAGTGCTTCCAGAAATAGCTGATCTCTTCGGCTATTTCAGGGATCGGCGCTCGTGTGTGATGACGTCATGGGCCAGGCGGGAGTTTTAAAATGTAAAGGTACATGAAACATTTTTTTTTCTTAGAATTTTTTTTTCTTATTAGTTTACATGTATTTTCTTTTTTTTATGGATGTGATAAATGTTTTATCCAATCCAAATCAAAAGAAAAGAAAACAAATGTAAATTAAGGAAAAAAAACAAAAAAAAAAACAATTAACATGTACCCCTAAAGCTGGCCATAGCGACTTTGCGAATGATCACCATGCGCATTCGGGGTGATCACTTGGTGATCAATCGCAAAACGAATGCCTACCTGGAGCAACCGCTCGTGGCCGCACACAACTTTGATCAGCCAGAGAACTAACGTTTTTCTCTGGTCGATCGCCAGTACTTTGAATGGGGACCAGGGTTGTCGAATCGCAAATGGTGTTTTTTTTTGATTCGCTAAATAATTGACCATAGCGTGATGATGTCATCATGCTGCGGTCAAATGTTCGATAAACGCCCACAGAGCATAGCATCTATGGCCGGTTTAACCACCCTAGCTTTATGCCCGAAGAAAGTACAGGCGCAGTTTGATCGTGAATTAAACTGCGCCCGTGCCAGAGTTGGGCACAACCGCCGGCTCTCCGTGGGCCTGCAGCATTTCTACAGAGCTGCATGCACGGCCCCGTGTCTTCTGCTTCAAGCCGATGGGGGCGGAAAGGCAGAACAGTTTTGGTACAGAAATCTGGACCTCAGTGAACCGCCAGAGAGGTTAAGTAAAAAAAGTAAACAATAGACATCATTAGAGGCGTCACTAGCCTAGTACTGTGAGTGCACTCCTTACTGAGGCCCCCCCGCGCCACCACCTGGAAATAGTACATACCTGAGTTTACACGTCCCAGGAGGTCCCTTAATTTTTTTGTTAATGCTACATGAAAAATTGCTATTCTGAACTCCCATTCGGACATGCAATTTCTTATATAGGGCACCAAGGCAGCAACCTAGCACCTTGCCAAGCAACACCATTGTTTTATCTTGTAGACTGAATAAGGTGACATTTACTGACTAAGGGCTTGTTTTCACATAGGTCGTATAGGCTTAGCAGGGACCCCAACGTAGCAGATACACTTACCTGCTCGGCGGAGGATCTGTCTTCACGGCGCCAAGCGGCTCCGCTGCTGCAAGTCTCAACATAGTCAAATAGGTTGAGTTTCTGCACCGGCGGATGTGAAGACAGACCATCCGCAGTGCAGGCAATGTGTATCTGCTACGTCGGGAGCCCACTAAGGGAACCCACCCTTACTGTTGACCATGCAAAACTGCTGACAGCTACACTTAAACTACTAATTGTTTTCTTTAGAGTCCTGGTGATGCACAGATTTGTATGCAAGACACCCAAGACGAAATCAATGAGGATTACCCAAATCTTGAAGAAGTAAGATAATGAAAATGAAATTGGATATTGTGTTGCCTTGCGTTATATTCTGCAGTGTAGTAAACAATCTGTAATTGCACAGACCTCTGCCACCTTATCCTTGTACTCCTGGTACTTTATTGACCACAATGTTCTTGCATCAGTATGTGTTTAGATGCTGTGCTCCAAAATGGATCATATTTGTGCTTCTTTCTGTGTAATCTCTATAAGCTTGAACTGTGCATACTATAGCTAGTGATGGACTGCCAAGGTTTGTGGTCAATTATGAGGTGTATGTTTGCCACAGGAAACCCAAATATCATTCCAAGGCACTTCTACACTTGGTATAGTCACCATCATTTCATGGGGAAGTCTGTTTTTTCTGCTTTACTTGTGTGTGCACTACTTGTAAGTATTCTGCCTGTGAACTGGACATACCTGGTGGGTGGGGGTGGGTGCCTCTGCCCAGGGAGTGTCCCCTCCCATAAGTCAGATTCCATGGAGAGGAGGAGGCTCCTTCCACTAGTTAAGGTTCGATCACTACTTCTAGGATCCTCATTCTTAGCACTGCCAACCAAACCAAAACATTCTTAAAGTGGATCTAAACTCTAAAATTAAATTTGGAATAAAATTTTAATCTCACACACCAGTACTTGCAATGTCAGTCCCCCAGCTGTTTTGGTTGGATCGGCATTCATTTATGAAAACTAACATGTCTACCAAGCATGTAGTCAACCTGTGTGTGGCTCTGTAGATGTATCTGTAGATTGAAATGGTACATAAAATGGATGATCTGACATGCTGGCTAATTTCAGGGGTTAGTACAAGTATGTGGTGTGTGTTCTTGGTATTGTAATGGATTTGTATTCCATGGTAAAATATAGGATTTGTACAGGGCTAAGAAAAGGAATCAATCTGCTTTATCACATCTATACTACACTCTTTCACACTCAACATTGCCCCTTTTCTGCACTAATAACTTGATCTGGCTTTAAACCCCTGACTCCTGCCCCAAGTTCGCCCACACTCATTCTTGTACTTGGTTGAGGCACACTGGCTTTATTCTTTTGCTATAAAATTCATAATTTCCAATACACATACATAGAGTATACTGTATATGAAAAATGTGCTTGAAAAAAACAGAATTTCAAAATCAAAACAGCTTGGCAATATGTTTTGTACAAGTTTAGGGTAACACGGTCACTTGTTAGGGTCCTGACAACCTGCTGCCATCTTCAAGCTGCCACTCCCAGTGGTTACCATCTTTGGGTGGGTGGTTGGCGTTAGGTTATCTACCCCCAGCACCCTTATTCAGTTCCTACAGGCAGACTACAGTTTGCCTATGTTTGAGACCTAGAAGTTTGTTTTCTTTAACTATGTTCATAATACATGTATTTATATCATCCACAGGCAATGTTTGGCAGCATGTTCCAGACAGAGGTCCAAACAGCACTCTAAGGATTGCGTTTGTTGTGGTCTACAAAAATATTCTACTTCTTTGAATCTACAGATCAGTCAGCAAGCCTAATTACAAAATTATGTCAAAATAAATATGCTTGCGAATGCACTGGAACACCATCATGTGCTGAATTTCTCAGAAAATGGCACTAATTCATGTTAAAAAACTATTTGGAAAATTATCTAAAAGGTTTGTCTCTATAAATGTTTTTCCAGTTTGCCTTTTGCAGCTGAAAGTTTCACACGAGCTTCATAAGCATGTCAAAATGGAACCAAAACTAAATGGAGTTCAGTAGGACTGATTCCTCCTTTTAAATGTGACTTTTACTAAGCATTCCCTGATGGCACATTCATTACACATGATTTTTATTTAAAGTTTGCTGAATATTTGCTGCTTTATAAATATTCCTCTTAACATCTGTAAACCATTTTATTCTTAGATGTAAAAGTGTTGCTTTTGTAAATCAAAATACTGAACCTTTACACTATTTATGACACTTATCTAACTAAATCAATTTCAACAGAAACAAAAGTTTTAACCTCTGCTAGAGAAATTACTAGCAGACTATATATTGGAAATGTGCAAAATTATAATCAACTACATAAATCCTGTGAATGCAAGTTACCCTCCTCAATTTTAGGAATGTAACGCTTTTAATATTATCTGCAGCAGTGCACAATGTCATGAACGTGTATATTAGAGCTGGCTGAACATTGCTATTTATTAAGTCCTGTGTATGTTTTTTTTAATTACATGCAATAAACAATACTGATCATGGCAGCTTATGCGTCAAAATATTTTCTAAACTATTTGAACTGACATGTAGACTTGATTTGACATTTATTTCAAGCACCTTTACTATGTTGGCTATGGCAAGATTATCATGAGGACTCCAGTCTGGGAGAACTATGTTTTTTTCCACATATGCTAGACCACACTTTTTGTGGCTTGCAAGCTACTTTTGAAATTATAAAGGGAAAATGTCAACAAAAAAATGGCAAATTCTGTTTTTCTGCACCAATGTAACCAAAGCATTTTATGAATGTTGCTTTGTGCACTGTGGCTCAATCCTGGTGTAAAGGCTGCCATACACGGGTCGGATTTGCACCGGATTCTGGCCCGATCGATTCCGGGCGCGTGCACGCGGAACGATCGGGCCGGAATCCCGTGCAGCCCACCTTGTCCGTCCGATCGGGTCCGACCGATCGGGGGCTCAGAATCGGATCCGCCAGAGAACCAACATGTTGGTCTTTCGGGTCCGATTCTGCCCAGATCAGCGGGAGTTGCATTCCGGGAGGTGATCAATCGGACACGGATCCGGCAGGACAAGGTGGTATGCAGCGATCGGATTCCTTAATTGGCCGATCGATCACACCTGAGGATCCCGGCGGAATCGCTGGAATCGATCGGATGGTGAATCGATCAGCCAGGGAATCCGTGCCGTGTATGGCTAGCTTAACATTAAAAAACATTTCCACTGCTCCCACCAAGCTGGAAGCATGCAAATGTGCATCATCTCGATAAACCACCTCAATTTAAAAAGTTTACTTTGATTAAAGTACTGTTAATAAGAGTTGAATCTTCTGTGGTGTTATCAACTGGAGGACTCTTTCAGCTAACCCAAACTTTACAGATATTCCAGTTGATGTCTGCATGAGGAGACGGGGGGTGTCTTATTAGTGTTGAGCTCGAATATTGGAATGCTGAATATTTTTCGCGAATATCGGCAATTCGAGAATTCACCAATATCTCGGCGGATATTCGCAATTCCGAATATTCGCAATATGGGCATGTATCGCGAAAATAATATTCGCATTGCGAAAATAAACATAGCATGTGACCACTCATTTTAAAGATTTTCACGATGCGAATATGATTTTCGCAATTGCGAATATTATTCTCGCAATCCATGGTATTACCGCGAATATTCGAATTTCTGAATATAGAATCGAATATTAGTAAAATTATTCGCGAAATATCACGAATTCGAATATTGCCTATGCTGCTCATCACTATGTCTTATCAGTAAATTAAATTTTTTAAGTTGTAAACCTTTTTCTTAAATGGAAATATAGAGCTTGAGCAGTCCAATAAACAACATTTAACTAACAGTGCATCCAGAAAGTATTCACAGCGCATCACTTTTTCCACATTTTGTTATGTTACAGCCATATTCCAAAATGTATTGCCATATATACTTTGGGATAAGCCAACTTTATCAGCATATATACGACGAAAGGGGGGGAGGGGGAACACTATAAGATAGTGTCCGTCTCACAAGAA
>CM070033.1:120159479-120182252 GCA_036250615.1 Ptychadena robeensis
ATAAAATTATTCCTCAAAAATACCACTTGCCTAATAATTCTGCACTCCCTGTAGAACTTATATAGAATTTATTATATAGAATGTATCTTACAATATTAAAGTATATTAAATCTCCCTGGTCTGTGGATCCCTGACACAGGGGGCTGTTGTGTCCAGAATGAGTGTCCCAGCCACCATGGAAGTCATATGTCATCACACTGATGAAGTCCAGGGTTCTGTAAAGAAAGATCACATCAAGTGGTAATTCCAGGCTGGATATAACATTCCTAAATTATTTTTTTCCCAAAATTAGATGCTGATGTACTTTCTACAGATAAATACTGCCTTCAAAATAGGCAGTATTTAGTAAAATAACTAATGCTTTTACTAAATTAAAGGATTATTATACTAGTATTAAATATTCCAACCCTTTTTGAAATTAGATTTAAGTTATTATAATCACAATCCGGTTTTTGTAGTACATTTTACACCCATTGGGACGACTCATTCTCTCTAAGCATCCCATTCATCAATGTCTCAGGGAATAAGTCTTTTCGAAAGATTTCTGATTCAGCATGCTTAGTTATTAACTTACTTTCCAATTTTTGCAATCTCATATCCAGCATCAATGGTTCCTTTTCCTGCAGATACAGCTGCTGTCACCAGCAGTCGTGGCAGATTTGTGGATGCTGCTTCTGCAGTAAATACTGCCAGCATTTCCTGTCCAAGACACAAATGATCATTCCACAAATCAAATCACAAGTCTCTGGATCTGTTAAGTGTTATGTATATTACTCAAATGGATGAGACTGCCATAGGTAATGCATTCCGTTGAAGGGTGCAGATAATCCTACATCATATACCGTATTTGTCTGTATTTTTCGGACTATAAAACCATAAGACGCATCCAAAGTTTTAAAGAGGAAATTAGGGGAAAAAAACAGATATTCAAATATCAAGTGATTATACAGAATGTTCCAGCAAAGTAGGCATGACTGGGCCATGCAGTATTCACTCTATTCCTCCAGCCAAAAGACCATTGCCAGGAGAAAGGTCTTTGCTGGAGCAGAGTGTGCAGGGCTGAAACTTTAGCATGTGTTTTTACACTAGCAGTACCCATTCTCTGAACACACTGATCAACTTATGAAGATCTGGTACTGTACAACTTACCCTTAGTAGCTATTTACATATGGGAGCAGATATAAATCTTTGTCACAAAATATATTTATTGCAATGCAGAAAATTTTATGTAAATACACAACTAAGGCTAACTGTAAAATGTGTCTCTCCATAAGTTGGTCGGTGTGTACAGAGAATGGGTACTACTATACTATTAGTGCTAGTGCAGATAAGATCTCTTCTTGGCAGTGTTTTGACTTGGCTGGAGGGAATGGAAATTAAATGTCTGCATCTGGGGATGCAAAGCTATTGCTCCAAAGATGGTTGGGACAAAAAAAAAAAACATTTGTTTTTACATATTTGGACTATAAGACACAGGGACACTTTCCCATTGATTTAAATGGTAAAAAGTGCGTCTTAAGTCCCCCATACACTACATACAATTACCATGCAATTTCTGTACAATCAACTTTTCTTCTACCAAAACCATGTAATATGAGGACCTTTCTACACCTTCCAAACACTATGTATTCTATCAGGGAGGTCACTATACTACATAGTTGTTGGTAGATCTGATGGAAATTGTATGGAGGAATTTGAAGGTGTATGGGGGGCTTTAGAGTCCGAAAAATAAGTTATATACAGCTATGATAATGCTGAGCTTTCAAGGCCACAGTTTAGGGAAGCTCAGCAAACCAGCTCATAAAAAAATAAATGAGTTTGTTGTGGAGAAACACAAGTAGCATACACAGAACTTAAGTCACCTTTGAGATGGATTAAATTTTCTAAGCCAGGGGGCTTTAGAACACTATACATCAATGTGCATCTTATTCAGTAGTTATAGTCATATGGTCATTTATTTCATCTGAAAAAAGCCACCAAATTCTGAGTATTCTGAATCACCCACACTGGTTGCTGGTGAAGAACAGGCATCATTGCCCCACACCAGAGGAGCCTTGATTACTTTATATCACTCATATATAAATGGGGAACTACAGTCACTGGCCAAATGTTAGAATCTTCATTATAGATCATAACCTACCCTGGTGAATATAATTTTACATAATTATATACATTGCATTAAAGAACTAATTTCAATGAATAAAACAAATAAACTGCGGGTTTCATATAGCCTTAAAAAGAGCAATAGCCATATATTTCCCACCTCTGTTAGAGTAGTAAACCTTTGCTTATCCTCAGGTGGACTGCCTCTAGATCCTGGGTACTCAAAATCAAGGTCAATACCATCAAAGTTATATTGTCGTAGATATGCGATAACAGAATCAATGAAAATTTTACGGTTGGCAGCAGAAGCAACCATTTCTGTGAACCTAAGGATATAAATTGGAGGAAAGTGTTAAAAATTTCAATTTGTGTATGTGTGCAGATTTAATTTTAAATCAAGAATTTGTTTACTCATCAACAGACTTACTTCTGTGTCCCAAAGTTCCAGCCACCGATTGCCAGTAGTGTTAGTAACTTTGGGTTCCTAGAACACAGAACAGGACATAGAATAACTATTCATTTCAGACGACAATTGTTTTGCATTATCTTACATAGTGGTAAACCTTACAAAAATTAAGAAAGATTCCAATCAGCTAAACAGATTATGTATTTTAATTATCAGAGACAACTTCATACATGACTGCTGCAGTCTCCTTGCTTTTTAGTAAAATCTGTTTCAATGCCACCTTTGATATAGGGTAAATCAATAATAAAGAAGAGCTTCAAGTGATGGGGTTAGGCATCAGCTACCCCACATACATAATATCCTGACTTCATCTGGTGCAATAAAGCCCTCCTTACTCGCAACCCACAGGTTGAGACCTGCTGGTCTAGAACTTATTGGTAATTTTGTAGTACTTACATGTGCGGTTTCCAGTTTTATGCTACCTGTATTTAGTAATCTGGCGACGTCTATGAAGAATTAGTTTAGTAGGAAAAAAATGTCTTATAGGAGGTGCCAATCAATATATTTAATAGGTTTATTAAGTGCATATTTTAGATTACTGCAAAGCAAGGCCAAGATCAGGGACATGGGGAGATGATCTTAAACTAGCAGTGAGAGTCAACAGTTAATCTGAACATGCTTTGGACAACATACTATAGATTAAAATTCAGACAAAAAGCTAATAAAACATGCCATAAAATGTAAAAAAGGTAGAATCAATGGAGAATTTGATCTTTTTTTATCACCTACTCTGGCCACCATCATACAATGGTTTAATGTTTCAATATATAAGTGGTAAAAATACAAATTACATTTTTAAAATCTGAAAAATCTAATTAGCAAAGAATGAAGCTGAAAACAAATTACCAACTACCATATATATAAAAAAATAAACAAATATAAAAGCGTTATAAATATATTCTTATAAACCAGTTGTAAAAACATGGTAGAGGCAAAGCAGATATAAAAAATTTTGACGATTTTATCTCCATTATGAGTTACAGATAACATGGCTGAGGGACGTATCTAATGTTCCCCGTTGAAAATGACATGTGTAAATCACTACAATGTCTTTTAAAAAACATTTGGTGATACTGACTGTTGCTTCAGGTCATTAAACTGCTTGTACAGCACGTCATCATTCCACTCGTATGGCGCAATCTTGTGCTGGTTCATGGTGGCAAAAGCATACATGAGATGAGTGCAGAGCTGCGGGTCAATATTCCCTGGCACATACTTTCCAGGCTCAGGCCGGTATTGTGACCAGTTTGTAAAGTAACAAACTAGCTTGTAGGTAGAACCTAAAGGAGACAGATATTGGTAGCAGACAACAAGGATGAAAGGTGCAAGCATAAAAACACATAAAATGCATTCACACAGAAGACAAGAAAAATATAGTATGCTTACCTGATTATACTAACAACTCTGATACACTAATGCAGTGGTTCCCAAAGTTTCCTTGCAGGGCACCACTTTTCTATTTGGAAACATTATTGAGCTCCCCCCTCCCCTTCCTGTTCAAACAATTTGTCTCTTTTAAAATAAATTAGCTGTCTTATTTATATATATATATATATATATATATATATATATATATATATATATATATATATATATATATATATATATATATATATATATATATATATAAAATTCTAGATGGAATTATATAAAGCAAAATCTTTTTAGATATATCACTTACCTAGCTGGGCTTGGAGCAGCAGGAATAGACCTGTGAAATATATAAAGTGTTAAATGCCATAATTGAAATAACAATATCAATAGAATATAATAGCAAGGTAAGTTAAAATATCATTCTATTTTATAGTATAATAAAAGAATAGTGAATGAATTCTGGAGGTTAAAATGTCATGCTGCAGACATGTAACTACAATACCAGGTAATAAAATTTGTGTCTCTTACCCGCCCAAAGCAACATCTTCCTCATGTCTCTGTCTATCTCAGCACTAGTATAATGTGGTTGGATCCTTTTATAGATAATTAATTGCTGGTATCAGTGTGGGAGTTCCACAGCTGTAAAGGTCTGGATAAAACAAATGCTTGGACAATAAAAGATTAAATAGAAAACACCTTGCCAACAATAGAGGTACAGGTTTAAGGTTGATGCAGATAATGTGAAAGATGGTGCTAGGGTTGCTGTGGGGAAAAATATCAACTAAATACTAAATATAGCACAATAGAACTTTGATAAATGACACCAAAGTCAATGTATCACTTAATTTGTATCTGAGCCAAAATTTAGCTTAGGTTTTTATCTAGTAAAGGGTAATAACTCTTTAACTCCCTTTCCTGCAGCCAAACCAGGAGGTAAGAGGAAAATGACCATAAAGAAAGAAATCAAAAGAACAAGACCTCCACTTCATAGCAACACATTTTTTGTCCTCATTTTCCTATCCAATTATCACAGTCACCAGGTTTTAAGCATTGCCCGTGGTATCCAAAGCTAAATATCAGGTGATCATTTTGGGCCTCTGGCTTCTTTCACTCCCACTGTGAAATGTTCCTCCCTACAGAATACTAAAAACTGCAAAAGCATTAGACAATTACAACTGATTATCCTGAGGAAGTGACCAAGAAGTCGTGAAACATGTTGATTATTGCAGTATTTGCTGAATCTTTGCTGAATAATTGTTTCAAATTATACAGGCCCTTTTTTGGGTGGTAATCCTTACTTACCAATCTTAAACACTGAGAGAAACTAACTGCAAATGTACACCTTGGTAATGCACAGGCTACCTGATTGGGGCCAGAACCAACTACATTGGAGTAGAAATTTTTCATAAATCTCTTCATAGGCACAACTCTTCTAAATGTTGCTGGGCTATTAGACCAATTATGTCATATACCAACAGTAATATTCACATTACATACCCACTTGTTCCTATTATCTCCTATTCCTAAATCAGCTCTAACACATTTTTCCCCTGACCTCCATCTTTTGGTAGCTCTGGTACAAATATCCATAAACAACTATTAAATGTTTGATTGCACACAGCTTGTAGATCCTTGGATGACATACAGATAGTTGTAATGAATCTTGAGTGAAATGTACAAAATTTATGTAGCATAGATTGTATGGTGAGCTCTAGAGTACACAAAAATGTTAACATTTCCAATAGCATGGCCATTTTGCTAATAAAAAATAAGACACTATTTTTAAAAGATGCTAAAATCTCATAAACAATGCAGTTCTGCATGCTGGGCCTACAGTGCAATACAGTGCATCCAGAAAGTATGCAGAGCGCATCACTTTTTACACATTATATTATGTTACAGCCTTATTCATAAATAGATAAACTTTTGCGAATTCTGCACACAACACCCCATAATGACAATGTAAAAAAGTTGAATTTGAGGTTTTGGCAATTATTTAAAATAGAAGAACAGAGCAATCACATGTACAGAAGTATTTACAGCCTTTCCTTAATACTTTTTCAATGCACCTTTGGCAATTACAACCTCAAATCTTTTTAAATATGATGCAACAAACTTGGCACACCTATCCTTGACCAGTTTAGTCCATTTCTCTTTGCAGCAACTCTTAATCTCCATCAGATTGGATGAAAAGTGTTGGTGTCATTTTAAGATCTCTACAGAAATGTTCATTTGAATTCAAGTTTGGGCTCTGTGCTGTGGGCTGTGTGCTTAGGGTTGTTGTCCTTCTGAAAGATAAACCGTCGCCCCAGTCTGAGTTCAAGAGTGCTCTGGAGTAGGTTTTTATCCAGGATGTCTCTATACATTGCTGCAGTCATCTTTCCCTTTATCCTGACTAGTCTTCCAGTTCCTACCACTGAAAAACATTCCCACAGCATGATACTGCCACCACCATGCTTCACTGTAGGGATGGTTTTAGCCTGGTGATGAGCGTTGCCTGGGTTCCTCCAAATGTGAAGCCTGACATCCACACCAAAGAGTTAAATTCTTGCCTCTTTTGTGCTTATTGGGACTTTCAAAGCAGCAGAAGTATGTATTCATAAGAACATTAAGACATGTTAATGAATATCCTTTATCCTGTGTAGTGATGTGTTCATGTAAAACCAGTAACAAATGATTTCCCATTATTTACACTGTATATAAAATGGCACAAAGGAAATTTCCACACAATGCATTACCACAACACCATTGCCTTTCTTTCAACATGTTTCATGCGGATTGGTAACATCTGATACAGTATATCATGTCTGAAAGTATAATATATTTTTTTTGCATTTAGTAGTAGCTAGTCACATTTAGCTTTCCCTTTACTATATATTGTTAGGAACACATTCCAACATATACAAGCCACATAGCTCTCTGTCCACAGTTCATTTACTATTTCATATCATACAGTTCATTTCATGGAATGCATAATATACACTTCTCCAAAAAATTCAGGGAACAGAAAAATAAGACATCCTAGATCTAAATGAATTAAATATTCTTGTTAAATACTTTGTTCTTTGAATGTACTGATAACAACACCACACAACAATTATCAATGGAAATAAAATTTATCAACCCATAGAGGTCTGGATTTGGAGCCCTACTCAATATTAAAGTGGACAAAACACTACAGGCTGATACAACTTTGATGTAATGTCCTTAAAACAGGACAAAATGAGGCTAAGTACTGTGTGTGGTCTCCACATGCCTGTATGACCTCCCTAAAACGCCTGGGCATGCTCCTGATGAGGTGGCGGATGGTCTCCTGAGGGATCTACTTCCACATCTGTGGGACTACAGCACCCCCAACTCCTGGACAGTCTGTGGTGCAATGTGGCATTGGTGGATGGAGTGAGACATGATGTCCCAGATGTGCTCAATTGGATTCTGGTCTGGAAAACGAGGGGGCCAGTCCATGGCAGTAATGCCTTCAGGTTGCAGGAACTACTGGCACACTCCAGCCACATGAGGTCTAGAATTGTCTTGCATTTAGAGGAACCCCAGAGCTTATGGTCTCCAGCACATATAGCACATATAAATAGTATTAAAGACCAAAGGATGAAATGAGTGTGCCAAAGGAGGAGGTGTAGAGGGAGAAAAGGACCGGGCCAAGAACTTGTGGAACACAAGCGGGGAGGGGGTGTGGGAAGACGAGGAGCCATTGAAAGAAGTTTGGAAAGAGCGCTCAGTCAGGTAGGAGAACCAGGAAAGTTCATAGTCACGAATAGTGTTGAGCTCGAATATTCGAATTTCGGATATATTTGGCGAATATCGGCTATTCCAGAATTTGCACATTTCGCAAATATGGCGGAGGATATTTGCAATTTTGAATATTCGCATTGGGATGCTTATGGGCATGGATTGCGAATATATATTCGCAATGCGAAAATAAATAGCACGTGACCATTCATTTTAAAGGTAATTATGATGCGATTATAATATTGCAAATATTCACGAATATAGAATCAAATATTAGTAGAATTATTCACAAAATATCGCAAATTCTAATATTGCCTATGCCGCTCATCACTAGTCACGAATACCAATAGAGTGCAGGGTCTGTAGAACAGAAGCAGCTCGGTCTGGGGATGTGAGATTAGAGATAGTGGAGGTGTGTGTAGGTGGACCATGTATTGTGTATGTGGGTTACCAGGTTTGGATATGTGAAGAGTTAACTGTAATTCAGTGAGAAACTGTAAGGAGATGTAATATGATCTTGTTGCTGGGTGAAGCAGGTGCAGAATGAGTCATTGTTATGTGTTTCTAAAGGTCAAAGAAAATACCAGAATCTTCCATCTGATGTAACTATGACATGTCATTAGGGAGTGACCAGCCTGTTAGACAGAGGTATTATAAGGCCCAAACAAGGGAGCAGCTTGGTCTTCATCTGGAACAGAAAGGAGTGAGTGGAGCTCTGATGGATCCTGTGGAATGTAGGCCTTGCAGGCCTGCGAATCCGGAGACCCAGCTGGGGACATGGGCAACCCTATCCTGAGGTGTGTCACCGGGTTGGAGAAGGGAAAGGAAGAGACTAAGAGACTGGCAGTGGCTGCTCCCAAATGGCTGGCATGGACTGAATGAAGTGTACCATGCGACATTAATAAAAGGCTACCGCACCTTACACCAAAGCCACCATGTCTCTGGACCTATTGGGATGTGAGCAAGAACCTGCGATAGTAAGTGCACTATTCCTAGCGACCTCCCTGACCAGCAGGGAGGTACAGCTGTGATGGAAGGACAAGTGGAGATTGCAGAGATAAGCAGTTTCCCAGGGTGGTCATCAGAAGTAATGGGACAGGCGCTCAGATTCACCCCTGCATGGTGCGTGAACATTGGCAAGTGAAGAGACAGAGAATGCATAGTGGTCCAGGTTGTGCAAAAATCCAGGGGAGTTGGATTGAAAATTGAAAATTAAAAATAGTGGTCAGAGAGAGGGAAAGCAGAGTTGTCAAGGTGAATAAGGGTGCTGAGATTAGTGAACACTAGGTCAAGGGGGTGTCCAGCAAGGTGTGTGCGGGTGTAAATGTGCTGGGTCAGGCCAAGGGAGTCAGTTATAGAGAGAAGTTGGGCAGATGGGGAAATGCTGCAGGCTCACGGAGAGCCGCCGGTTGCGCCCGATCCCGGCACAGATTCACGATCAAACTGTGCCCTGTACTGGCTTCGGGCGTAACGCCCAGGTTTATAAAGTTTTACATTATCCCAATCTGCTTGGTAGATTTTATGTTGTTGATTTAGCCTTTATCCTAAAATGGGTCTTGAAGCTACACAAGGCTGGAAATAGATTATCAAAAGTGATTCCTCTAGAGGCAAGGGTGTCAAGAAGGGTGCTTTTGGAGGCGTGGCCAGCTGATGCCGGAATAGGACGTCTCCTCACTGAGCTCCGCGCCAGTGCCTGACAATATCCCCTTCTCAGCTAAATCTTCAACCCAGGAATTACCTGAACGATGGGACCGAAGCGGGACGCCGCCAAGGACAAAAAGACACCGGCTCAAGCTAAAGGCATCTCCGGCTTCTTCCCGCAACCTGGCGCGGAGCAGTCTTCAGATTTTAATTTGGAAATAGATCGGGTCCACAGAGTTTTGGGACCCAGAAACCCTGACCTAGCAAAGCCTAGGGATGTCCTCTGTCGTATTCATTTTTTTCGCATTAAAGACGATATTATGCGCAAAGCATGAGCAGCCGACAAAATTGAATTTCAAGGTCACCCTATACAGCTTCTGGCAGACCTCTCCAAATATAAGCTTGACCAACGGCGGGCTCTGTGGCCCTTGCTGGCTGTTTTGTGGGAGCATAGTATCCCTTACCGATGGGGTTTCCCCTTCCAGCTCATAGCCCGCAACGGAGGCAAGACTTTCATCCTCCGGGGGCCAGTAGACCTTCCGAGATTTCTAGCAGATCTACAGCTCCCCCAGGTGGATCTCCTGGATTGGCCACCTTACCCCTCTAGGGCCCCCGCCCTGGCTCTCCCCTCTCCTAATTCATTTTCTCAATCGGCTTGAAGACGGAATATTGGGGGTTATTGAAGACCCCTGACCCCCCAGCCCTGATTCTCCCTCATGGTCTACTTTTTTGGACTGGCTTCATCGACCAACAGCACCCCCAGTAGTTGGACTCAAACGTTATATGATATTACCTCGTAGTTGCTGAGTCATCTATTCCATGGGATTGGGGAAGGGGGCATGGGGGATAGGGGGGCACTGCAGTAATTATTCCCTTATAGATTGGTTTCAGTATCGTTTTTTGATGTGATTTAGATCCTCTCGGGTTAGGCTCACATACTAATACTGTTTTGTTTTTTTTCTTGTTGTGTGACTATAATGTCCTGGGTTAAGCGAACGCTCGTCACATGTTTTATTGCATGCCTATTTGCTTCTATCTAGGGGAGGTCGGACCGGGCATGGACTCCCGACTTTGGCTGTCACTTCCCCACATAGGATTCCGCCACTTAGGAGGCGGTTGTTTCTGGCTTACTGCCAGTATTTTCTTATTGGTACCAGGGGAGTTTATTTTGTTTAGCCCCTGGTACAAGTGGACCGGCGTAGAGTCCGGCCCTGTAGGGCTTTAGTTTGAATGTATTTATTTATTTAGTTAATTTTTAATTTTTTTACCCCACCCCCATATTCTTGAACACCTTTTTTTTCTATTATGAATCCAAGAAGCTTAGGAGTACTGACCCTCAACTGTAAAGGCCTTAATGAACCCGCCAAGAGGTCTCAGCTCCTTTACTCCCTTCATAAACGTAAAGCACATGTTCTTATGCTTCAGGAGACACATTTTAACTTTCTTAGTGTTCATGACGAGCCCATCTCGTCCAGAGTTTGTGTCAAGAACAAACTCTGGATGAGCTGGGCTCCCATTAAAGCTGCATATCCCCGGAAAGCTACGGCGATGCTGCAGCTTCACTGATCGCGTCGCGGTGACGCGGAAGGGGGCGAGGGTGAGCAGTGCCATAGACCTCCATGTTAATGGAGGGGCTTCTGCTTTCCAGCCCTCCCAGCTGGTGTCATGAATCACACTGGCTGTATGGAGAGGGGAGGGGGGAGGGAGGAAATGGCACGCAGTGTACCTCGTACACTGCTGCCATTGCCTGTACCACACTGTTAAAAACGGTGCGGTACAGGCAGTGCGCTAGGGAGGTTAAGGATGGTCAGGTTCCTAAGTGCAATAACCGTTATTTTCCTACTTGGGTCCACAGTACCTGCCCAGACTCGAGAGGGGTGTCAATCGCTTTCCACCACTCTATTCTCCCTCAGAGATCCATTGGGTCGTTCTGTTTTAGTTAAGGCATCCATCTGGAAAACCATCTATACCATCGGGTCGGTCTATTTGTCTAATCATGATCCGGTGACTGAGGCCTTGCAAATATTTTTTAAAAATCTTGGGTTTTGCTGATGGTGTTGTCTTTTTTGGGGGGGGACTTTAATTTTGTTATGGACCTAGGATCGACGCCTCCTCGGGTAAATCTGGGGTGGCGTACAATAAGGTGAACTCCTTTAAGAGAGCCCTGCATGACAGCGTCTGGTAGATGTGTGGAGAATGTTGCACTCCTCAACTAAGGACTATACCTTTTTTTCCCCTACTCATCAATCATACACACAAATCGACTATCTCTTTGTCAGCCACTCTGTTCTAGGCCTCAACCCATGTTCTTCCATTGATACTGACTCCTCGGTGTCCCAATGTAGGAAATCTCTCTACAAATTCGGGGACAAGTGTGGCAGGCAACTTGCCCGCAGACTCCATCCTCGCGGTGCAGCTACCTTTATCCCCCCCTAATTAAATCCCCTCAAAACATCCCTATGTCCAACCCCCATGACATCACACAAATTTTCCTCGAGTACTATACTAATCTATACTCACTTCCCTCTACTGCTGCTCCACCTACCACTGTGCTTTCCTACGTTACTGAAACCGCCCTACCACGACTTCTTAACAAGGATATTTTGGCCATGGAAGAACCTTTCTCCGAGGAGGAACTATTAGCTGCTATCAAAAGCTCCCCACCAGGCAAAAGTCCCGGCCCCGATGGGTATACCCCCAAGTTCTACAAATCATTACAGGTTAAACTTGCTCCATTTATGACCACGGTCTTCACGGCCCGTGACAATACTATTAAAACAATTCTTATTCATGAGGCGGCAAAACGTCGTGGCATTCCTATGTGTACCTTATCGGTTGACGCAGAGAAGGCCTTTGATAGGGTCAATTGGCCCTTCCTCGAGGCTTCTCTGCCCCAGATCGGCGTAGGCCCACTTTTACTACAGCGTATTATGGCTCTCTACTCAAAACCCACAGCAAGGGTACGGGTGAATGGGGTACTGTCAGATCGATACTCTATTTGTAATGGCACCCGTCAGGGTTGCCCATTGTTTCCCCTATTATTTACGTTGGTTATTGAACACCTAGCTGTCGCAATACGGGCTAACCCAGACATTCAGGGCTTAGTACTGGGGGGACGTCAATATAAACTATCTCTATTTGCCGATGACCTCGCCTTCTACGTGTCCTCCCCTCTTATGTCCTTCCCATCCATTCTCCGGGAGCTTTCTCGATTTGGCGAGTTAAGCAACTTCAAAGTCAACTACTCCAAGTCTGAAATTCTTAATATCTCACTTCCTCCCCCTGCTCTCTCACAGGTAGCCTCAAATTTCTCATTTGGGGTCTGTCACACCACATTGAAGTATCTTGGAGTGGACTTAGTAGCCGATTATGATCTTCTGTTCGCACACAATTACACTCCATTACTCTATAGGTTCAAGGCCCTTCTCAAATCCTATGATACCAATTTCTTCTCGTGGTTCGCACATATGAATATAATCAAGATGGATATTTTGCCTAAATTACTTTATTTCTTCCAGACCCTCCCTGTTCTTCTCCCTTCCTCCTTTTTATTGACTCTCTCATCTCACTTGCGTAGATTTGTTTAGCAGGGTAAGAAGGCCTGTGTAGTTTTTCGCACTTTAACACTGCCTAAGACCTCAGGGGGTGGGCTTCCCTGACGTCTCTATGTATTATTCAGCAGCTCTTCTGACCAGACTTCTGGACTGGTTCCACAATGCGACAACAAAACTGTGGGTAGGTTTGGAGCACGATCTAGCGGGGATGGAACTGCGCACCCTCCCGTGGTTACGTGTTGACTCAGAAGACCAGGGCGGCTCTACCAGGTGTGACCCAGGCACTTCTGTCTAGATGGTCCATATTACTCCGCAATCCTATTCCTATCTCTACCCGAGTGGGCCCTCTCACTCTGGTTTTTGGGAACCCGTCTTTTCCCCCTACCAGGAAGACTCATACCTTCCTTGGGTGGAATGATGCCGATCACTTATACTTCACTCGCATACTCTCACAGGGTTCTTTGCCCTCTCATCTTGAATTCCCTCTGGAAGTTTCTTCTTCTCCCCACTTTTGGCTCAACTACCTCCAGCTTTCCTCATTCTATCACTCTTTCCCGGATACCTCTTGCTTATCCCGTACTCTCACGCCATTTGAAAATCTTTTGTTCCAAGAGGAACCACCCACACATACTATTTCTGTTCTCTACGCTGTACTCCTGCCGGTTTTTTTTGGAGCTCCCCCTTCCCTATGTAACGCGGTGGGAAGCCAAATTAGATTAATCATTCTCTCCGGCAGACTGGAAGAAGGCTTTCTCCCTTACCCACAAGACCTCCTCCACTAGCAGAGCCCAAGAGACTAACTTCAAGTTACTCACCCGGTGGTATAGATGTCCAGATGCGCTTCATAACTTCGCTCCGGAGCGTACTGATAGATGCTGGAGATGGTATCATGCTGATCAGGGAGTGCCCCCTGATCAAACCATTCTGGGAACAGGTACTTCGCATCTATAATGGTATGCACTCCTTAGCGAGCCCTAACTCCCCATCTATCACTCTTCTATGTTGCCTGGCTCGTTTAAATCTATTAAAAAAGATATTCTTCGTTATTTTCTGATCGCAGCCCGAGCAGTGATACCACGCAGATGGCTCTCAACTTCCCCTCCGACCATCACAGATTGGCTAGCCGAGCTAGATAGTATAGAACGATTAGAGCGACTTATCGCGGAGGACGACAATCAAACGGAATCTTTCCATAAAATCTGGGACCCCTGGTTGTGCTTCCGAGCGACACCTGAATTCCAAACCCTCCTATAAACCTCTGATATAACAGAAGCTCCTCCACCCCACACCCCCTGAGTAGTTTGAATAGGGGGGGAGGCTCGACAATGTTAGTATATAGAAAAGGGGGGCCCTGCAAGGAAAGTTTGGGAATTACTGGACTAAAGCAACCTGAAGATGAGAGAGTGAAACGTATTAGTTTAGTAGATATTTTACTGATAAATCCGAAATCTAAGTTTTTTTATTTTCTCTGCCTCCTTACATTTGCCAAAGCAGTGTTCTCTCTCCTTGACATGAATCTGTATAGTGAGCAATTAAGATAAGGCCATTTTTTCCATTCCAGAAGTGCTGTTACCATAAGCAGCATTGTTTTTCCAAGGGAGTCCACTAAAGCTAGGCATACACGGTTCGATTTTAGCATTAGATCGACCTAAAACGATTAAAGTTTAGATTGATCGGATTGAAATCGTATACTGCACACATGGTTCGATCGGCGAAAATTGTTTGATACCGATCAAAACATCGATCGGAAAATGATCGGTCATGTTGGAAAATTTCCATTGAAATGTACAATGATCGAACTAAAATTGTGCCATTGTGTGTGTTGGTCAGGGCGATTGTATTCAATGAACATTTTTTTATATGGCTCTTTACAGTGGTTTTTGATCATAACTAAAATTTGGTCGTATTCCGATAGGACCCTTCCATGTGGATCTACTTTGGATTTGCTTACAATCGGTGTCCAATAAAAATATCAAGATCGGAAATCGATCGTACTTAAATCGAACCGTGTATGCCTAGTTTAACGCTCGAGTCTGATAGAAATGTGTAGCTTATAGCTCATCATACACGTGCAGATTCTCCTGACAGATGAGGGACGACTGCAGCGTGATGATGTCATCACACTGCAACCAGCCACTCAGAGGATTGGCGGGAACCCTTTGTGTGCTGGACATTACTTTGGATGGGATCTTCAAAGTAATGGGCTCGGCCAGGAATTTACCGATCACCATGCAATCCTACATGCGGGAGGATCTTTGTCGATCTGACCAGGTGGGCACACTTGATTTGACGTTGATCGGCCTAAAAAATGGGGCGGAAATCAGCCCATGTATGCCTACCTTTGGATGTCGAGACAGCAATATTATTATTTATGATGTCACTGACCTTTAGGGTTTGCTGAACAAGGGTCAGCAGCAACAAACACGGTCTTAAATATAGCAGTGGTAACAGGCTGGCTCAAAACCTACCAACTGCCCACTTTACTTCTTGAAGGTAGCACTATTCGTTATAACCGGGAATTCAATGGGAACAAAGAAAGCCATATACTGCAAACTGGGTTTTATTGTTAAGGTTGACATACACTTTAAGTTCAGCGAAAACGGAACTGGATTTTCTATTTTTTACAAATATTTTTTTGCCATTTAATTTCTAAAATTTTTGCACAACAGAGGCCCTGTTATTTGACTATTTTTCATCCAAGCATACACCACTAAGAGGGAGGGTACCTTTTTTTGGTTGCCTAAGCCTCGAAATGTTGCTTGAGAGCTGTTCACCTGAAGTTCAGTAGGACTCGACACATTTCTGGGAATGCTGCTCCCCAGAGATTTCACTCTCATCTAGCCTCATTAGTCACTTTATTTACAGATATTTGCTAGGATAAAAAAATGTGGTAACAGGGTCCCTTTAAAGTGTGACAATAAGGCTGTCTTGATATTACATTCCTGCAACAGTCCTCATAACAGAGATTGCCTTTTTAATTAATTAATGAATAATCACACATTGAAAATGATGTCCTTAACTGCTGGACATGACAGAACAAAAATTGTGCCCATAATTCTTGGACACGAAAGAATAAGAAACACCACTTCTTCACTTATCAAGACACTTCATAAATAAGACACAGTGATGGGGTACTTAAATAACCTGGACAAACAGATTATTAGCCTTTCCCTTGGAATTAACGCACAAGCATCCCAACATTTCAGCAACAGGGCTGCAGCCCAAGACATGCCCAAAATCAGCATGAGCAGCCCCAAAAGCTGCGTTTAAGGTACTGGGAATTTTTTTGAGGAGAACAATGCCATCCTTGAAATGTCTCATTACATAGTCCTGTTGTGGATAGCCTGTCCTAATTCCCAGGCTTTACATCTGATGGCAATGCTATCATTTTTTTCGCCTCAGCTTTGGCTTTTTCACAGGTCGTAAATAGGGATTATCGATCAGGGTTTCTTCACCACCCTTCAGTGAGCTGTGCTGAAGAACTGATGAATTCTCCTTCTCTTCTCCATGATCATCCTATTAGCACAGAAAATGCAAATTAAAATAATATATATTTGATTTCAACACATGTTGAGCAGCAAAGAGGATAATAGCTTAAAAAAGCATATTTTTAGGCTATAAACGCCCCTCGTGTAGACCTCTAAAAGCTGAAGGATGCTGCAATATTGGATGTGATGTTAGCTGCCCCAGCAATCTCCAGGTTGTCAGGATTGTGAAACTATAGGGGGTGTTGCCAAGGTTGCCTGCGCTTATAGTGCAATAACGGACTGAAGGGAATTAAGTATGCAGTGCCGTTTTTAGTAAATTATTTTTTCTTTTAATACACACTGAATTACAAAGAGACTCTAAAAAGTAGAACACAGTAGTGGGTTAATACAGTGCCAAAACATACGGATCTTTATGGGAGGTTTTCAGGTATTATTTTAATTAAAAGCATATTTATTATGATTTCAAGATTTTTTTTATAAATGGATTTAAATTTTATAGAACACAAGGATGTTTAATGTTTATCTTATGATGTATGTAGTTACTAAAGATTTGGGTAAAGGGGGGTTAGAATTGCAGCAATAAGAATTGTATTTCTTGTAAACTCCATCCAAAGTGTTGGAACCCTGTTCGGCTGAGCTTTTTCTTCACTAACTACCAACCAATCCTCAGTAAAACATTAATGCTAGGAATACACGGCTTGATTGTGTTATAGATTTGAGTAATGCAACAGGCATGTGCTTAAATCTATTACAAAATCAAAGTATGACTTTCTTCGAACCGGGAACAGACATGTCCGTAAATCCCGGCTACCTCCCGCACAGCACACAACCTCTGCTCTGGCTCTCAGCAACTGTCAGCTGAGAGTCAGGACAAAAGAAAGGGGGCAGAGCCGGGCTGTGTAAATTACACAGGCAAGAGTGCTGGCTCGCTCTCAACAGCTCACAGTCTTGCAAATTATTTTCCCTAAGACATAGGACCGGGGTTTCAAAGCGACTTGGAGCTGTGATTGTGGCAAAAGGGGACTCTACAAAGTTGTGACTTTAGGGGGGTGAATAGTTATAAATGCATAAAAATAAATATTATACATAAAATAAAGAAACATCTTCAATGATTAAAACATATCTCTGTAGGTTTGTAGAGAACGTGACTTGCCCCTTTCAAAGTGTTTCTGTGTCAACCTGCTTTCCCTGCTGCGTTTTGTAATCTGAGATGGATGACCAGGGTCAATTGAGACTTTTATCATTTTTGTTACATCCACATAATGGGAGGTTGACTGTGAGGGTTGTAGAGTTTATTAGGTGTACTTCAAAAATATTGCACTGGTAAATTTCTTATGCATAAAAGTAAATCTTAAATGTATTTGTATATAGCATTAAGGTAAACAAAGAAAAGAAAACTGTAAAATACAATACCGCTTGTAGATGTATAGAAAGGTTTTCTGTATCAGTTTGGTCATCTTGTTCTGAAGAATCTGTCTCTTCTACTTGTTGCAGCTCTAATTCTGATGGGAGAAGTGCATTTAAATATGGGATGGTCATTGGACGAGCAGCAATCACTGGAGAGAAAAGAACAAGAAATGAGAAAAGAAAAGCATAACACGCAAGCAACACAATTACACAGAAAAAGATAAAGAAAGCAGATAAACAGCTTGGAACACCATTGTCTTACATGGGAAAATGCTGGTGTCATCCTTGAAGAGACTCTGGGTTTCGCCAGTCTTCGCCATGAATCTGGTTAGTGCTCTTTCCACATCTCTACGCTGAGATGCCGCCTTCTCACGCAGGACCTGGTAATCACCCACTGGTTCTCTACAGGTCTGCATGAAGAATAATAGACTCTTATAACTGTATGCATGTTTTCTATATGACTCTCATAGCAGACACTTTCTAACAATGTGGACTACAACAATGCAGTCAGTGACAGCATCCTAATGCTTTACCTTTCAAATACTAACCCAATATCTATCAACCACATATCTTGCTTCAGGTTAAAAAAGTAATGCAATTTTCATGAGCAGCCATTGTTCTTTGGAGTACTCTTATAAGCTCCATCAAGGCTACTCCAAATATGTGACAGATTTACTTTGAAACCTTTTTTTTTTCAAACAAGCAATGAATCATTGACCTAACTTTCTCCACCTTGTACAGTACATGTTCATTTAGGCGCTCTTCTACTATAGTAGTGCTTGTGCTCTTGATGTGATGTACAATGCAGTCATATACTAGTTTGCAATACACAAAACATAACATTTCTCTTACCGGAGTCTTAATATAAGTATGGGGATCTGGAAATTCTGGGAGGTGACTTGGAATGTGTTGTGGATGTGGCTTGTTCTGCCCGGCACTTAAAGCTTTTGGAACAACAGGATGGTTTGTTACAGGGGCTGCAGAAAGTCACAGTCACAGTTAGTGAGCAAATGAGCAGAACTTTAATTAAGCGATTGCTGTTAAAGTTATAATTCCTGCTTGATTGCATGGTCTTTTAGGCAATAAACTCTCTCTAATTTTTCACTCCTGCCACCAAAATGAAATGAAATGTGAGCAAAAATCTTACATCAGTTGGCGTTTCTTTCAATTTTCTTTAACCACCTGAGCGTTTGGACAAAGTTATCTTGGGTTGCGTTTCATTGATCATGAAACTCAACCCGAGATAACTGTGGGCTGACTCACTTGTCTGCCGGGTTCCCCCGTACACACTGATCCTTCTGATCCGGTGACCCGAAAGGGGCAAGCGGTAGGCGGCACATAGACCATGTTAATGGAAGGGCGTTGCTTTTTCCCAGCATGATTCTGCCATAACCAGAATCGCGCTCGAGACCTCCTAAAGAGCGAAAATCGGGCAGCATTTAATATGCTCCACTGCGATCGCCCGTGGGACACTTTAAAAATAAAAATAAAAAAGCTGAGGAGGTTAATGTAAGGACAGAGTGGTGGTAAATGTCCCTAATGGGTAAAAAAAATACAGGGTTTATAAAAATACAGAGGTAGTACAAATATTAGAAAGAAAGTTTTACCATCCTAAAATAAAATGAAAAAATAAAAGCTACCCAACAGGATAAACTGCAAAATGTATAATTTTTAATCCTAGTTTTAGATACACTTTGGGGCACATGTTAAAAGAAGTGACTCACACACTATTTACATCATTGATCATCTTTAAAATATATAGACAGTGACCAATTTACTACTATGAATGTTTTCTTTCACAACTACACAAGTACTTACGTGCTGTTATCACCATCCTCTGCGAACGCTTGGCATATGCAGGCAACGTGTCCACATTAAAACCTGGGAAGAATAAATCTGTCAGTAGAAGGACAAAATGCTATACTATAATAATAACAACTTAGCAATACTTACCCATTTCTATAAGAGTGACAACTATATCTGGTAGAGTAGGCTGTGTCCGTGCTGTATGTTCACAGAATGATTTTGCACTGCGTCCAATCTCTGTCAGATCTGTGACATTGGGATTGATAAAATAAGTTATGTGATTAAAGCCCAGACATTCCGATCTCAAAGCAATGTAGGATGCATACTTCGCACACAAGCACATGCAATGTAATTCCATATGCTGCTGTGCAGTAGAGTCAGGTGTGGTTCAATTTGACCACTTATGGTAAATTAAACTCAGAATAGAGAAATCGATTTAAAACAATCCCATAAAGGGTCTATTGAAATCATCTTTTGAACAGTAAAATCAGTCTGCTTTAGTAATATTACAGCTGGAAATGTTTTTGAGAATGAGAGACAATGAGAAAAATAGGTTGAAATTTGGAACAATTGGGTTCACAATTGGAGAATAGATTTAGTAGGATTTATAACTAAAAACATTTCTTTTTTTACATTCACCTTTTCTCATTTAAATTAAAGAGAGAATGTAGCAGATGCACATAATTACTAAAGCTCAGCAAATATGGGTTGTATTCCTGTCGACTTCTCAGCAGACTGGCCGTGATGACGTTCTCACACATGGCCACTAGTGCCGAGAATTGTCCGGGCACCCTTTTGTGTGCCTGCCATTACTTTGGATAAGGGCCAACTTCCCCATCCAAACTAATGGGATGTGCGTTCCGACATGCAGCAGATTCCTGGTCAATCTGACCAGGTGGACGCACCAGATTTTCGGCCGATCAGCTGAAGAATCTGACAGAAATCTGCCTGTCTATGCCCAGCTTAAGAATTGGTTTTAATAGACAACAAGTTTCCTGGTCACTAG
This sequence comes from Ptychadena robeensis, assembly GCA_036250615.1. Classification (NCBI taxonomy): domain Eukaryota; kingdom Metazoa; phylum Chordata; class Amphibia; order Anura; family Ptychadenidae; genus Ptychadena; species Ptychadena robeensis. The sequence goes on from CM070033.1 coordinate 120,180,072, forward strand.
TCTAACATGTCAGCTGTCCAAGGACAATTCATTTGTACCGGTATGAATAGACGTAAAGACTGCATACAGAGCCAGGGACCAATATGAACTAGAATTTTTAAAGAGATGGCTGTCTCATCCTGCCATAAATCAGAACAATCAAGTAGGGAAACAGAAAAGTGAAGAAGGGTTTGTTCTAAATTGGTTTTACTGCTCTTTCATAATACATTCGATTCAGAAATGTTATTTTTAAGTTGTCAGTCTTTCAAGATGGCATGATAAAACGCTCACATTCAAAAAAAACATCATTCATGCTTATAAAAAAAAACACCAAAAAAAAACATATGTTGCCACACCACTATTATGTGGCATAATTAAGGCCACAGGTTTTCTGCACTTTTAAGAGCATGAAAAAATACAGTGGATATAAAAAGTCTACATACCTCTGGTAAATGAAAAATGAGACAAAGATAAATCATTTGAGAACGTTTTCCACCTTAATGTGACCTATAAACTGTACCGCTCAAATTAAAAACAAACCGAAAGAATGTAAAAAAAAAAAAAAAAAAAAAAAAAAAAAAAATTGGTTGCATAAGTGTGCACACCTTTAAACTAATACAATGTTGAAGCACCTTTTGACTTAGATTTGCCCACTCTTCTTTGCAAAAACACTGCATATTTGTCAGATTGCAAGGGCATCGCCTGTGCACAACCCTCTTCAGATCACTCCACAGATTTTCAATCAGATTCAGGTCTGGGACATTACAAAACTTTAATCTTCTTCTGCAAGATTAGCCATTACTTTGTTGATTTGGATGTGTGCTTTGGGTCGTTGTCATGCTGAAAGATAAAATTCCTCTTCATGTTCAGCTTTCTAGCAGAAGCCTGAAAGTTTTGGGCCAATATTGACTGGTATTTGGAACGGTTTATGATTTCCTCTATCTTAACTAAGGCCCCAGTTCCAGCTGAAGAAAAACAGCCTCAAAAATGATGCTGCCACAACCATGCTTCATTGTGGGTATGGTGTTCTTTTGGTATTGTTTTTGCACCAAACAATTTTATTGGAATATGGCCAAAAAGTTCAACCTTGGTTTCATCAGACCACAACACCTTTTCCCACATGCTTTTGGCAGACTTCAGATGTGTGTTTGCAAGTGGCCTGGTGTTGCCACTCTACCCCATAGCCCAGACATATGAAGAATATGGGAGATTGTTGTGTTATATTTTCTTTGACTGTCTTCACTGGCTTCCATGGTATACTGTATCTCATGTCTTGGAAAAGTTTTTTTTACCCTTCTTCTGACTGATATCTTTTTACAATGAGATCCCTTTGATGCTTTGAAAGCTCTGTGTGGACCATGGCTTTTGCTGTGGGATGTGACAAAAAAAAACCCCCAGGAAAGACCAACTAGAGCAGCTGAACTTTATTTCAGCAGAGGCACTTTAAATGATGGCGGGTCTATGCTGACTCCTATTGAACATGATTTTTTTATGTGATTGCTTTATTCTGAACACAGCTACATCCCCAGTTAGAAGAGGGCATGCACACTTATGCACCCACATTATTTTAGTTGTTTTTTTTCTTCCTTATCTCCACCTAAAAGATTTTAGTTTGTTTTTCAATTGAGTGGTACAGTTTATAGGTCTCATTAAAGGTGGAAAAAATTCTGAAATGATTTATCTTTGTGTCATTTTTGTACAGCACAGAACCCTAACATTTTACCAGGGGTGTGTAGACTTTTTATATCCACTGATCAAACGCCAACATCCTTAAATCGGAATGCACAAATGAAAGTGTATAAAGGATAAATCTTCTACTAGTGATGCTCCGATTGATCGGCCGCCGATCATGATCTGCCGATATTGGCTTTAAATGATCATGATCGGCGGGCACCAAAAGCGCCGATCAAAAAAGCTGATCGCGCGCGCGAATGCAGAGAGCACAGCAGAGCGGAGCTTACCAGTGGCAAACATGTGTGCATCCCCTGCCGATCCTCCTCCCATACCTCCGTCGTGCAATTGAGGGCCGGGGTCCTCAGTTGGGCTGCCCTCACTCATGCCTGGTGTCTTTGCCCCACTCTCCACTAGTGATGGGAAGTTCGGATCTTTTACATGACTCGGATCATTTGAATCAGATCACTCGGGGCGTGGCCTGGCAAGCTGGAGAGAGGCAGCCATTTCTCTTGCTCTGCTGCCTCTTCG
>CM070033.1:120198393-120210327 GCA_036250615.1 Ptychadena robeensis
CTCACTGAACGTACGTGACGGGCATCTCTCGGCCTGCTGGTCCCTGTGTTGTCCCTGGTTTTGTGAGGTTGGGGGCCCGGCGAGACTGGGAGTCGCGGTTACCGTCACACACGCCACAGGCAATTTTCTACCCTCTATTGGTCACTGTACACATCCCCATGTATGCTGTAAAAAAACAGCACCTAAAAAAGGTCAATGGCATCCAAAGCACCCCACCCACGCCTCCACCGTCCTAAATAATGTCATCAGGACGGACTCAGAAAGATCGGAGGGTAAGTACATACAGAGGAACGTGGGCTTTTACCAGACAAGTGAGTATGCCCGATGTGAGCTGAAGGTGAGTTTTGTTAGTAAACAAACTCACCCCGGGGTAACTCAGGCTACATGCCCAGGAGCTTAATCGATGTGTGTTGAGTTATTTAGAGGGGACAATAAATTTACTCTGTTATACAAGCTGTACCCTGACCTCTATTATATCTTCAGTGTTGTCCCAAGAAAAGGTATTATACCTTTACCACATCATACCATACCACGGTGTGAGGGTGTACTCTTTTTTGAAACATACTGCATGCAAGCTTCTCATATCCCTATTAAAAAGCAAGACCCCCCTTTCTGTTGACTACAAACATAAGGCTAGGGATCTGTACAATGCCTCCTGTGCAGTTTAGGGAAATTGACAAGATCATTTAGAACTTTAAAAAAATAATTTGTAATAGCTGAACATAATGATAGATATGTAGCCAAAAGCTACTGGGAAATCAGTAGAGGTTGATCATGGCATGCCAATACGTTAATGGTCTTTTTGTCCATTTAGGAATATTATATAAAATAATGAATGAATGCCAAGCATCACGTTTGGAGGAAACCAGGCACCGCTCATCACTAGGCCAATACCATCACTACAGTGAAGCATGGTGGTGACAGCATCATGCTGTAGCGATGTTTTTTAGTGGCAGTTATTAAAAGACCTGCTCCAGAGTGTTCTTGAACTCAGAGGGGAGATAGATCACAGGAGTGGCTTTAAGACAGCTGTGAATATACTTGAGTGGCCCAGACCGGAGTCCGGACTTGAATCCATTTGAACATCTGTGGAGAGATCTTAAAGTGGCTGTGCACCAACACTTCCCATCCAACCTGATTGAGCTTGAGAGGCGCTGCAAAGAGGAATGGGTGAAACTGGCCAAGGAAAGGCGGGCCCAGCTTGTGGCATCATATTCAAAAGACTTGAGGCTGTAATTGCTGGCAAAGGTGCATCAACAAACTATTGAGCAAAGGCTGTGAATACTTAAAGCGGACTGACCACCAGGAATCTATGTTTTCATGAATGGCACTAGAAGTCCCAATAATAGGGAGGAATGCAGTGAAAAAACCCAAAAACTTACCTGTAATGAGCAATTTAAGAAGATAATTCGGCAGCTCTTCCCACTTACTGGTTCATTGTAGGCAGAAATCGGCAGCACGTCACAGGAAGCAGTGATCTGCGTTGAAAATTCCCATAGAAGATCACTGAACGCCCCCAGTGGTCACCCATGATATTGCACCCCCAGTTTCATGTGTTGCCTTCAGCGAACCAGGAAGTGAGGGGAGCTGTGTGGTAATCTTGTTAAAATGGCCATTACAGGAACAGAGTTTTTTTACTGCATTCCTCCCTATCATTGGCACTTCTAGTGACATTCATGAAAACATAGATTTCTGGTGGTAGGTCCACTTTAAGTACATGTGATTTCTCAGTTTTTTACTTTTAATTAACTTGCCCAAACTTCAAGTAAACTTTTGTCACGTCATTATGAGGTGCTGCGTGCAGAATCCTGAGGAAAAGATACATTTAACCCCCCTGGCAGTTGAGACGAGCCCAGCTTGTCCTGCATAGAAAAAGTGCACTGGACGAAGTGATAAAGGGACACCAGGGCAGTGATGGAATTTTTAAATCCAAATTGGATTGAATACAATACAATTCAAAACAAAATACATAACTGATTAAAGGTTCTGGTACCCCCGATGTCCTTTTTTGATAATGATTCTCTCTCTACCGGTTTGATGGATATGCATCATCACAGCGGGGGTGGGAGCTCCAAATTTAAAGGGGAATTGTATTGAATACAGTGATACCTGTATCCAATACAATTCAAAGAAAAAAAAAACCCACAAAGCACATTGTCCAACTGAATTAAAATTTGTAATAAAAAAAAATGTAATATATATATATATAAAAAAACACATATACATACATTGTAACAGTTTTAAAATGTACCAGTTAGCCTGGATTGCTAGTGTTTAAGGGCTTGTGTCCACTGCTTCCTTTTAAGTTGAATGGGACACTCTCTAGTCCACTCTGCATTACCTAAGTGGCGCTCAGAATGCCAATGCTGACATTCTATTCTATTTATAATCATTAGACATGTCTGCTTTTTTGTCATGCTAAATTAATAGGGCATACTGCCCGCAAAACGCCCGCAGTGTGAAACAGCAGTGGATACATGGCCTTACAGTGTGCTATTGCCATTGCTGATCATTTAGGGTAAGGCTCCACTATGGGAGGACAGAAAAACACATGCAGAAAGCATGTGTTTATCTTTTTCGGTTTCCCCCACGGGTCTTCACTGGGTTTTTTTAGTCCATTTACAGTCTATTGAAATCTTCAAGTAAACTTTTGTCACGTTGCCATTATGGAGTGTTGTGTGCAGAATCCTATTAATTGTCAATGGGTTAAACCCTGCAGCAAAACCGGTAAAACTGCGGTCAATTAATGGATGAAATCAATGGACACGGCCAGCGCAGGCACGCATTTGCGTGTTTACACTGCACCGCAGACAATCCACGGCAGTGGAGTCCGACTCACTGGAGGTACTAAGAGCAGTTGGGCTGTGGTTGAAATACAGTGCTAGATCTGCTCCCCCTCAGTGGAGCCCTAGGCTATGTTTTCACTCGAGCATTTGGCCACAATGCTAATCGCGGGTGGAGATCGCTTGCGATTTTTCGTGCCCGTGATCGGGAGCATTTTTGGTCACTATTTTCGGCTGCGATTTTCAGCCACACCCGATCGCCCCTGAAAAAATCATTGATGTGATCCAGTCATGTCTATGAATGCATCTGCAATGAAAAACGCGATCGCGCACAAAAGGGGGCTCATCGCAGGCAATCTCGTAGAAACAAAGCTTAAACCTCACTACCTATCTTGCCTGGATACCAACTTTGACTTTTTTTGACAATTTTATTCATTTATTGTCATTCAAGTGATATCTTTCATTTGACATGAGTTTTGTTTGTTTGTTTTTTTGTTAATTAAATTATGAAATGTATTTATTTTTTATAATTGTGTTTCAAACATTGTTATATTCAGGATGTCTACTAGACCCTTGTATGGCCATATTTTGGGAAGTTACAGGCTTACAACATAAGAAACATTTTTCCATTACAGTCCATGGTCACTTTTGGTACAGAAATGCGGACCTCACCAGTGCGCTAGGGAGAATAATCCATTTTGGAAAAGGAATGTAAAAAAATGTGAAAAGAATGATGAGCTGTGAATACTTTAAGCATGCACTGTAATGTGATCTCTGCCATTACTGCTCCGGCTTCAAACGTGGTTAGTGAAAATATTTTATACTAGTGGCCAAAATATAACCCTGTGTGGTGGGTTCCATATTGTGACACAATACATAAGTTTATAATGGAATTATTACATGTATAAACTATACGGTGTCTCTATTGAATGAGACCGCCCATAGGCGTGACTGGCGCTTCGCTCTGCACGGGCGTTTAGTCTTCCCGCCCGCAGCCCCTGTGAGAAACGATGATCGCTCCTCGCCGCCTCCGAGCTTTGCCGGACCCGCAGCTCCTCCAGGATCCCCGGGTCCTCTGGAACCTCCTTGCCACTGAAAGGAGACAAAGGGCTGAAAACACCGGTAGTCGGTGCGAGCAGCCTGAGGTGACGGCCGACATGCAGGAGATCCTTGCCTACTGGCTGCAGGAGGTAGAACCCGTTCAGAATGATCGTTCCTATAGTATGACCTTATTACAATATTAGTGAAGTCTCCGGTGGCCATTTTTATTATATGCACCATACCGGGCTCGGTAATGATGTACAGGAGGTGCTGGCACATAGACTGGGCAATCACTTTTCTGTCTTTGTGTCATTGCTATGACTATGCCAACCCTCACAGAAGTTATGGAATATGCTATCGATGCCACAATAACCTACCTACATACATGACATCACAATGTGTGGGCAGGCTGGCATGATTATTGTTCTTCTGATGGGCAGGTGCCATCTATGTCATGTCATCTATATATTCAGGCACTGGATAAAATTAGATACAGTTTTGTTGGGGTTGTTTCCTTCCTGGATGGGCCAGGAATGCTGAATGACATGTATCAGATTCTCAGCAGCCACATCATGGGATTTGTTCAGTTTCAGGTCTTGCAGTGTTAATGCAATTTGGCCACAAAAATTTAGAAATTAGCATTTCTTGTGCTGATGTCCCAACCACTGTGGCGGATGGCATTGGCAACCACCCCATGTTATTACTGTAAGCAAAATAGGGGTGCCCCCGTCCACCCATCTGAATGGGACCATCTTTAATTGGTGTCCACTCATCCAAGTAATTGCCTGACCCCTGATAGACCACCCCCAAAGGTATGTTGTCTTGTTATTAGTTACCTTACTCATAAAAAAATAGGATTTTAGGCACGGGGAGCTCATCAACGACAGGTGCAAGGTAGTTATGTATGGATGCTACAATCCTATAGACATCTATGGTACTTTCATACATAACCCAATTAACCCATTGACCAGTACTATTGAGAAAACTTCCTAGCAGCCAGAGCACTCCTTATCAGTGGTTCCCAACTTTTCTTCCTTAATGCCCCCCTTGCCTGTGTCTAAGACAAGCCAGAACCCCGACACCAACTCCTACCTGCATGCTCACATTAACCTCCTGGGCGTGAATCAAACTGCACCCGTGCCGGGATCGGGAGCAACCGCCAGCCCCATGTCTTCGGCGTCATTGGTGACCACCACCAAAGGCAGGACGGGGGGCTGCGTCATAGACCTCTATGTTAATGGAGGGGGCGTCGCTTTTCTCCCCACACACCGCCAGCGTCAAAATTGACACCGGCGGTGTGTAGAGGGCTGGGGACAGAGCCGGCAATCACAGCAGAATGCAGCCGTGATTGCCAGGGCAGCGGCTTTTCGTGCCATAAAAAATGTCGCGAAAACCCCTTAACGCTAGGGAGGTTAAAATTTATTTTCTGGGAAGTGACGTCACAGTGCTCCCGCCCTGGGATAACGTCCACCCCCTCCTAACTTGCAAGCACACAACCCTATTTATATCTCCAGCAATTGTGGGGATGATGCCATGTTTAGGGGCTTTGTAATTAAATCAGATAGTGATATTTTCTAAATTAAATTCCACCTTTTCTAGAAAAAATTTAAATATGGCACAGTCACAGTTAACATTTTACCAGCCCGATTCCAGCTCTGGATTTTGACTTTCAGCAAATTTTATCACCTTGAGCTGGACTCAACTTACAGATAGAGGAGGGGAGAATAGAGCTGAGAGAGGGTGTCAGGGCCTATTGGTAGCCACTGCTCTTAATCATATACAGAGCCATGGTACATATTAATAGTACATATTAATGGTTGTATGGGAGTATTTAACCCCCTAACATTTGATTGAACATAATAGATGAATAATGAGCTACCCCACATTAAACTTATAGAAGATACACTTGTAATAAATTATTAGCCTACTGTATTATGAGGGAACACAAAGTTGCCGGTGTGGCATTGTGTCTCCTTATCCTACCTGTTTAATTTGCTTATGCTTCCAGAGTCAGTTTTCTAAACTAAGCCATAAGTTTGTAGTGGCAAATTCGAGTATGTGCTGTATGACACAGACTAAAGATGATAACAATACGTAAACATTTGCTGCTTTTGATTGTCAAGAAAACAATATTGTTTTTATTTTCTCGTTTACATTTTAGGTGTGTGAAGAAGAAAATTGCGAAGAAAATGTATTTCCTCTAGCAATGAGCTACGTCCGAAAATGCTTATCCTTGTTTCCAGTGGAGAAAATACATTTACAGCGACTTGGAATAGTGTGTGTCTTCCTTGCATCTAAATTGAAGGAATCGGTGTCATTAAATGTCTCCACTTTAGAATTTTATACAGCTGGCTCTGTTCCTGCTTCTGAAATCAGGGTAACCTCTTTTATCTATATGTTTAACTTGACTACAATTTTTGCAAAGTGTTTGCAGCAGGTTTCAATGTGTGAATGTGATTAGTGATATTGTCATTCTAATGGAAGTTTGACCAACCACTCACTTGCCTGAATTATAATATATGAGTACTGGTCCCTTAACTTCAGAAAAGGAAGTATCACAGTGGGGGACCAATCACACCCCTTACAACAGTTCACAGTCTATTGGGCCACTTCCCTAAATGAAGCCATACACAAGGCGATTCTGCCTCGACAGATGAGGGATCAACTTCAGCGGGATGATGTCATCCCGCTGCAGCCGGCCTCTCAGCTGGTCGGTGGGCACCCTTTGTGTGCCGGCCATTACTTTGAATAGGACTTCCGTCCGCATTCAAAGTAATGGGATCAGCCAGGAATTTACCAGCATGTCGGATCACCTTGCGATCCGACATGCGGCAGATTCCTGGTCGATCTCACTAGGTGGGGCCACCCGATTTTAGGCCAAGTGACCGCCGGCTTATTGGCAGGAGTGCACATGGCCAGAAAATCGGGTGCAAATCGGCCTGTGTATGGCTACCTTTAGGCTCATTTAAACGGTCAATTGAAACGTAAAAAGTTGCACTGGTTTGAATTTGGTGGGCAGCTGCCCATAGGGCTAACATGGGGGCAGTTGTCATAATTCCTGCAAAATGTTTTCACCTGCTGCACACTTAATATTAACAAGGATAATATTGTACCTAAGCATTGAGTGATCATAAGTAAAGTATAGAAGCTTTGTCATTATGATGCAGTTAGTCATATAAAATAGGGATTGGTAGTTTTTAGGCAACCTATGTAAATGAGAGGGTTTAATAAGTCCCTTTTTTACATCACCAGGGTCCATTTAATGTACAAAAGATTTAAAGACATTTATGTCAACTAACATAAAATAAAAGTATTAAAAGATAATATTCAAATCATAGGAGAGTATGGCTTAACAGACTGGAAATCTTTGCATAACCTAAATAATGCATATTATACACACATACAATATATATAAAATTTTCAGACAAATTTGAATTGGTTTAGGCATGTTTTTAGACAGATGTCTAAAAATATTAAAACTGATGGAAAACGTGTCACTTCAACTGTTACAGCGAGTAAGTAGAAGGGTTGTTCATTTATTTTGTTTTTTGTCAGTGTGCCTATTGGTAAATATTCCAAAAGCATCTTTTGTGAGCTAAGAAGGAAAATAATAAATATTTATAATGCCTTTGTCCATAATATGTATTTGTATATAAATAACATTTTCTTTTAGACTGATGCCTGACATTGTCAAATTAGTTTTGAGATTTGATGTATTGATGAATGTACCCTATTTCGCAGACCATAAGACATCTATGGTTTTGAAGAGGAAATTATAAAAAGACTCACATATAAAATGAATATACAGCAAGTTTCAGCAAAGTGTGCAGGGCTGGACCATGCAGGACCCTTTAGTGTTTACCTTATGTCACGTTCCAAAGAAACTGCAGACCATTACCCTTACCTCCTCAGGGCTGAAAGCTGCTGACAGGAGAAAGGCTAAATAGGCTGCACTTCCAATTCCTATGTGGAAAGAGCCGCTCTTGAAGAATGTACATACAAAATTGTTAATGCAGCAAATACATTTACTGCTGGGACAGCCAAAGACTGTATAAACTGAGAATATGTAAATAGCATGTTGCAGGTTGAGCTGCCAGTGTAAATTAAGTTTCCATAAGTTAGCCCTATGTTAGCAGTCAATATCAATATATAATATATTCCAGCAATGCACACTCTACTATAGATAGTAATTTTTAGGGGAGCTGTCAGGGATCGGAACAGAGGTGGTTGACCAGGTTAGATGGCATACACTGAAACAGAGAGAAGAGGTACAATAAGATTTAATGGGAGGCTTGTGCTTCAATAAGGCTCCTTTCACACTATATGTGTTGCGTCATGTTTTTAAAAAAGCACACTCTGGTGCGCACGTCTCTTTGTGGAAGGTAGGGCCCTCAGAAGCGATTTTGCATGGTTACTTACTATATTATCCACATTCAACTGTTGGCTTTTGCCCTCATTGTCATAAACACTGCCAAAGCACCCTCACAGAGAAGGGTGCAAGAGCAAACACAGCACACTGAGCGCAAATTATTCATCTTGCAAATGGGGCACACAGAGGGCAAATGGCGTACACTACAAGCAAACACAGCACACTGGGCTTATACTGCACACTGGTTTCAGCTAGTTTGTACAGATTTGGAGGGCTTTTTCTTTTGAAAACAAGCTATAGTATGTGTTTCCTGTTCAAAAACATACATGTGCATGTTCAAAACCCATAAGTATTTGCATATGCGGAAACGTATGTGTTTAAAAAACAATGCATATAGTGTGATAGGGCGCTAACAGAAGCAAACTCAGGTACAATCCTACTAAGGAGCGGCCTCTGCATGCTTCCACAGTCAGCGGTGGCAACAAGAGTCTCAGTGTCCTCCAGAGCTCTGTATCTGAATCTGTATTGAAGGGGTGACCAGGTTAGGTGGCATACACTGAAACAGACAGGTGAGGTACAATAAGGTTTTAATAGGAGGCGTAAAAGATTCCAGGTACAAGGTACAGCTTCAAGATTCAGCTGCAGATCCAGAAACAGGAATAAAATCAGGAACAGGATTTAGGAATAGATTCCAAAACAGGTTCAGTATTAATGCTAAGGCCTATGTGAGACCGGTATACCTTACCCAGCTCACACTGCAGAAAATAACCTGCTGGTGATCAGGGATAGCACACATTCCTTACAGGAGCATTCTAAATGTGCTACTACAAATAAGCTCCATAACTTTTAAACCTCCTCTACATAGACCCCCACCTTTATTAAACCCACATCTCTACCCTAAATACAACTCCACAATAAAAGCCCTTTGGTTGTAATGAGTACTTTAATGGCTTGTGTTCTCTGCTTCTTTTTCCTCGCGGTGGACACACTCTGATAAATGGGACAGCGTTCACTCTGCGTTATGTAAGGGGGGCTGTTTGTGGAACGCCGCACCTTCATTGCGGCGCCCTGTGGTACCGCCAGAGACAGGTCCATTGCAGATGGACGTGTCTTTGTTATGCTAATGCAATGGCAGGAGCATACCCTAAGCCATGCACTAACTGTCCACAGGTTGCGGAATAACTGTTCTCAAATAGTGTGTTTTTGGACACATGGTCGTTATCTTTTGTTTATATGGTTTTCTCAACATGTGTGAAAGCATATACAGTTGAGGTCAAAATTATTAGCCCACTCCCCTTATGAAATTAGACAACATTCTTTATTTCTCCATTAACAACAAGTTATTGTTTGTTATTTTGGAAACATATACACTATAAAAACAATGTCCACTAAGTTTAATATTTTTTTTATACGCCTAGTTGAAAGGGTAAGGGCAAAACACATCCACAGATATTAATAGTGTCCCCTTTCTGAGCCACAACTGACAACAATTTCTTACTAGGTTGGCATAGGTCTCCTGAGGGATTATGGCCCATTCTCCCATTGCAAATCCCAATTCCAAATTGCATGATTTTCGAGCATGGACATTCACTTTGAGCACCCGCCATAGATTCTCAATAAGAATGAGGTTTTTGCATCCTTGAGGAACTGTTGGACCAATTTCTCTGTATGTTTTGGGTCATTGGCTTGTTGAAAAAAACAGTGCTGACCTAAGCCTAGACTACAAGCAGGTTTCTGCATATTCTCCCTCAAAATGTCACTTATTTTCTTTTTTCATGGTGCCATGCACCTGAACAAGACTCCATGAGTATAAGGCTGCTAAACAGCATGATGCTCCCACCACCATATTTAACTGAGGGAACTGCTGCTCTCCCTTTCTTCACTAAACATAAGCAACATCCATATGCCCAAACTATCCCAGTTTAGATTTATCAGACCAAAACTCCAAATGTGCGAACTCGAAATACTCGAAAGAGATTGTTGTCATTTGTGGGTCAGAAAGGGTATACTATTGCCAATTATGACCAGGGGGCTAATGATTTTGCATGTCAATTTTTTTTGCCCTTTCTTGTTTCAATTTGTTGTATCTTTGTTGAAGCGCCTTTTGATGTTCTTACAGCACACTTTTTGGGTATGAGGAATCAGCATGGCACATTGGCACTCTTCTTTGCAGAAACATTTCAAATATGTCAGATTGTGAGGGCATCTCCTGTGCACAGTCCTCTTTAGATCACCCCACAGATTTTCAGTCGGATTTAGGTATGGGCTCTGGCTGGTCCATTCCAAAACTGTTATCTTCTTCTGGTGAAGCCATTCCTTTGATGATTTAAATGTATGCATTTTTTTTCCTCCACCTAAAAGATTTCAGTTTGTTTTGCAATTAAGTGGTACAGTTTATAGGTCAAATTAAAAGTGTAGAAAGTTCTGAAATGATTTATCTTTGTTTAATTTTTGTACAGCACAGGAACCTGACATTAATATCCAATTTAGTACAAATTGAAGATCCGTCCGTTGGCAGTTCCTCCACCTCCCGGCTAACCTTATTGCAGGGAAAGAGAAGGCGTGGTCATGCCTTCACACCATAAGATGTAACCATTTTTTCCTGTGATTTTGGGTCAGGGAAACTGGGAAGTGAGTCTTATGTTCTGAATAATACGGCAATATTAGTGGACAATGTTTTTATAGTGTATTTGTTTGCAAAATTACAAACGCATTTTGTAAATGGTAATTTTCATGGAGAAATCGAAAGTGTTGTCTAATGGGGGCTAATCATTTTTGCCTCAACTGTAGGTGTGGGCTATGCATAGAAAATTTTACCTAGGACTATTTCAAAGTAAAAAGTGAAAAAAGTAGTGCAGCAGTGCATTGAAATAACCGTAACATATAACAACACATTCAAGTGTAAATGATAGAACTTTTAGAAATGGTTTTGTTGTTCTGTTCTCACAGCTCTAATAAACCTCCCATAACAATTATACACTGGCCATTTCTTTGTCATAGGGCAAACATACAAAATCAGCAGGGGATCTAATATGTTTTTCCCTCACTGTGTATGATTCACTAATAATTTACAATATATTTCTGTTGCTTTGTCTGTTCCAGGAGTGGGAACTGAAAATACTTTATCAGTTGCGCTGGGACTTGGAAATCATAATACCTTATGACTTTCTAGAATATATTTTGGAAAGGTTTTTATTCTCCACAAATACCCGTGCTTCGTTGACAAAACATTCTCGAATATATATGACAATATGTGCTTTTGGTATGTATCAGCAAGCCAGACATCAAACACATTTTCCATAATTTTTTTTACCTTCCTGGCATCTGTTTATGTCAATAATTTAAAATATCAAATTTTGTGTGGAAATTTGTTTTTTTTATATTGTACTGCTTTAATAGTTTACTCAAGGCCATACCAACAAGGATGTAGTAGACATTATGGGTATGATAAATTAAAGAAAAAGCTACCGTATTTGCCAGCGTATAAGACGACTTTTCAGTACCTTAAAATCCTCCCCAAAGTCGGGGGTCGTCTTATACGCCGGGTGCCGCAGGCAGGGGGTGCAGGGGACCATCTATGGGAGCTGTGGATGGATGGATCTATGCTGCCTGCGAGCTGGGCTGCGCGATGGCTGAGATACATTGTATCTCAGCAGAGCAGAGCAGTGTTACCATGGCTAAAGGACGCTTCTCCACAGAGAACACACGCTGTAGAAATAAAATCTGTGTCTAACTTTGAAC
>CM070033.1:120210427-120224525 GCA_036250615.1 Ptychadena robeensis
CCCAGTCGTCTTATACGCCGGCAAATACGGTAAATATGTTCTTTGGACAGTATTTTTCATTTCCCGCTTCTTTCAAACTTTCACTGTGAAACAGCTAATTGTTGCTTGCAAATATTTTTGCTCAATGAACTCATCTATCAGAAACAATTGTAAGTAAGCCGTTGGGTCATTGTGGGGCACTGCCTGAGCCTTACCTATTTTATAGATCACCAAGTGTGCACATTACTGAAATCAATCACAGAATCAGTGTCTTTACTCCTGAGAAATTCTTATTGCTTAATTCTACAGTGATTCTAAACCATTATGGCTGTTTTTTATTTTTTCTAAAACACCTTTTGCACTAAAGAGATGCCTTATGAAAGTCATGGATCCGTCAAGTTTCCGGGCACTGTTCAGGGTCGGCAGCAGGCGGACACATGGTCAAAGGTTTGTTCGGGTAGTGAACAAAAAGTAAAAGTGCAGGCAGTGCTCTAGACAAAGCTCTAAGGCAGGGGGCAGCAACCTTAACTATCAAAAGAGCCATTTTACCCCCTCTTTCCCTACAGAAAAACAGTTTGGAGCCGCAAAACATAACACACTGCTGCAAGCAATTTTTAACATGGAATGTAAGCATCTAAAGACTTGGATATGAATCGCTAATGCATGGGTGTATAATGTGCAACTTATGCATGAGCACTAATTCATTGCTGGTACACAATGCAGAGCATATAACATGAGAGAACCCAGAAGACTGGATATAAAAAGTAAGCCCTCTACATTTTTTTTGTGTTTCCTGCTGACACACATAGCCCCTCTTTTATTTTCTTCCATGGGAGGTGATGCATAATCAGGCCCCCCCCCCCCTTCCAGGAGGGAAAAAAGCATGGAGCTGCTCCTACAGCCAGTGATTTTGAGAGAGCCACAACAAGAAGACTGAAGTGCCTGTGGGATACAGTGATGTAATCATAATGCAATCTGTGTAACTTTGTCAGGTCATGTCAGGGTATTTCCAGAGGACATCCAGCCTTGTAGGGGACCAGGTAAGCCCCTTACAAAGCTACACTCAGTGTGGATCAGGGTTACCTCTTTGACTACTGGAAAAACTGAGCCACATTTGGAAATACTACCAGAGAGGTGAAATAATGCAGAAGAACTTTTGCACACTTGTTTGCGATATACTCTGTTTGTTAATTTTTAGCTGCAATACATTGCTTCATGATATTGTTTCTCTCCACAGACAGTAACATTGCAGAATTTGCTCCCTCAGTAATTGCTGCGGCATGTGTTGCTATAGCTATGTTCAGATTAGGGTTTAATCTAAACACTGAAGAAGACCCAATGACATATTTGGCTGAAGTAATTCAAGCAGATACGGTATGTACAGTAATATGAAAATTGAGTTTTTTACTATAAAAAAACTGCAGCACATAATACCCTCTTATACTTTGTGTCCAGTCTAATGGCATCTTTCTGGGTGACAATGAAAGATCAAAGCTTGCAGTGCATCATATTAGGGCTTTCCTTTGTTTAAACTTGGCATTTGACATGCTGAAAAGGAGAGTAGAAACAGATGTATTTTGGCAGATGTGTAGAACTATCATAAATCTTTTTGTTTTCAGCATTCATGGTAAAACATATTACTTTGTCTTTTACATGTGCTATATGCTATAGTTGAAGGTTTTGACACTGCAAATCAAATAAGGCACACATGCATAGCTACATGCATAGCCTCATTTTAGCTTTTGTATCAAAAGAAATAGGATGTCTTCAGGCTACGTTCACATAGTTGTAAGCACATACTGTTTTGAAATCTTTCATACAAAAGAAGTATTTTAGAGACTTTATCATTTAAATGATACCTTTTATTTGTTTAAAATGTTATATTTTTTTTACATAACTCAAATCGTTCAAACATTTTCATATTAAGGATGTCTACTAGACTCTTGTATGGACATATTTTGGGAAGTTACAGGCCTACAACATAAAAAAAAAAAATTTAGTCTATGGTGCACTTTTGGTACAGAAATCTGGACCTCACAAGAGCGCTAGGGAGGTTAAATTGATATTGTAAATTGGAGTAATATAATAACATATTATTGTTAAAAAAGTTAAAAGTTCTCTTATTCTGTGATGATTCTTATGGTTTAAGCTAACTGTGGTTGATGCAGGCTATATGCATTAACTTAAATTAAGCTATTCACAGTTATTCTGATTTTACAGAATTTATGATTTCCTTTTTTTACCATTTTCCAGAGAATATGAATAACCCAAAAACTTTTCTTTCACACATGGTTAGTGGTTAACTAAGGCCATACAGACAACTGTGTTAACCCCTTTTTTTACCCATAATCACAAAATGATTAAATGTTTACACTGCCTAGTGATGTGGCACGATAACTTGGACAGTGACTGATCACAGTGTGGTGATGTCACCATGCTGCTTTCGGGCAGTCGCCGAACGGACAGGAATCGCTATGTGTGCCACTCACACATGGATTCAAAGTAGAGAGAGCGACCAGAAAACAATTGTCAAGGCTGATCGTCATGCGACGACTTGTGGTGCTGTTCAGGTCGAGGTGGGATGTCACCCACAAAATCGCCCAGGGATCTATATGCATGGTTTTGCTTGTAGTTAGTGGGTATGTATAAAGGGTAAATGACTTTCTGGACTCCTAACAAACCCTTGCATCTTTCATCCAGTGCACTAAAGTTTTTTCTAAGTCAAAGGGAAAGCCAAAGAATTAAAAGATCTATGGACAAAGGTAGTTGAACTCTACAAAACAGCAAAGGGACATAAGAAAATATTGAAGGAATTAAGAATGACCAGCAGCAGTATTTAAACACTAAACAAGAAAATTTGTGATTTTGGTGAAATCAAATCACAGTCAAGTAGACCCAGGGTGGATAAAAATAAAAAAAATTTGATTTTTTGGATTTAAATCGGATTTTTTGGATTGAAATTGATTTTTTTAAAAAGACTTTTTGAGGAATATATGTTACCATCCCAAGGTTATTCCATGATGAAATAAAGATTAGTTTTTAATTATATAGAATAAGGCTGTATATGTTTAATTTTTGGGTAAATAAATTCCATGAATCCACTCACACTGTCATGCTCTTCCAGAGGTGTTTGTAAGATTTTATAATCAATAAAACTACACTCTCAGATGTATAGTGGCCAACATCCCAAAAACATTAGACAGAAGTTGATGATGGCATAAACACATCACCCAAGATTTCCCCTTGAATAGACAAGGGCGAGGGGACAGGTCACTCAATATTTAAAAGCAATACATGTATTATACACAGTGCAAACAATGCAGTAATGACCATCATATCAATCAGAATCAATGCACAATGTTGCGGATGTAAACACCCTGTTAGACAATTAAAATAGTCCAAATGGCGCAAACTTCACCCCAACGCACGTTACGTTGAAGACTTCTTCAGGGGGTACGATATGTAATTTCAGCGGCCAAATCTACATAAAACAAACAACGACACAAGGGGATCAGTCAGTGAATAACCAAAACATGAGTGGGCACAGACCCTCAGGGGTTAGCCACATCCATAGATCAATATAGGGGGAAAGACATGACTTCTCAAGATGGTGCCCCCACCGCACTGACCCCAGCGGGGAACGGAGAGACAGACAGACTTTAACCCCATAAATGCCGTGGGTATCTGCGTACAAGACCGATTTTTAAAACATTTACTTTGGTAAACATGATCAGTTGATGGTTTGGGTCGTTCTTGTTAGGCAGATCACCAGTGGGGACGCCATCTTCAGAAATCACGTCTTTCCCCCTATATTGATCTATGGACGAGTGACCCCTGAGGGTCTGTGTCCACTTTTATGTCAATTTGGTTATTCAATATGACTGATCCCCTTGTGTTGGCTGTTTGTGTTATGTAGATTTGGCCGATGAAATTACAAATCGTACCCCCTGAAGAAGTCTTCAACGAAACGCGCGTTGGGGTGAAATTTGCGCCATTTGGACTATTTTAATTGTCTAAGCACGTGTAGAGATATGTACATCCGCAACATTGCGCATTGTTTGTGATTGATATGATGGTTATTACTTAATTTCTGGCACTTTGTATAATACATGGATTGCTTTTGTGTCCCCTCAACCATGTCTATTCAAGGGGAAATTCGGGTGATGTGCTTATGCCATCCTCAACTTCTGTCTGTTTTTGTAAGATTATTGGGCAGTTTCTCTGCCTACAAGAAATTATCACAGATGCTTGGTTTACTTTTGCAGTTCTCAAAACTAAGTGCAACAGAAAAGATGTCCAAATATGAATGATTAACCTAAACTGGGGATAAAAAAACTAATATGAAAAGTTTTTATTCTAAAAATCTTCATCTACTTGCATTTTAAAATTATACCAGCAAGAATGATCGATTTAAATCAGTTTGATTTAAATCGAGCCTTACTGACTAGTGATTTAAATCATGATTTCAATCGGTTTGATTTAAATCAAATCCACCCTGAGTAGACCAACTAAAATTCCAGCCACAACTTCTTGTTGCTGTTTTAAGATGGCATTACCAGAAGAAAGCCATTACTAAATGCCACAAAGTATCCCACTTACATTATGCTAAACAGCACAGAGGTGCCTCAAACCTAAAGACTAAAATTAAATTTTTGGGTCACAACCATAATAAACACAAGGCCTATGATGAAAGGCACACAATTCCTACTGTGAAACATGGTGGTAATGTTTAAGCGATGTGTGAGTTACAAAGGCACAGGAAATTTGCTCAGAACCAATGGCAATATAAAGGTGCTAAGTTATCAAAACATATTGGAGGGAAAATTGCACTCATCAGCCCTGAAGCTGCACATGGGATGTAGTTGGACACTCCAACATGGCAACATTCCAAAACACAAAGCCAAGTGGACCTGTCATTGGCCCCAGCAAAAAAAAGTGAAGGTTCTGGAGTGGCCATCTCAGTCTCCTGACCTCAATATCATTGAATCCATGCAAGACAGCCCAATAATTTATAGGAACTGTAGGCTTTTTAGCAGGAAGAAGTATCAGCTTCAGCCAACCAATAACAATGAGTGACAGAAAAGTGTTTGTGATATCATTCATATTCTCAAAAAAAAAGGTGAAGAAATCATAGTCTGTCTGGGTTTGTGAACTTATGATCACAACTGTAAACCGTGGCTATCATTTTAATGATTATCAATGTAAAAGCATTCCCTTGTACAATCATTCTTTCAGGTTCTAGGGTTTAAGTGACAGATCTCCACTTTCCAAGGACTGAAAAATAACTCTGGAACTCCAGAGCGAGAGTTTTATCTTATGGTGGCTCTGGTTATAGATGGTAACTTCCAATAGACCGTTTTCACTTGGGGTGTGAGCCTGCTTTGATGAGGAGGCATACTAGGGATTCTGTTAGTTCAGGGGCTGTGCTGCATTGTACTCATTAGTTTGGCAACTACAAGCAAGGTGGTAGCGCAAGAACTTCTGGAAAGGACCTACTAGATATTTCTGGGTGATTCTGAATTGTTTGTGCATATAAACAAGTAATAGGTATGTAGCCTAGGTTTAGAACAGAGTGGTTTGAAATGCTGAACAGATATAGACAGGTTGTTATACAAGACTGCAACCAGTTCACCAGAACCAGAGAGGGAGGGATTAAACATGGTCAGTCTGACTTATATTCTCAACGGTCAGTTTTCCCCCCTTGTCACTTAAGCTAACCATACACAGGATGACTTTAGCAGGATTGATCTTAGATTTAAAGTCAAACATCGATCATTTGTACCACCGCAGTGTGCTCGATTTCAACACGATTGATTCCTTTTGTTATTTACTTGCACTATGATTGGTGCACATGCTCTATAGTACCATTTCATACAAATCCATCAAATACCTAGAAAAACTTCAGAAACTCCTTCAACAGACTAAAATGAACCAATATTTGTCACTTTTCTATAAATGTTATACTCGATTCTGCTTTTGGTCAATCTTACCAGATATGTGGGAATCCATCCCTACTATCAGCCTAAAAATCAGTATATGGTTTATGGTAATTTGGGAGGCTTTTGTCAGCTGCTACGGTAGTAGTACCCAAGTAGGGATTTTTATTTTTAGGGCTTTTTTTTCCTATTTTTTTGGGTTTTCCTCAGACAGTTTTTAGATGTCCTGGTGATTTTATTGTTATCCTTGACAAAACTCGTTTCCTACATCCAACATTTTTTTTTATTTTCCCATTACGTGAAGCAGCTGTATACTAACATGATATGGTAAAGGACATAATTGATCATCATCTCTTACAGGGTTTTTTTTTATGTTATAAGAGAGAACCACTATCTGACAGCTTAAATATAAAGTGTTTCAGCTAGGGTTTAAAAGTTGGACTGCAGTTTGAGGGGTTAGTTATTACCTTGGAAAATTTCAGGGTCTTACTACTAGTGATATATGAGCCAATCAAGGACAGTAACTTGTAGTGTGCTTGAATAGCTCCACTTAATTCAATATTCAATTTGCATGCTAATGTCTAATTTTTTAAATCTTGTTGACCATCTCTTTAAATGGCTAACATTTCACAGATTGAAGTGCAGAATTGCCGAACAAGTGTTGAGCCTGTTTTAAATAAAGTTATGGCGACCTCATGCAAGTTCCGCAGTTACCTTACTGAAACAGTACAAGAGCCTCATAGTCCAGGATTACGCAGTTAAATTGATACCATGGATTTTTTTTCAGTTTTGTCTGAAGTTTGTAAAAATGAAAACAGCTGCTTGGCCTAAAATTGTTTATAGGTAATTATTGGTAGTATCAGTAATGTCTTTCAGACCACTCTACCCAAAAGAAACACTTTTTAGTGAAACTTTATCCTCTTAAAAGGGGCCATACGTTAGTTCACTATGGCTTTTGAACTTCACAGATTACCAGAATATTATTGCAAAAATGTTTACCATTTCAGTTATCTTTTAGGCTTTTATACACAAGCAGATTCAATTGACTGAACAGGAATCTCATTATCGTCAGTTACAAAACATGAAAACACATGTAAGGCATTTTTCCGATTGGATTCTTTTTTTGTGAGTATATGGTGATGGGTTTGAAGCTTCTAGTCAATTTGCCTTAACCTCCCTAGCGGTTGAGACAAACCCTGTTCGTTCACCGATCAGGGTCCTCTCAACCGCAGGGGAAGCTGGCAGCAGGGAGACCCTATGCCTCCCCAGAAAGCTGCAGCGATTGTCTTCAATCAATGTTAATGGAGGAGCACCGGCTTTCCCTCTCACGCAGCTGGTGTCAGTAATGACACCAGCTGTGTGAAGAGCTCTGGAGAGAAACCAGAAATGACAGGCAGTGTACTGTGTACACTGCCTCGATTGCCCGTATCGCGCCGATAAGGGCAGTGCGCTAGGGAGGTTAATATTAGTATAGACAACATGACTCATATATAGCTATTTTTTTTACTATCATTTACAATTCATTTATCACATTGGTGATCAGAAGTATAAATGCATCTGTGAACAAGGCCTTCAATTTTGCACTTAAACCAATAAATAGTAGCAAGACAAGTACACACTGAATATTTAAAAACAACTGAAATGCTATTTATGTTTTATTCCAATAAGCACAATTAAAGGTTATATATGAGGATTTTCAAGGCCATCCATATAAATGCACAATGTACTTTATAGACATGTTCATGTGATTTTGTGTGAATGTGTGTAGAAACAGGGCGGCCCCATAGACCTCCATGTTATTGGAGAGGCAACAGTTTCCCTTCTTACATCGCCGGCAGCAATAGGGAGGGCGGGTAAAACACTATGTACGGGCTGAACAATAGAGAGGTTAAAGAATAGGAAACTCATGTTTTGAATGTTAATAAATATATTGCTGTGTATATAAAGTTTGTGTAACAGGCTGCACATTATTTACACAGATAGTTGTTAAAGCTAAGTTTTGTATTGGATTTTACACCCTGAAAAAAATTATTACAAACCTGTCATATCCTAGTGAGCTTTTTCTGCATCTCTCATATCTATACTTTATTTTATAGTGGGAGGATTAGTATCTAAAAGGTTAAAGTAAAAGTGTTTCATCTTCTAGCAAGTCCAAGTTAATATGCACTCCAGGACAACTGGGCCCTTTTCATGCAGCATTAAAGATTTAGTAATTAAAAAATACATAAAAAACACAAAAACATTACTATATATTACTATAACTATATTCACAGCCATTTGGGAACTGCTTATTTACCACTCCAAACTTACAGCGAGGTAGAAAGATCAGACAGCTGCTGATAGCTCTAATGAAGGGCTTGTATTTTTGTGTGTGAATCTAGCCTAACTGTTTAACAGATCGCTTGTTTTTTCATCATTTTTATTGTCCACACTATGAAATTTGCACGTGGGAGAATTAAGCTGGGTTCACACTGTTATCTGCTGATTGTGGAGTTTATCTCACAGGATACCTTTTTTTTTTGTTTACAAGTGATTACACATTGATGAAAATGTCTTAAAAAATCCAAAACAAACACTCACTCCATGTGCTTCTTAAAGCAGTTTTAAACTGAAAACATAAAAACAACAAAACCGCGATCCCTGTAGAGAAAAATCCCATACTTACCTACCCCTCTTCCTCGCTCCAGAACTGACATGCCTGGAGTGTCCGATCCCCCAGCATGTAACACAGAGGAGTAAGACTCTTACGGTGTCGCTCTCTCCACCAATCCAGATCAAAATCCAGTAATGCTCCACCCCTCAAGCATCACTGGATTCAGATCTGGCTGGCTGCCATGCACAAGGGAATTATGGGAGGCAGACCTCAGAAGTTCACTTGTAGCCAGACCCACATGACAGGAGGGACGGGAACCCCAACAGCATTGTGATATATTTCACGGGTAAGTATTTTTTCTTTTTTTTTTTATCTCCGATCTGCCCTATTATCGTCACCAATAATAGATAGCAAATACTGAGGTGGTAAGTCCACTTTAAAATGACAAACCAGGCTCTTTTTGGAATAAAGGTGCAAAGGAACAAACATGCCCCTGCCAGGCATATAGTCTGGTAAGTAGTTTGGTTGAGTGAAAACAAATGAGCAATACTAGACTCTGTGGCAGACCTGGCTGGCCAGGCCAAATCAGGCCTGATGCAAAGGAGTCTCTTTCATTGAGGCAAGGGGCAAACTAGTCTGCTGGTGGGGGGAGGGGATCATAGAGGATCCAGGACTCATTAACAGGGTAACAATCAAATCCCCACCCTGGATCCCTGGAACCCCTTTCTAAAGGGGGAGGGTAATAAAAGTCCCTAGAAATTAAGTGTTGCACACTAATCATTAGGTCTACCCTTTAACACACTACGTTTACAATACATAGCGTAATCTTCTCCCATTGGCAATGTTTACATGACGAGACTGCCAATATAGGTTTGCTCCCAGTTTTTCTAGCATAAAGATTACCTCAGGTAATGGGTTAAATTGTCCTGAACTCTGTGTTTACTGAAACATCTGCAAATTTGGTTTTAGAAACCCTAATAGGGTCGTAGACCTCAACCCCTACAGAAATACTGTCCAGCAGACTAAACAGATAAAAAAAAACTGTTACAGGGGGAAATCATAAAACCAAAACCTACTGTGTTATTGCTAGAGACAGAATCTCGTTCCCTCGCACAAACAGATTATACCAATATGCTAAATATTCTGTAATCTGCCAAACAAAAAAGAACACAATATTTTGGCTTTTATATCCTTTACTCAGTCTAGTTGATTTACGCCAAACTAGAGCATTGGAAAATCCTGCCATTAATCTCTTCTTTCCAATAGCATCAGGACACATGCTAGTGTTATGGGTCTTCAAACAATTGGATTTCTAAAGCAAAAAAACCCACACAGAACTAAGCAATGTCATGGTTAAAAAGAAAAAAATACAAGCCAAAGACTGAAAGACTTCCAGGAGTCTAACAGCTCATACAACAGCTCATACAGTCCCATTTTCTACATGGGGGTTTAGTCCATACCCATGGGTGCTGAGGTCTCTACATCTCTGGATTTAGAGTTTATCAGTTCACGGCGAATCTCATTAGTTATCTGAGGGTGATTCTGGATGCGCAATAGTTCCAATAAAGCCTCCTTTTGTTCTGATGAAATATCTTCCTTGTACCTCTGACAAAGGGTTAGGAGACTTTGATGCCACAATACAGGCAGTTCTCTCCGGTCTGAGCGAAAAGCCAGGAAATGAAAGACCAGGGCATCAAGTACTCGGAAAGGAAGGGCATACTTCTTATCAATCAACAGTCTCAGGAATATACTGTTTGCTCCATTATATTCCATCTCTGCGATTTTCAGCATTGCAGCGCTAGAGTAACAAAGACAAAAGAATTTGAAAAGAAGTCTCTGAAAATGTAAAA
The DNA here is from genome assembly GCA_036250615.1 of Ptychadena robeensis. Classification (NCBI taxonomy): domain Eukaryota; kingdom Metazoa; phylum Chordata; class Amphibia; order Anura; family Ptychadenidae; genus Ptychadena; species Ptychadena robeensis. The sequence continues at coordinate 120,220,786 of CM070033.1, forward strand.
AAAAAACCACACACAAGTAAAAGTGTAAAACGGCAAGCATAATTATATATATATATATATATATATATATATATATATATATATATATATATACATATACACTGAATGGAATGCATACTTTCTCTGCAGCCCTTTGATATGTCCTGTCCATACAGGCCTCTGCTTCTATAAGGTTTACAGTGTAAACAGCAAGCATTTTGTACATATCCAAACCAAGAATTTACTTAAAAATGTGACAGGTTCCATACAATCAACTTTTCTTTTACCAAAACTATGTCATATCTGGGTAAAATTTTTTTAAAAATTGTTAACCCCCAACATTAAATTCTTAAGCTTGTTTACATTCTTCGTTGCTGCTCCACCACTGTAAAATCTGCAGAATTGAAAAGATTTTATCTCCAGTTTAGTTTAATTTAAACACAGATCTTGATAGAACTGCAGACTAGACTACCTTTAGATCACTCCATACAATTTCCTTTAGATCTACCAACAACTACCGCATTTTTTGGACCATAAGACAAACTTTTTTGTGGGGGAAAGAGTGCCTGCGTCTTATGGTCCAAATGCGCAACCCCCGTGTCCACTAGGCCACGGGTGGTCGCACCTTGGCTTCCTGGCTAATCTCCGGCTCTCCCATCTGTACTGTATAATTTCCTCCTCAGAGCCCTGCTGGCATAGGCAATGAAGAGAGAGAGAGAGATACTGGGTGTGCCTTATGGTTCAGTGCGTCTTATAGTCAGAAAAATACAGTATGTAGTGCCAGGGCCTCACTGACAGAATACATTGTGATTGGAAAGTTTAGAGAGGTCCTCATATTACATGGTTTTGGGATAAGAAAAGTTGATTGTACAGAAATTGTATGGTAACATTGTAGGGTTTATGGGGGGGGGGGCTTTACATTATTTAGTCCTATCTCTGAACTAGCGACATGCCAGCAACTAAGTGGCAGAAGAGAGCTAGGATTAGTGGGAAACTATACAACCTAATGCTTGTTAAAACCAGCTAAGTTCGCATTTAAAAAGAGAGTTAGAACTCCAATTAAAACAAACGCTTACATAATTGTACGGAAACTTTTTGGTGTGTGTTGAAGAGGCTGCTGAACAAATGCTCTTTAAAAGCCTAGTTTAAACTTTCTTTTAACTTCTGATTTAAGCTTTCACTTGCGTGAACAATACCTAAAACCCTTAGCAGTTCTCATTCTCAATAACAATTTGTGTTTACTTGCACAACTACAGCATATTTGCTTAATTACAAAAAGAAGAGTAAAAGTCCTATTACATGTTTAGTATACATATATTCTGCCAGTAAGACTATGCACACTAATTTAGGTGGGTACCTGGAGTGAAGTACAGGGATGGAGCATTTTGTTAGAATACTTCCAATGATGACTGCTTCTCTTAAGGTGCATGTTCCAGACTCACAAAGAGGTATGAGGATTCCTAAAAAGAAAACAATACACAACAAAAACACACTTTAGAGTCCATGTAGGACCTATGAATCATGCTGTCACTACTAGGTGGAAATGGACACCAAGTCACCAACAATATGAAGAATATTTACTGTACCGTAACAAGAGCAGAAACCTATGTTGTTCAACCATATTGTCTTAAGATGGAAGAATTAAACTCTTAAGATGGTGTAGAGTCTATTATACAAAAACCTAAGATCCAGAAAAGGAGAACAGACCCCTTAAATTAACAAGGTTCCAGCAGGACCAAAATAGTGTTAAAGATTGCCAAAGAAACCACAGCAAAACAGTGTTTAGATTGGTATGTCTAGTAATCTGTATAAAAAGGAACAAACTCAGAGATAGACAGAAGGTCAATACAATATGACCATTATACAGATGCCTAGGAAAAAAAAGAAAAAAAAAAACACTTTAGGTTCACCAGAACGGAGGCTATAGAGGCAGCGGATATCCATACACGGAAAAGCCCAAGTCTAAAGCTGCACAGAATTGGCAGAACTGCAAATGAGAAAGCAGATTCTAGATAAACCATTATTCCTTTTTTTTCTACATCCACACTACGGATTCAAGAGCAACTTCTTCTTGGTGGTGCCCTAACACATTCAGGCACTAAATAGACAATGGTGGAAGCGGAACTTCATATTGTCCAACAAAATCTCTAAAGTACCAGCCCAGTGCTATGAAAGCTTTAGTGCATGAAGTCGCCCAGTCCACAAACAGATGGTTGGTTCTCTATCCCTAAAGTAAATTGAACCTTAGCAAGTTTAGTTCCTTTACTTCAGAGGGATAGCAATAAATTGTCTTCAAGAACACTACAGAAAATGATTTAAGACACAACCGAAAAAGACAATGGTCCTGCTGGAGCCAAGGGGGAGAGTGGATCAAAAAATGTTGCAGCACCTTAGAAACACCATATTAACCTCCTGGGCCTTGTGCCTATTTCACAGTAACCCAGAGTATAGCTCAGGGCAAGTATTGTTAGTAAACAAACTTACTCCAAGCTACACTCCGGCGAAACGTCCAGGAGGTTAAGAAACAAGCTGGGCTTGTCCAGCTGACAAGACATAGAAAATTCTATATTAGCCAAAGTGTTTCATGAGGAACGCCCAGTGTTTGGCTCTGGCAACCTTCTCAGAGGAGCTCAGCTAGAGCATAACTAGGTCCTACAGGACAGCTGCGCTGGTAATAGCATCAGAGAACAGCTACTTACTGACAACAGAATGTCTTGAAATAGAAATTAAACAAGCCATCTATAAATGGTTTATAGTGGAAGAGAGAGACCAAGTTTAAAGATGAATCAAGCGCTATTCACTACCTTGTAAACATACCTTTAAACCAGGCACCAGGCTTGAATAATGCTTTTTTAAGAGCCATGTAAAGATGGAAATTGAGACGCTTGTACTCTGCAATGTCATCACGAACGCGAGGCAGTAAAACAAGGTTGTAGAAACGTTGCGCCATGCGTTCTGGCAAGTTAGATGAGAAAATACTGGTAGGATCATAGAAGACAACACATTAGTTTAAGACATAATGAAATTCAAATTTGAAAAGCTAGGCTAAACACTTACCGGGTGGACTGATACATGGCTGCAGCAGTCCAGGTCTCAGGCTCTGTAATGTACAGGATCTGTTCCCAATTTGCTAGGGCTGGAACTATCTTGAAGGCTTTTGGGAGTTTGCCACTACGATAAGTTGACAGCACCTGGAAAATGGCAATAAATATGTAATTCAAAAGTGAAATCTGAATTCCAGTCTTTCAGTGTTCTACATGAGTCATCTTCCACAAAAGTGATTTCTCCCATTTCTCTGCACACCTAAGATTTCACATACTATAACACGGAAGGCTGGCATATTTCCTGTCCTGTTCCAGTAATAACATGTTTTTAACAGATTAAAGCGGGTTTAAACTTAAAAAAAAACAAACAAAACATAATATTCACCTGTCAGCAGTGGAAAGCCTGGTAAAATGCTGCACAAAAAAAACAAACATACTTATCGTCCTCACGTTTTCATTTTTGGCGAGAGCATCTTAACTATTTGCGACCAGGTACCATATCCGCCAGAGGCGAGCATCTCTTCCCCCCTCCCAGATGTGCACCGCTTATCACTGCAACGCAGGTGATAATAATGGGTGACCTACGAGGTGCTAGGTCTGCTTTAACACTGACAGAAATGTATTTCTACAATAGAAGCAATCAACAAAAACCGGAGTTAAGACTTACCGGTAACTCTTTTTCCAGAAGTCTTGTCCAGGACGGCACTTATGAGAGAA
>CM070033.1:120224625-120242377 GCA_036250615.1 Ptychadena robeensis
TCGTTCCGCCCATGATGCAGCCGCTGCTCTGGTGGAATGAGCGGTGACAGACAGTGGACACGGCATCCCCCCTCTAGCGTATGCGTCTTTGATGGCAGACCGGATCCAGGCTTTAGTAAACTCCATATAGGACAAAACCATGTTTCTGACATCCAGGTTATGGAAAGCTGACTCCCCGGGGTTGGCTGGACTGGGACAAAAGGACGGCAGGACAATCTCCTGTGATCTATGGAATGGCGAGGCCACTTTAGGCAAGAAGGCCGGATCCGTCCGGAGCACAAGACGATCCGGAAAAACCCGGCAGTACGGCTCCCTGATGGAGAGGGCGTGGAGCTCACTAACCCGCCTGGCCGATGTAATAGCCACCAGAAAAAACGTTCTGATGGTGAGATCCCTGATGACCGGGGGTTGAGGCAAGGGGAACTTGGCCATCGTTTGCAACACTAGCAAGAGGTCCCACTGTGGAACCGCTCGTTGAGCCACTGGTCTGGACCTGGCCACACCCTGCAGAAACCTGTAGACCGGAGGTTCTGCGGCTAATCGGACATCCAGGAAACAGCTAAGGGCGGCTACCTGAACTTTCAACGTGCTGAGCGCCAAACCCAGGTCCATTCCGCGCTGGAGGAACTCCAGTATTACAGGTAGGGAGTGAATGTCATCCCCTGGCACACAGCAAGGCAAGAACACCTTCCAGATCTTACTGTAAATTTTCCTGGTCACCAATTTACGGCTAGCTAGGAGGGTGGAAACCACACCTGGCGAGAACCCTTTTGCTAGGAGGGAGTGCTCCTCAAAAGTCAGGCCGTCAGTTTCCAAGAAGTGTCCTGTTTCTGCTCCACCGGGCCTTGCCGAAGAAGGTTCCCCCAGTCTGGAAGGTGAAAAGGTTGATCTACCGCCAATTCCAGGAGTCGGGAAAACCAGGCTCGCTTTGGCCAGAAAGGAGCTACCAGAATCAGGTTCAGGTCTTCCCACTGGAACCTCTGTAGGACCGCTGGTAGTAGCGCAATTGGGGGAAAGGCGTAAGCCAGGTGAAAGGGCCAAGGATGACTGGGTGCATCCAGAGCTTTAGCGCCATCCCCCTTGCACAGGGAGAAGAACCGAGGAATCTGGGCATTCCTGCTTGAAGCGAACAGGTCCACCTCGGGTGAGCCCCACCTCTGAACCAACAATTGGAAGGCGTCCGGGTGTAAGGCCCACTCGGTTTCCCTCAAGCGGTTGCGACTGAGAAAGTCGGCCGAAATGTTCAGAGAACCCTTCAGATGTACTGCTCTCAGAGATGGGAGCACTGACTCTGCCCAGCGACAGATTCTGCCCGATAAATTTCTGAGAGATCTGCAACGGGTACCGCCCTGCTTGTTTAGGTAAGCTACCGTTGTAGCGTTGTCGGTGTAGACTAACACATTGCAGTTCTTTACCAAAGGCTGAAAGGCCTGCAGGGCGTATCAAACTGCCAATAGCTCTCGGAAGTTTGATGAACGATTCGAGATGTGGGGGTCCCAGGAACCCTGAGCCAGGCGTTCTTCCAGGTGGGCCCCCCAACCCCAAGCACTTGCGTCCGTTACCACTCGCACCGGATTGCGGAAGGACCAAGGTAGACCTTCGGCGAGCACCTGAGGCCATCTCCACCACCACAGAGACCTTACCACCTTTGTAGAAAAGTGAAACGTCTGTTCCAAAGAGGCCGGCTGGCCATCCCAGTACAGCAATACCTGTTCCTGCAGTGATCTCAGATGGGCTTTTGCCCACTGAACTGCCGGGATGGTAGATACCATAAGACCTATGACCCGCATGGCTCTCCTGAGGGAAATGGTTGGGTGGTGCTGAAGGTCTGACACAGCTGCTACCAGCCGGCGGCACTTGTCTTCCAGTAGGTACAGCTTCTGGGTTACTGAGTCCACCCAGTACCCCAAGAACAGAATCCGTTGGGTAGGCTGGAGATGTGACTTCCCTTGGTTTATCAGCCAGCCTATCCCCTGAAGGAACTGCAGAGCCTCGGTCAAGTGTCTCTGAAGCAGTACCTGGGAGTCCGCGAAAAAGAGCAGATCGTCCAAGTAAGGAATGATGCCCATTTGCTTCAACCTCAAGGGGGCTAAGGCCTCCGCCATGACCTTTGTGAATATGCGAGGTGCTGAGGACAGGCCAAAAAGGAGGGCTCGGAATTGAAAATGGAGAGTCCTTCCTCCCCACCTGACTGCCAACCGAAGATGCTTCTGATGACTTGAGTGGATGGGGATGTGAAAATAAGCATCCCTCAAGTCTACCGATGCCATGAAGCACCCTGGCGATAGAAGCTGTCTTGTTGTAAAGATAGTCTCCATGCGGAATTTTTTGTACTGGAGAAACTTGTTTAAGTGACTCAGGTTGAGAATGAGTCGATATTTCCCTGAGGGTTTTTGCACGACAAAAATGTGTGAATAAAACCCCTTCCCTTGTTCGGAAGGAGGCACAGGAATCAGGACCTGTTGGTCCACCAATTCCCACACAGAGGACATCAAGGCTGCTGCCCTTTCCTGACCCCTGGGAGGCTGGGTGAGGAAAAACCTGGTGGGCGGAGGCCCGGAAAATTCCAGCCTGTATCCGTGATGTTTCAGGTCTAGTACAAAAGGGCTTGGATTGAGCTGGCTCCATTGACCCTGAAACAGAGACAGCCTTGCCCCCACCTGACCTCTGGAGTCAGGTGGGGGCAAGGTGGGGGGAGTCTCCTGACCTCTGGAGACTCTGGAGCTGGATTTTTGCTGGGCTGGGGGGTTGAACAAAACACCTTTTTTGTTACCCCCTTTGTTACCCTGCCAGGGCTTCTTCCGGACGAGCTCCCTATTGCGGAACTCCGTGGTCTTCTGAGTCCGAAAGGGCCGCTTGATCGGAAATGACGGCTTTTTAGCCGGGAAAGCCTTCTTTTTGTCCGCCGTGCGGTCTAAGATGTTTTCCAGTTCTGGACCGAACAAAAGGTCTCCAGAAAAGGGAAGACTGCAGAGGCGGCTCTTAGACCCTGCATCTCCAGCCCAAGTCTTGAGCCACAAGGCCCGCCTAGTGGCAATAGTGAGACCTGTGAGCCTAGCTGATAAACGCAGAGACTCCACAGCTGAATCGGCTAGAAAGTCAATAGCCTTGTACATTACTGGCAACCCCGCTAGGACCTGCTCCCTCTGGGTGCCTGCTTCCAGGTGGGCTTGAATCTGTGACAGCCAAAATTCAAAGTTACTCGCTACACAGGAAGATGCCAGGGCTGGTTTCATGCTGCTTAACCCTGCATCCCAGCTGCGTTTAAGTAGAACCTCCATTTTCTTGTCCATGGGGTCCTTAAGGGCCCCCATGTCTTCGAATGCTAGGTCCGTAGCTTTAGCCACCTGGGAGAAGGCGGCATCTACCTTCGGTGTTTTGTTCCAGGGAAGGTCTGCATCTTCAGAGAAGGGAAATCTCTTCTGCAGACCTCTGCTGAAAAAAAGATTTCCGCTCTGGACATTGCCACTCCCGCTTGACCGTTTCCAAAAGAAGTGGGTGAGCGGGAAAGCATTTACGTTTGTGACCCCCCAGGGTACGATACATTTTGTCATACAAGGTCGTGACCACCACGTCCTCCTGTATGTCCAGCGTCTCGTATATAGCCCTGAGTAGTTCGTCCACCCCCTCCTGGGCTAACCGGTAACGAGCGGCCTGGCTGGTGGAATCTCCTTCCCCGCCATCCGAGTCCGCGCCAGACTCCTCACAGGCGAGTCCTGTCTCTCCTTTCTAGGAACCCCGGAACCACTAGGGGTGACTTGGGGAGCTGGTGACCCCCCAGCTGAGGATGGACCTGGCGCTTGGATGCATGGACGGAGTTCAGCCAATATCTCTTTAAAGTATGAAAAAAAAAGAGGCCATCTCCACTCTCACTGTTTCCAGGAGAGCCTGACCAGTGGCAACAAACGAGGGGATCCCCTCCTCTCTAACAACCTGCAACGCCCAGCTCCCCACCGGCTGCAGGATCCAGGGTAAGAAATTTGTCCTTACAGGACCGGACACTACATTGTCCAGGAGCCTTTGGGTGAAGGTCCCCTCCGGAACGGAGGAAACACAAAGACTGACCAGGAACGAGTGGGCGGGAGATTTAAAGTCTTGGGTGTTGTGTTTCCTCCCTCCGTGGGTGGGACTTCTCTCATAAGTGCCGTCCTGGACAAGACGCTGGGGGAAAAGGTGCTTAAAGGTGACTTTTTTTTGTAATGGCTTACCCTTGCTGTATTGAACAAGCCCCCTAGCCCATATATCAATATTCAACAAAACAATGTACTCCTTCCAAAACCTGGAGGAAGAATGGGGGTTTCAGAGTTAATAGAATTATTCCCCTTGGAACCCCCCATTCTTCCTCCAGGTTTTGAAAGAAGTACATTGTTTTATACAATAGACGTAATAGAGGAAAGCACTACAAGACCACTCACAGATCTGCCTACTACATTTGGCTTACAGGACCTCTTCCCTTCTGCCTCGGACTTTATAAAGAAATTTGCTCATTAAGTCATGACTTAACTGCTTAAATTTCTGATTGCTTTGTGAGGCGAAAGAAAGAAAATGTTATGCAATGTTAATAAACACCAAAAAAAGTATTCATATACAATAAAAACATAATTGCGGTCTGTTATAAAGTGCAGGTGTTTAGAATGCCTAATGTTGCCCTTTCCTTATGCCTAAAGACCAGGCCGGCTAACAAAATCCCACCTCCTTTACTCCTTTATACACTTCTAACACTCGAGGGTCCAACTGAGGCATCGGTCTTCCTGAAACCTCCGACATCACAGTTTCCACTTCTGTCTGTTTTTCTGTAATTTTTTCCATGATGATGTCAGCAAGGGTTCGTCTACAAAACAAAAAAAAGAGGATAACTTCACTGAAAGCATACCATGATGGCATTCTGACAGTTATTGATTAAACAATTGACAGTTTTTTTCCCATATTGGCAATACAAGAAGCCCATGCTTTCTTATCTTCCTGAATTGCTGCAGGAGCTGGAAACAGCAGCCCCAACACACCTAAGGGGGGAAAAAGTGTGTCTTATAGTATGAAAAATAATGTATTTAAAGTGGAGGTCACTCAGCATTATCGGCTGCAGCTCAGCCGTTATAGCGGACATCCTTAATTCCTAAAAAAAAAATATTATTCTCACAGCTGGAGGGTAGCTGGTCACGAGTTCTCCCCTCCCACTGCATTACCCCGCGCCTAGGCAGCCGAAGTGGTGTCTGGGACATCTCTCCCAGGCAGGAAATCATCAGCAGCTGATCCCCCTCTTCACACACACAAGTCTCTGCAGCTCCGATAGAGAAGAGACAGGGAAGGAGGTGGAGTGAAGGGGGGAGGAGAGGGGGGGCAGTGAGGGCGGAAGTGTTTGCAGGTCTCCAGGAGCTAAGATGCCGGCATGAGAACTGCAAGCAAGTGTAGTGAATATGGTGTGAGTTTTTTTTGTGTAGCAGTTTTCTAGCATCTGAACTGCTGAGTATTGTGTCTGTTAAATGTACGTCTGGTTTTTTCATTTGAGTTATATGTGATCAGTCATCTCCAACTCTACATAGCTATAGATACCATAATAAGGCTACTCACCTCATGGGAGGATTTTTATTCATAAACATTGCGATTGCTTGCTCATCTTCAGGGTTCACCTCCACATCTTCACTGTAGGCTGCTGCATCCATAGATGCGGCTTTCTCCAAGGATGGCCATTCTTCATCCTCTGAGTCCGAATTCTCAGCTTTACTTTTGTAATCTACATACAAGGAAAGCAAGGTCAGATTACAGGTCACCCCAAAAATTGGATACATATACTTTAGAAAAATTTTCATCATATTTCTATCCTATCTGTCCAAAGGTTGCAGGAAAAATCCAAACATACTATCAAAATAAACCGCATCCCCATCCAAAGTAACTGTACGGCTGATTCTCTGCATCACGCACAGCCGATCTGCAGGAGAATCGTAGGTAAAATTAAACGTCTATGCCCAGCTTAAGACATAACTACATTGCTGTAATATAAAATCTATTCCACAAATGATCTTTCAACCTAAAACCCCTGAAGACAACTTAGTATTCAGGAGATGCAGTCTGGCTTTTACGTCTGGAACAAAAACTATTCCTCAACAGCTACAAAGTATTTAAACGTTGTGCCCTAAATGCTTCTGCAAACCCAAATATTTCCTAATAAAAGTAGCATCATCTGTAGTCATTGCAGCAGTGTTGTAGCAGGTCGTCGGCGCATCCAAACGCACAGTGGAGCCCTAGCTCATTTCTGTGCATTGCTGAATGTTGACACCCAATTTCCCTCCGTTTAATGACAACGCACTTCTGGGTACATACAGAGGAATAGCACTAATTACAGGTGATAATCTATACAGTAATGAGCTCATACCCAGCACAGTGGTTTTCTGCTTGCTGCTCTGACTGCCCGCTCCATGCTCGGCCTCCAGTTCTTCCTGCTGTAGCCTGGCCTGCTCAAGGATCTTACGGGACAACTTCTCATCGACATAGTTATCGTCCTGCGAGTCATCACCCTCTTGCCGTCGTTTCTTAGTTCTATTGCTAGGTCTGACTGCCCCGTCCTGTAGGATCTGATCTGCAAGGGCCTTATGACGGGGTGCTGAGCCCCGAGAACTCCGCTGCTTAGGCATAGCTGTCTACACGTGTCTACAAGCAGTTTCCGCACACGCGCCCTGTCACTTGGCTCTCGCTCCCCTCGTGAAACGCAAATCTAGACACTAGAGCGAGATATCGCGAGACTAGTGTGAAGCCATTGTGAGACTGGTGTGCGGCTATCTTAACATTGACACATATAGGCGGAAAGGCTTCAAGAAAATGGCCACTTAAGTAACACTAGCGTTAGATATTGTTTCCGAGCACGCGATATATATTTATTACGTTTTAACAGAGGCGACCTATGGCTTTAGAAGGCGCCAGTTGAACTTCCCAACCCTCTCCTCCCAGAAAACATGGGGGTAACCTGGTAAGCGACAATATAGTTACACTCCGACCAGTTTTTGCTTTAGATTTCGTTTTATTGCACAGTGGAAACCTTAGTTATTTGAGTCTGTAAAGTGAAAATTATGTGCACACTAGCTCCCTTTCACTTTTGTGTCATGTGGTTCTTGGTTTACATACATGCGTGTAATGCTAACCTCCAGGAGAATAACAGTTTTCAATCTTTCTGGGTTGTTTCCTTTCTCTGTACCTTGCTTAGCAGCTGCATCAGGGTTTTCTCTTTCAGGATGGTATACTTGGCGCTCTAAGTCATAAGCATTTTAATATGTTATAACAGGAAGAGTGCAGGTTTTTCATGTCTGACAACAAATATGTCATGCTTAATAAACATTTTCAGTAACCCTTTTTTTTTTTCTCAGTGTGACTCAGGTTCCTTTAGCAGAAGGAAAAAGTGTTCAGCAGACAGTGGAACTTCTTACTCGCAGACTGGAACAGCTGGGCGCAGAGAAGCAAGGAACTTTCTATGTGGACTGTGAGACCTATCACACCGCAGGGGCCAGTGTTGGACCCACAGGTAAAAGAAGCCAATTTATGTTTTTCATTGTCTTGATTATAGATGTGGATAAATATTTGCTAAGTTTTTTTTTAGTAAACAGACATGCTTGTCTAAAGGATTGACAGTATGGTCTACATTTTGTCAACTTTGAACAGTTTGCTAGTACCAAACTGTCTCTTGCCATGTAGTTTCCAAAATAAGAACTGGCATAGTTCATTCCTCTTCTTCAGATACCAAATGAATTGTGTACAAGATGCATTAAATTCTTTGTCCGTATTCCAGATATCTGTTCTTGAAAAAAATCTGTGTTTGATGATTTCTAGTAACAGGAGAATTAATAACTTCTATACACACAGTACACATCCTCTTCTATAGAGAGGGAGAAGGATGAATGTACCCCTATCTATACTGTGTTTGATGATTTCTAGTAACAGGAGAATGAATACGTTCTGTACACACAGTACACATCCTCTTCTATAGAGAGGGAGAAGGATGAGTGTACCCCCATCTATACTGTGTTTTGATGATTTCTAGTGACAGGAGAATGAAGAAAATGAAGAAAAAAAAATAGCTACTACAGATAATATTACCAATACTACCACACAGTGTAACTGATGAAAAAACAATCTTTTTCTTTCCAAAGACAATTCCTTAAATTTGATTCCCTTACCCTCCCTCTTAGAACCCCCTAAAACCCCATTCAACCCCATCAGAAAAAAAGCAAATGTCAAAAATACAGTCCCTGTGCACCTAACTTCATCAGTGACAGGCATAAGCATTTCAAGTCCTCACATTCTAGGTGTCATTGATGAGAAATTTAAAAAATTTTAGTACCACTTTTGCCACTCAAATCCTGAGTAAGTAAGGATTTTTCTTCTCCTGCATAGCAAATTACACCAGTTGTTGCAGAACCTACCAGCTAAATATGACAAAGGTTGCATTGGTATACTTAACAGACAAAAAAGGAAAAATCATACTTGGGGATTACCATATATTCTTGAATATTGGCCGAGTTTTTCAGCCCCAAATGTTTGCTGAAAAAGCCCCCCATGGCCTGTACAGGAGTCAGAGTAAGGGCTTGTTTCCACTTAAGCGGAAGTCCGCGGTTGTGCACGGCGTGGATATATCCGCGCCCATTCTGTTCAATGGGCTAGTCCCCGGGCGCGGTCAGGGGGCGGCCGCCGCCTGAAAACTCAGTCGACGAGTTTTTAGGCGGCGGTCCGCGCTATTCCATGGCCGCCCAGCACTGACCGCGGCCATAGAGGTGAATGGCCGCCGCTAAAAGCCGCATGAGATGCCGGCACAAGTGGAAACAAGCCCTAAGGGTGTCACTTACCTGTCCTGGATGTTCGCTGGTTGGCAGGCACAGGCAGCTTTTGTGAATGATCCAATACCTCCTGACATCAGCTGGGGTTATGTAAACAAACGGCACAACATCACCATCTAGTGGACTATTTGTTAATTTTTACTGGAAAAGATGGAATTTCAGTTAGAAAACTCCACTACTTACAATTTAAACATGAAAATAATTTTCCATTCCATGTATTGGACCCAATAATAATAATAAAGACTTTTATAAATGGAAACTTATTTTCATGTTTGAATCATAAGTGCCTTGAAACCCCATCCTGTAATAACGATAAACCTGTGTTCTCTTAACTTTATTTAGGGGTTGGCACTAAGATTCACCTGTTTGATAAATGTTTAGAGCTTTCTAATGCTTTCTCTATATTTTTCTAATTTAGAAAAGTATGTGACATGTATTTGCATTTCCCACTCTCAGCTTATACTCGAGCATATACGGTTTTTACATTACAGTGATTATTACATTCTTACACAAGGAACCTTTCTTACTTAAAGAGGAGGGCTAATTGTTTTTCGATTTCCTTATAAGGAGTTTTTAGTAGCATTTTCAAATAGTACCTGAATCTGTCTTTGTACCAACATTTAGACAGACAAAGTATAAGGAAGATCCTAAAGGATTGTACTGGCACTATATATAATTGAATATCTACCATTTCTACAGCTGTTGGGGAAAGTCCAGCAGAATAGATTGCTACCGTATACCACCAATATGGCCAACATGCTGTTTCCTATGGCATTTTTTTAGAACTATGTATACTTGAGTTTTTCAGCCCCAAAAATTTGCTGAAAAAGCCCTGCATGGCTTTTACTGGAGTCCGAGCCAGGGAGCCACTTACCTGTCCTGGATGTTCGCTGGTTCCCTGCTGATATAAGCAATGAAGAGCAGAGCGCTAGATAAGAGAGCCTGCAATCTCTCCGATCTATTGTAGCCTGTGAGTGGAAGCTGCACGCTGCAGCTTCCCCACACAGACAGCTGTAGAGGGGAGACATCTGCCCAGCTTCCCCCGCGGCCCCCTCACCCCAATGTGTCAGAAAGATGCCGTAATTTGACTCTCTTGTCACATCTAGTGGCTGAAATTTGGTACTGCAGGGGATTTTTCCCCCAGTTGATTTGAACACTTCAAATATTATTTTTTTCTTTATATTTTTCTTTATAGTCTGAAAAACAGGGTACAAAGGAGTCTGGGTTAGAAAGGCCAGCATTCTCCCAGGGGTGCCAAACCGTTTAAATGAATGGCCATAGCTGTCTACTTCATACATGTTTTCCAGAATTTTTTTCTGTTCCTTGACCTATCCAAAAACAAGATACAGATCATTTACCAAAATATGATTTGTGCCTAAAAGCTGTCACCCACTTTCACCTTTTCGTATTTTTTCCAACTGCTATGGTTGTATTACAGTGGTGGCCAACTAAGTTGATATGGAGGTGTGGCCCTCAGCATCACTTAAGGGCCGCACATAGCATTTTCAATCTATACTGACTTGTATAACCATTTTATAATAAAAAATTACAGCAGGCAGAGCTGGAATAAAACTTGTTTTAAATTCTACTTCAAGCTTTAGGGAACACTGTAGTGTGTTAATTCACATTTTGTGTCCTATACATCAAAGGTTATATGCCCCTATTCTCAGGTTATGTTCCGCAATATATATCATACAATCACCCCTGTTCAATGGTGGAATAATGGGAGCATAGGCACTCGCCTGCCTGCTGATCCTAGAGGAGGAGAGGCGAGGGACTTGCTCAGGCACCATCTGGGTCGCTCATTGACTTTCTACGTACTCCTATCACGTAGGCTTATCGCCTCTCCTCTTCTATCCACTCTATGAAGATCCTGGACGAGGACCTGTCAGCGGGAGATGAGCAGACAGGTGAGTTCCTATGCCCTATGCATTAACGGTTAGGTTTCAGGGGCCCCAAGTGGAGGACTGAGTGGGGCCGCCAAAAGGTTGGGCACTAGGGTTGTATAATCTTGTGAAAAACTAGGTTATAGGAAACTGAGTAATGAAGGAGAGAGCTGCATTATCTGCCTAAATAAAACTGATTTTAATAATGACTTTGCATGTTATACTTTTTCCTAAAGCCCCCCATACATGTGTAGATATGCCATTGATTCCCCAAAGATTGGTCTTTATTTAGTGAAGCTGACAATGACAATAGTGGAGTATAAAGTATATTGTGCACACAGTTGGTCAGGTTGTTTCTCACTTGTTTGTCATTTTTCAATAACCTTTTAGGTCAATCTGGGAAGCTTCTCTACATCATGCACTGTTCTGAACACCCTCTCAGTACATTTGCTTTGTTTGAAAATGGACCTTGCTTAGTTGCGGATCAAAACTTTGATGTGCTCATGATTAAGTTAAAAGGATTCTTTCAAAATGCAAAAGCGAACAAGATGGAGACAAGGGGTACACGGTACCAGTACTGTGATTTTCTTGTTAAGATTGGTACAGTTACTATGGGACAGAGTGGCAGAGGAATATCTGTAGAGGTAAATGTGTCATTTTCTTTAGTTTATTATTCTCCTGCAAAATGTGTCCTTCTGTAATATAATAGACAGGCTACCCAAGGTTTGTTTGATATG
The DNA here is from genome assembly GCA_036250615.1 of Ptychadena robeensis. Classification (NCBI taxonomy): domain Eukaryota; kingdom Metazoa; phylum Chordata; class Amphibia; order Anura; family Ptychadenidae; genus Ptychadena; species Ptychadena robeensis. Next base: position 120,236,068 of record CM070033.1, read on the forward strand.
CTTAAAAATCACATTTGGATGCTACAACTTTACTGCAATACATCAGGTATCAGATAAGTAAGATTTTTTTTGTTTTTGGACTTTTTTGCCATATATAAAAAAAAAAAAAAAATGAGAGCCATACCTGTCACGGACGTCACTTCCGGTATTTGAAATGTGTTTCTTCTGCATTCTCAAATGCCGGAAGTGACATCACTTCCAGTGTCGGATTTAGTTCTTGCTGATTTAGCAGGGAGAGTGTGTTACTCTCCCTGCTAAATTATCACTGTTGTGCAACCCCTGAAATGCTGCAGAGATAATCGCTGCAGCTTTCCGAAGGGTATGCAGGCTTCATGCATCATAAACGCTAGGGTGGTTAAAGATTTGGCAGCTGTGCAGATGCAGTGATGAAAAGAGCCACATCTGGCACGCGAGTTATAGGTTCCCGACCGCTGCCCTAAACCCAGGGTAGTTTATTTTTTTTCCCTAGTTTTTGTTTTTTTAACTTTCTCCGTATTAAGAGCAGTAAAAAAAAATTCCAACCCTTGTACTACATGAAACCAAAATAGGAAGCCTGCCTTTAACTTATCTATAATGCTATCATCTGTGTTTGACTTTTCCCCTCTTATGCTTTTTACATCACAGATTAATGCTACATAGCAGTGGGGGTTATGTGCAGTGTGAAGTGCAAATGTCATTTCAGAGACTTGAGCAGAGAGATGCATATTTTGTCTAGTTGATGTGCTGACACTAACACTAAATGTGCAGATACTCGTGCCTGGCTCTCTCTAAGCAGTCTCGTGAATACCATTACTGTTTCATAGTAATGTTTTATAATTATTGGAAAAAGGGAATTGTGCTCATTGTGAAATAAATGTGAGGATGGTTTGGTCACTGAGAAATGTCTTAAATATTACAGAACAAAACAGGTAAATGTGATTTTAATTTTTTTTTGTAAAGAGTATATTTGCTCTTTTTAAGGTGTTTTTAGATTAAGGTTACTGTTTTATATTAAAGCAGAAATGGGCCACAGTCAAATGTATAACTGGCCTTTCTGTTTTTTCAGGTGGATTACTGCCCCTGTGCTGTGCCAGGTGACTGCTGGAACCTTATGGTGGAATTTATGCAGAGTTTTATGGGCAGCCATGCTCCATCTGTTCCCCCTGTTTTTAGTGCCAAACCCGATGCACTTTACACACCTGCAGATACTATGATGCAGTATATGGAGCTTCTGAATAAAATCCGTAAACAACAGCAGGGTGCAGTGGCTGGTATGAGACTATGACAAGGTTACAACCATTAAGCTGGCCATACACCTTCAGATTTCTCTGTCAGATTTCCTTTAGATCAGATCAGATCTACCAACAACCATGTAGTATAGTGTCCTCCCTGATAGAATACATAGTGATTGAAAGGTGTAGAAAGGTCCTCATATTACATGGTTTTGGTAGAACAAAATCTGATCTGAAGTAAATCTGAAGAGAAATCTGAAGGTGTATGGCCAGCTTTAGTCTTATGCTAAAAAGCATAAGATCTGTTTTGACTCAAATGTTATTTTCTTTATTATCCTTGAATATGTGCTTAACAGAAATTGATGTTTTCGCGAAGGCTGTGGATAACCTGAGGTATGGACTTTTAGGACACCAGCTATGATCCCTTGCTTAGTTGGTTTAATAAAAACAATGCATTAAAGCAAATGTTACCAATTCAGAAACTCATTCACACTTGGGGGTTGTTTCCATTATACGTTGGGACCCCTTATACGCTTAGCGGGGATCCCAACGTAGCAGATAGTCTTACCTGCTCGGCGGAGGATCTGTCTTCATGGTGCCAAGCCGCTCTGCTGATGTAAGGCTCAACGTAGTCGAACATGTTGAGCCTCTACACCGGCGGATGTGTAAACGACAATCCGCCGGCAGGCAATGTCAATCTGCTACGTCAGGATCCCAACGTATAATGGAAACAACCCCTTAGACCTCTGATCACTTCAACCCATATGTTCCAAGAAATTCTGCTACCAGGAATGTATCATTTGTCATGGACAATCACTATCCCACCCATGTTGTTAATCATTTCAGTTAAACTTTTTTCATGGGCTTTTCAGATGCCTCTATATAGTCTTAACTTGGCATTAAAGATTTCCAAAGTATGGTAAGATTGTTTTGGTGGGCTTTTTTTGCAACTGCACACAAATTCTCAGCTATAGTCCAAGTCCAGATTAAAAGTTCAGTAAATCTGTCATCCTCTTGTCATAAAATTTGAGAAGCCTAACACAAAATAATATACATACTGTAAATCACCATATTGTGTGTAGTATGAATACTTTTTGTTAGCAGTTTTTTTTTCTAGTCATGTGACTCTTCTTTAACTGCAACAACCTGCTCTGTGGGCAGATTTAAGTATTAGGTCAGGCTCCTAAATTAAGGATTGCAGCCAAAAATTGGTTTTATTTTTAAAGAAAGCTTTACATTATGTAAAGGCTTGTAATGACAAAATACATTTGACTTCACTATACTTTGTTAGAATAATTTTAATTAAGTTTTTATCATTTCAAATGTAGGAATACAAAAGGTGAACAACAAACGTGCACATACAGAGAAAAACACGTGAGAACCTTATGTCAAGGAAATCCCAGACACAAACTACAATAACTATTAAAACTTGTAAGAAAACGGCTAAAAGAAGGAAAAGACAGAGGAAGAATAAAAGGACAGACTAGTAGAGGAAGGAAAAAGAAGGTGGGTGTGGGGTGAGAGGCAAAGTAGAGGAAAAAGAAGGATCTCCACTATGAGGGGGGAGAGGAAGAAAATACATTTAGGAGGACACAAGGTAATGGGAAAAGCCCTCTGACCGAAGTTGGGGGTCACTGATTCTTTAAATCACATCCCGCTTTTCAGACAAAGTACGTTTAGCCAGTTTAATTTCCCTTGAGATCTGTCTATTTACTCTTCAGAAATTTTGGGGGTTTTAGCTCGCAGATGATGTTGGATGTAAACAATTGGGCATCAATTACTATAAACAGCATACTGTACCTTATTATTTTACTGACCCTTCACTCCATATTCCTTTAGCTCTCCGTATCTTCATTTAGGTCCAGATATTCCACATGGAACTGATCAAATTGTACACATCTTACCCTCATGTACCATTCTTTTCAAAGTATTACTGAATCCTATAGGTCACAGAATTGCCAAACTTGGAGAAAACGTGCCCGAAAAACATACATATATATCACACTAAGCACACCAGCCCATAGGCCATTGTGTGCCAGCAGTTACTTTGAATGGGAATGCTGGTCCTCCATCCAAGGTTATGCAATTGATCTAAAATGTTCGGACATGTCGGGCGACTGAATTAAGGCTTTAAGCATTAGATAAGTATTAACACTGTTGCACACTTTTTTCTCTGTGTATGGCATGCAGTTGAGTGTTGGCCTTACTCTTAAAAATTCTGGTAAACATTTGGCCACATTTTTCTTGTTGCCAACTAGAATGACCATTGTGAGCTTCTGTGCTCAGATTTCTTGAATAATTATACATTAAACATGATCAGCATTATAACAAGATCATAGAACCTTCACTCTATCTACATGTTTCGCCTGACCTGATGCTGACTGATCTGATTATGAATCCTGAAGCATCTAGTAAAATCTGAATTTTTGTGTCCCTTTATACATTCTCTGTTACTCATTGTTTAGATATAGCTAGCTTTTTATTTGGTTGCCCAACCTGATATAAGGTGTGTTTTGATACATCAGTCTTAACTTTTCAAAGGTATAGAGAAAATATTTTATATGTGCACTGTTCCGGTTGTATATCATTTTTGTAGGGCCATTTCGTGATCATGCTGGAATTTTTTCATTTGTTATATTTTCTTGTCATATTTTCAATTCTGTTATACTTTCTACTTGCTTGTATATAGTTTGTTTAACAAATAAATGCAATAAAAGTTTTCTTGTGTCCCTCAATGGAAAAGCTTTTACAGATATCTTTGGTATTGGTTTAAGAAAAGATTAGAACTTGACCAGGTTTTAAATGTTATGTACCCATTAAGCCCCAACTTTTATGAATGGTATTAACACAAAAAATGTTAATAAAAACATATAAGGAATGTTTTACTTTTGTTTAAATTCACAATGAAAACATACTGTACTCCTTCCAGACTGATAGAATACAATTGTAGTGGTGCAGAAAGGATTTGACAGATTATGTACAATATGGCTGCCCAAAATTGCTTCCAGGCAGTGATACAAACTTGATGGTTTACATTCCGCTTGTACCTACAAAGTAGGGGGCAAACATTCTTCAAACCCTTTTATTTTAGTTTTTTTTTTTTTTGTCAGGTATGACTGAAGCCAAAAGCTAAACATCTAGGCAACCATCGTTCTTTTAGCAGTGACACCTATCTATACTCTTTTTCTATGAGCATTTAAAAGGTATTGTACCAGAGGGAATAAATCTCTAGTACAGCCATAGAGATTGAAAATTTGCAGAATTCCGGTGTTAACCACACCAGGGTCACCGGTGTTGGCTCGGGTGCCGCGGGGTGCAGGGGGTCTTCCCCCCAGAGCCCCCCCCTGACGGGAGATAGGCAGGGCCCTTGAGGGGCCCCTGTGGACTTTTCCTCGCACCAGCACACACCCAGCGTCCTGCGCCCCCCACGTTACCCACCCCCAGCTCACCCTGGAGGATCGGAGAAGGGAGGCTCCCCTTAGAAGGCTTGAATCTCTACGGGCCTGGCGAATACAGAATTGGGTTCAGGCATAAATAGGATGGTCAATCAAGCAGAATTCAGGGCTGGCGGCACACGGATCAGAACGATTAGACGAGCAGGGTCGGGCATACGTATCGGAATCCGTAGACAGATACCGTTCGGGCATCGAGAAGTTGGGATAATCGGATAACCGGCATGGGTTCGGTACACGGGTGATCAGTCAGGAGAAATAGTTCGCACATCACAAGCTGAAATCAGACCAGCACTGGCCACGGGAAGGTCCTCCCTAGTAAATAGTCCAGTGGCTGATCAAAGTCCACACCCTTGAAGGGCTAAGTCTCCTCCCTACAATTACCCTTTTAAGTTCATGTGATCTTGACGCACGCCCCTAGGGTTTGGCAGGCAATGAAGCTGGACTCTTCCATGCGAGCTGGAATGGAAACATGGAGAACACCACCAGCCTGGAACGCCTTCTGAGGGCACTGCTGAGGCAGAGTGCGAGGTAAGGAGACACCCTGGGCAGAGGGGTAACATCCGGCATTGATCTAATATCAGTAGCTTAAATTATTGGATGTTTTTCTTTAACACACTCCATTCTTAAGGCAGTGCTCTACAATAAATAGAAGTGGACGCATTCAGCCTGAGGCTCCACTAGGGCGATTTGGAAGCAGCTGAGGCGCGTTTTTGAGACCTGACCGCAACGCTTCTATTGTCCCTGGTGTGCCTGTCTCCACAGTTGAAGATCGCGCACTGTGCAGGCCTGAGAAGACGTATACTGCGTTTTCAGAGCCGTGCTGCAATCTGTGTGCCAAATGTCAGCCGTGCCAGCCAACCTACTGAAATCGATGGGTGCAGATCGGACTTGATTTGCTCCGGTTTTTTGTCCATTGACGGCACTGGACTGAAAAAAAATGCGACTAGAACCGCAACTGATCCGGACAGAAAACACATGCTTACTGCATGTGTTTTCCCATTTCGTGGTTTCCAGGACAGCCACATGAGAGAAGCTCCACCCGCCAGAGGGAGGAAACACAACACCCAGATTCTTTAAATAAGCCCCTCCTAGGGTCATCTGGCAGTCTTGTGTTTCCTCCGACCGGAGGGACATGCACCCATGAAAGAAGCTAGGTGGGAGCATCTCATGGTGCTGCTCGGTCTGCGGACAAAGTTTGAGCCTTTCCCGCCATCCGCGCTCCTTGGGACCGGTCTATCGGGGGTTTCATGGTGGGTGCCACGCTCGGCGAGAGTCTGGCCTCTTGGGGTCTCCTTCCCCTCGCAGCGGTCGCGCGGTATTCCACCTTCAGCCGGGGTCCGCAGCATGCCTCAGTGCTGCGCTGGCGAGGAGGGCGATGGCTGGCAGCGCGCTGCGTTGCTGTGGAGAGGCGTGGGCTTCCCCAAGATGGCGTCTCCGGCTCCCCTAGCGGCCGGAAAGGACGCGACGCCAGAAACCAGGATGGCTGCCACCGGTCCGGGCGGCCAGCTTGGAGCCCGGAAGTGATGTTTTTGCCGCGGAATTCGATTTCTGAGGTCTTAAGAACAGGCTGTCAGCAGTGGGATACTGCAGGCTCGGACAGCAGTGATGGATCACGCAGTGGCGACTCCTCCAGGTGGCAGCAGC
>CM070033.1:120269477-120289038 GCA_036250615.1 Ptychadena robeensis
TCTGCAAAGATGAGTGGGCCAAAATTCCTCCAGAGCGCTGTAAAAGACTTGTTGCAAGTTTTCGCAAACGCTTGATTGCAGTTAGGGTGGCCCAACCAGTTATTAGGTTCAGGGGGCAATTACTTTTTTACACAGGACCATGTAGGTTTGGAGTTTTTTTTTCTCCCTAAATAATAAAAACCATAATTTAAAAAACTGCATTTTGTGTTTACTTGTGTTATCTTTGACTAATCATTAAATGCGTTTGATGATCAGAAACATTTTGTGTGACAAACATGCAAAAGAATAAGAAATCATCAAATAGTTTTGCACACCACTGTATCTCTGCTATAGTTGTGCTGCATATATTGTATTTGTTTCGGGATTTAGTTTGCATAGCATAAGAAGCATTTCATAGAGCCATAGAGAATGCAGCCTCCATAGGTTGGCCAGCTGCTCTGATCTACTGTTTTGCCTATAACTTTGGCAGTAAAAGTGTTGAAATGATTGAAGCGTGGAGTTGTCCTATCTAGGGGTAATGCTGTCCAATCCTGCAAGGGCCATATTCAAACACTTTAATATTTTTACTGTTGTTTTTTTGTAGGTCAGTATGGTGATATTATTAGAATTTGTGACCACTTGACCTGTAATCCAGTAAAAGGTTGGCGTAATTTTCAGACAGAGTTGAAAATTAGACAGGGTTTTGTCTGTAAGGGCTTGTTTCCACTGATGCGGATGGCTGCGGTGCTATCCACACATCCATGCTATCCGCCCGCACCCCAATCTGTTTAACATGCGGATGCACGCGGATGTCTGTGCGGTAGGATGTGGACTTCAGGCATTCCCCATGTTAAGGGATGCGGACGGTTGCGGCATCCGCACGAAAACGCGGTAGCGAGCGTTCAGAACCGCATCCACATCCGCACTCAGCCGCACAAGTGGAGCCTGGCTGATGCTTTGCCAATGGATGCGGTCGGAGGGGCGGCAGCCGCACGATTCCGCATTAGTGGAAACAAGCCCTGAAGCTTCTCATTCATCCAGGTTATAGTATATCTGCAGATGTTTTGCTGGTCATCAGAATGGCTTTTTGTTTTGTCACCCTGAATTAAGAAAGTGAAATAAGTGAACCATCTTCAGCAAGTCCTGTTGCTTTGCCTTACTCTTTCAAATTAAATGAAAACATTGCACTCTAACGGGAGGTATAATTTAATTTGTTTCTAGTTTAGGGTAGATCAAATATAAAACTCCTTTTATGTGTTTCAGCAATTTTAGAGTTTCTTATTGCTAGAGCATTCAAAACTTGTTTCTCCAGACAGAAATTGTGCGAAACTAAATGCAACAGGAAAGCAGACAATAATAATATAATATAACTGACCCTGAAAAAGGTGGTCAACTTTGGACATAGTGTGGGGTCTAATTAGCATCCTTTAATAATTTTAATTACTATGATCACCAGTTTTACTGAATTATTATTATTTGGTGTATTTTATTACTTGCTCTCTCGATTTACTAATTGTGTTAATTTATCTGTGATTTACTAAAGGTTCTCCGATTGACCACATACAACTGTAAGCGGTTCTTCTGGGCATGTACTGTGATTATCTGACATGGAGAGCAATCAGATTCTGCTTTTATCTACTGACCAAGGAATTTCTCATGAATCTGTTAACAGGTAAGGTAACACAAATGCGTATTGGGTTTATTTTAATATATAGTAGTTAAAATTTTTTTTCCCAGGTTTTAATGGCCACATTAAATCCTAATACTAGTAATGAAATAATGGCACATTACAAAAACAATATTTTAAAGGCTCACTCTATAAATCACCTGACCCCAATCTGTTGCATGGAAATGTTTACAATACAATAACAGGTATATAATTGAGTCTCTGGTAATCAGATGGTTCTCCAATATTCTGTTTCCAGAGACTGGTGTACAAAACGGTATGTCTTGGTATATAAAGAGTAGGAAATTTTTTTTTTTACAAAGATGTATGTATGTTTAGTGATGAAGTGGTAGTTGGTGCTATTTAAATACTTCTAAAACAATTATCATTTACTTCGGATGAATAATATGTCCGCCAGTTGGCTTTCAGTCTTTCCCCCCGTAGATCATAGGGGCATTATCTAAATGCTACTAAATCGTACTATGGTTTAATTGTTATGACCTTGCTGTGTTTCTATATAGAATTCTGCTGTGAGACATGGATCGATGCAAACACGTGGGACGCTTGCGCTTATCCCAGGACCACTCAATATTAAATCCACAAAAATGGCACTGTGTGGACTGTGATACAAGAGAATCCATATGGGCCTGTCTCAAGTGTTCCCATGTGGCCTGTGGACGCTACATTGAAGAGCATGCATTGCGCCACTTCCAAGAGAGCAGACACCCTTTAGTTATGGAGGTGCATGAGCTTTATGTCTTCTGCTATTTATGCCAGGACTATGTATTAAATGACAACCCAGAGGGTGACCTAAAGCTACTGAGAAGTGCTCTTTCTGCTGTACGTAGCCAAAAGCAGGAAACATCCAGCCGCAGAAGTTTACGTTCCCAAACCACAGCTATTGAGGGGGCTGGCCTAAAGTCACAAGGGCAACCACTGATGCTCACAGCACTGCGGCATCGACGCCATGCACTGCTAGCAAAGGCACTCAGGCATTGGTTTGAAAAAAGTTCAAGAGGCCAGCTTAAATTGGAAGAAGAAAGGCAACAAGCTGAACTGGAGAGAAAGAAAGAAGAAGCTAGACTAAAGCGCCAAGAAGTTAAACGGCGTCTTCTTGAAGAACTAGCAAACACCCCTCCAAGGAAAAGTGCCCGTCTGTTGTCACATACACACAGGGACAGCCTTATTCCCCGCAAATTCAGGGACATGACAACCAGCAGCCCAGCTTCAAGAAAAGAAGCTCAAAGGCGCTTTAATCAGCTGTACTCCATACGGCCCAATGTGACTCCAGGAGTGACAGGACTTCGCAACCTTGGAAACACCTGCTACATGAACTCCATCCTACAGGTACTGAGTCACCTGCAGAAGTTTAGGGAATGCTTCCTTACATTGGACCCCTGTGAAAAAGAGGAACTTCTTGGAAAAAGCCCCAATGGAAAACATCATATGGGTGATAGTGGTGCACAGTGTCCATCTGGGGGCCTTAAGTTGAATGGGGGGTCATCACTTAAGAAGAACTTGGAGTTAATTCAAACCAAGGAACCCAGCACCAAGCAACTCTCCCTTTGCCATGAACTGCACACCCTCTTTCGAGTTATGTGGTCAGGGAAATGGGCGCTGGTTTCGCCCTTTGCCATGCTGCACTCTGTGTGGAACCTAATTCCAGCCTTTAGGGGATATGACCAGCAGGATGCCCAGGAGTTTTTGTGCGAGCTACTTGATAAGGTGCAACAGGAACTGGAATCTGAGGGCAACAAACACAGAATACTTATCCCCATTTCCCAGAGAAAGCTCACAAAACAGGTGTTAAAGGTAGTGAACACAATATTCCATGGACAACTGATCAGCCAGGTGAGAACCTCTTTGCTACTGCTGTTTTTATACTTTCCACACTCTCTTCTTTACAAGTCACTTTATTTCCTTTTATATTTATGTTTTCTTTCCACAAATAGACCATCACAATTACATGAGTGTTTTGTGTGTGTGTTTTTGCAGGTTACATGCTTGACATGCAGCTATAAATCTGACACAGTAGAACCATTCTGGGATTTGTCTTTGGAATTCCCTGAGCGCTATCACTGCCTAGAAAAGGGGATTGCTCCAGTCACTACTACTGAGTGCACTCTTACAGAAATGTTATCCAAGTTTACAGAAACTGAGGCCTTGGAAGGAAGAATTTATGCTTGTGACCAGTGTAATAGTGAGTGGTATTTGGTCTCTCAAATTGGTACGATGTGTACTATGTATATTGGTTTGCAGGCAGAATGTATTCTGAAAACATGCTTGTAATGCAAAGTACTCCTATAATTTTATTAATAGTTGGACAGAGATTACCTTTCTGTACATTATCATGCATTTTGAATGAAACAACTTGGATATTATAGTTAGACAGGGGTGCACATAACATTTTTAGTAAGCTCCTCAGATGAGTACCAGGAGATGGTGTTTGGTACTCACCCCATATGTAGGGTGGTCTCCCTCACTGTCCTCTGCATCCTCACTCCCTCACTGTCCTCTGCATTAGCCTCCTGCATGGTAGATTCTGCTGCAGATGGACTTCCCTGTTCCTGATTGATCCTCCAAATAGCTGTCTCCATCCACAGGTCAACAGCTAGCTTTGGGTCAAATGTAACTCACAGTACAACACACTTTGAACCCCCAGATCTCAGTATTCTACCTCAGTAATGCAAGTTTTCTCTTGTCAGATTTTAGCCTACATGTGCCACCTCCTGATTTATGTCCCCCCAGATCTCCAACACCCTTATAAGTCCAATCCTTTTTTTTTTTTTTTTTGTCATTTACATTTCCAATTAGACACCCCAACTGCAACCTTTTATAGTTATTAAAGTTTCCCTGTGGTTACCCAAGTGACCTAAATTGTAGAAATTTAACAATATAGCTGTAATCTCAACTCAATCTGCAATATCCGTTTCAGCCATCGGGTGTCACTAGAGACCACATGGCTTCCTTCTCATCAGAGAGGAGGGGGAAAGCTCCTGCATCTCTCCCCTCTCCTCCTGTGGTCCACAGATAAGCTGAGCAAGGAAAAAAAAAAGGTACGCAGAGCTAGGTTTTAGATTATTTTGCATACCAGCCTACTGTTATGTGCATCCCTGGTTATAGTGATATAAAGTTATAGTGATAATATACAGAACTAAAATGTGAAAAAAGCTGTCGCTGTCCAAATTTTTATGGACCCAATAGTATATGAAAGTTATATGTGCTAAGCCCCCCTACACAGTTAGATTTTAACCTGTTTTTTGGGGCAATCGGCCGCACGTGATGACATCATCACACGCGGTCAATCGGCCAAAAAATCGAGCACCTTTTGCATGTTTCTACTGTGTTCTTGGGACCCGACGGATCCGATCCACATTACCTATCTGCAGCAGCGGCTGTTCGGAGATTGACCTACTGCACTACATTGATCTTCCAGCTGGCGGACCAGCAGAATGCTGTGCGAACAGCCGCTGCTGCAGACAGGTAATGTGGATCGGCTCCACCGAAAACGCAGTGGAGACATACACTTACTTTGGACAGTGATGCTGGTCCCCATAATTAAATCAATCTAAGAATAGCGGACATGTTTTATATCAATTTGGTGGATGATTTCGGCCCAAATTACACTTTTAAGCTTTAGATTTCCACCTGACTTTTCAGCCAACTGACGCAAGCGCGCAAAAAACAAGTGAAAATCTAAACGTGTATGGGGGCTTACATTTTTAAAACAATTTGATACACAACCGAAAACACTTTTCATAGTGGTTTATGTAAAAAAAAAACTGTATAGTGTAAAGTAAAATACATATAGTAAAACAAATAAGCTTACTCTTGGGCTGGTGAGAGAGATGAGACCGGATAAGGGTTTGTTGTGTTCGAAGACTTTCACTAGCCTGGAAGGGGAAGAGGGGGCCATTTTTCTGTGTTCTCTCACTTGTTCAATACATTGAGATTCAATAAATCCTCAATCTTTTTGCTCGTTTTTCAAAACCTTCACACATCAAGTTACTTGCAGTCCAAGGTTTTACTCTACTTGAATTTCTGAATAACCAAGTGCATGGCTTTGTGATGTATGCTTAATGACAAACGAGAATTTATTTCAGGTCGGAGACGAAAGTCCTCTCCAAAGCCCCTTGTGCTAAGTGAGGCCAAGAAGCAGCTTATGATATTCAGACTACCTCAGGTTCTGCGGCTGCATCTTAAACGTTTCAGGTAAGTAGCAATTACAAGAAAATGAAAAATGCTCAGCCTTCATACTATTATTAGGGTTAGCTGATAAAAGGATATGTTTAGTCTTGACTTTGTAGTGCAGTAGTATTCACAGAGATCCAAAGTCCACTAATCCACCAAGAAAATAATAACGGCAATGTTGTTGCCATTTACCTTGTTTGGTGTATATCAAATGTGTGGTTTTTTTATTAAATGTGAATGAACGGTTACATCTTTCAGAAAAAATACAATTCAATTCAACAAGTTTGTTAGCGTAACATAAGAGCCAGTGTTAAAAACCCATAAATTATAAAGCAAGTGTATAGAAGAGAGAAGCCCAAGCACAGGTGGAGATGCAAGAAGCATGTAGAATTACAAGATTTATTTCTGTTTTTTTATTTTCTATAATGTAGCAATTGATTGTCGAAGAACATTACACCCACTTAAACTCTTATCTGGTTATCTTATGTGCCTCAGAGAAATTGCAATTCTGAGTTGCAATTTGAGATCACAGTGATGTATTTTATTAGTTAAGCTGGGCATAGACGGGCAGATTCCACAGCCGATCTGTGGTCGGGTTGGCAGAGAATCGGGTGCGTCCCCTGCTCATATTGACCAGGAATCTGCCGCATGTTGGATCACACGATGATCCGACATGCTGGTAAATTCCCAGCTGATCCCATTAGTTCGAAGTAATCCAAAGCAATGGCCAGCGCACTAAGGGTGCCCGGCTGATTCTCTGCACTAGCGGCCATGCCTGAACAGTCGACGGGAAAACGGCTATGCCCAGCTTTACTCTATGGTTCTTTTCAAACTTTAAATAATTTATAAATCTACAACTACACTTGCTCTCAGTGTACAGCAGTTGCATGAGACTGCAGGGGTCACACATATATATCTGCAGCTAAAATTACCCGCAGCGTTATGGCTGAATTCCCATGTTTGGTTAAGAACTGAACACTTAACGCTTCCAACTGCCTCTGAACTGCAACTTTCTGTTGAATACCTGCAACCACTGTACACAGAAATGTGGTTAGATTTCAGGACAACTGCAGAGCAACTCCTGAAACATGTAAATGTAGCATAATTATCCCCCTCTTTTTTTAAATAACTAGACCTCTGATGAATCAGTGGCTTATTAACTGAATTGTTAGTTACTAGAACACAAAAGCATCCATACTACCACTGTAAAATGTGGCCCCTTGCAACCAAACACAATGCTACCTTCTTACACATACAATACATATTTTCTACAGCTTGCTTTATGATGACAATTTTAGTAATTTTACATTTAGTAATGAAATAATATATTACACTAACCTTTTTAGATTTCTTTCCCAGAGAATGTAGTCTTTCAGCTTTGTACATATGTAGCTTTGTACATATGGCCAGTGGCAACAATCGTTTTTGATCTGTTCTCTGCAAACAGACAACGAAATAATACTGTACACTCTTTCTGCTCTATGGAGAGGGGCATGGGCAGCATTAGAAAGCGGCACAATGCAGTGTCCTCCTTTATTGGAAACCATAGACGTGGTGTATTAGAATTAGAGAAAGTCCAGAAGGGAGATCATATCCATGTGATAAGGGGGAACATAAAATCGATAGAAGAGATGGTGGCCATTCTAGTGTTTCCTGACCCTACCCTTACCTACCCCCAGAGCTATTTGAATAATTGTGTATATCTTTAATACATGCTTAAATTGGCATAATATATAGTTAAAGTTATAGTTTTTATGTTGTGCTTGTTAACCTGTGCAACTTTGCATCCTTGGATGCAGTTTTATTCTGGTAAACAATCCTTATTACTCTTATTATTACATACATTGTTTAAATGCTCATACATCCTTAAATATTGATGTACAGCTCTAAGACAAATAATTAGACAAGTAAAGTGCACTTTCACAAACCACCCACACAGTCACTACACCTTCTTTCATTACGCTGTCACACATCTGTACAATTCGCCTCTCTGCAATCCCCTTTTCTACCACGGATTTAAAAAAAAAAGGAAGCCTCCCATAATTGCTATAGTCTGCAAGATGCAGCTGTTAGTGGCTATGACCATATGCTGAATGAGAGTTTTGAAATGAGAGTTTTGGGCACTGGTGCCTTATACTAGCCATCATGATCAGTGTTAAATTGCGATGGGCTTTTTATCCCTTTCAATTTATCCCTTTCCAAAGCCCCAAAAATGTTGAAGACCTTTATATGCAATAATTATATTATTACATATACCAATGGAATTAATATAGGGGTCGTTTTGACCCCTGCTAATTCCTAATAGGTTAAAACATAGCCATCAATAGCACCTTTTATTAAAATATTATCTTTTCTGAAACATAAAGTTTAGAGGGATATTTTTTAGTGTATCTTTTTTTAAATTGGTGGCTATTGCTGGGCTACATTTGTACTCTTTGGGAATGAATAGGAGGTCCATACAACCCCTATATTTATTCCATTTTATATGTAATAATTTGTTAAATTATTACATTAAAAAGTTTTGGGAATCGGAAACAAATCTATTGAAATGCCTAGAAAAACCCTCAGATACTTGTAGAATCGACGAAAAGTCATGCCCGACCGCCCGATCATGGCTAAATCCGTTTTATGTTCCAATTTCAAAAATTTTGATTGATCTGAACACCTAAACCGTATTCAAATTCTGCCAGATATATGTGAACAATCGCTTTTATTTTTACATTGATGTAAAAATTCGAATCCAATATAGCTACTAGAAAATATTTTGCCCATAATTGACAATCTTTGTATTCCCTTGGGTGCCAACACTACCACAATGGCATGGATAATGTCACTGCCATTGTTCAGAGACACTTGAGAAGACTTTATCTGAAGCAAGAATTTTTTTATCTTGGTGGTATCTGTAGCACTTACAATGTGATGTGAAAAAAAATTGTGTAGCACAAGTAGCAGGGAGGTTAGGTTGGTTAACATTTAGCCATTTTTTAAATATTCAAAATTTTTATTGAATTTTCAAATACAACACAAATATAGAACAATCAAAAACAGTACATGTTGCAGTTACCGTAACAGTCTGAGAACAGTGTAGTGTACAATCGCTGTAGACAAACTCCAAAACAAACATAGTACAAAAAAAGACTTTACAACCAATAGGGGAGCGATCGCGCAAATCTAGGGCCACAACCGCGTGTACCAGAAGGAGCAAGGGATAATTTACAAAATAGAAAAAAGGCAAGAGTCTCACGCGGCCACTATCAAAAGTGTACCCATAGAAGAAGGGCTAGCAAGCGGCGCGGTTCGGATAGTGCAACATCAACCATTTAGCCATTTTTATAGCTTTTGTAAAATCAATCTGCAATGTGTGTTATAAGCTTGGTTGCAGTCAAGTTACTGGAATTTTGTCTACATGGAAACAGGAAACCTATTTATAAATTGTGATGTGCTTGGTGTGGTTTTTTTTTTCTTCAGATCACTGTCACTTTCATTGCTCTTTCAACTAATTCAGGCAAATAAAAAAGCAAGATTTTGCCTTTCTTGAATAGGTCTGCCAGGAAGACACATAGGCCAGTTGTCAAGCAAAAGCACCTCTCGATTCAAGATGGCTCTTTATGACTGAAAGATCTTCAGCTAACTTTTTTGGCTGCAGCTGTTTCAAAAGAGGACGAATATCTTCTTAAATTATTTCAGTTTGTTGAGTCTTCACAACAGCACCCTTGTATCCCCACCCTTTTTCTGTAAACTTCTTCTCCTTTTTTTGTAAAGCATTGAATTCTAGTGTTCCATTTGGTTATTGGAGAACACTAGAGATTTGGAGAGGTTGGATGAGAGTATTTAACCTCTCTTGTGTTTCCTGTCCCTTCTTAGGTGGGCGGAGGCAATCACTGTTGGGGCTGTTGTGGAAACTCAAGAAAAAATGGTACTGGTAAGGATTATCCTTATAGGCCTTTTGCCTGAACATATCCTAACATTTCTTTTAAAAGAGTAAAGGTTAATTATTTTAAAAAGTTTTCTTCAAAGCCTAGAAACCCCCCAGGTAGCATTTTCTCTACCTACCAATACTATAAGTGCCCCAATCTGAGCTCCTGTGCCATTCTTCCTTGTTTTCTTTTCATTTATTTTCTCTGCCATTATAATGGTTACCAAATTTAAACTAAACAGATGTGTGAGAGGGATCAGATCAGTTAATCAACTTTAGTTTTATTAAACCTTTGTTATATGTGGTCCTTTCTAAGGTATACATCTGTACAAATCCCGTCATATTGCAACGGCACCTGATCTTTTAAACCATATTGGAACTCCAACTTTTTATTGATCTGGCTTTAAATACTTGCTAACTTTACAGTCCTAACTCTTCTTTTAACTGATGGATTACTCAATACAGATATTCTGGTAATTCCTGTTTCTAAATGTGGGATGATTTTTAGACTATTACTTATTATTCTTGCATGTGACACATTTAAATAAAGCTTTTTTTTATACATTGTTGGAAAAATAACTACCAGAAGTATTTAAGAAGAAAATCTTCCTAACCTCCAGGGTAATTTCATAGGTATCATCCTATAGCTATGTGGTATGTTTATACTGAAGAGCAACTTCAAAATGTTAAGCAGGATTTAAAGCCTTTGTGTGTTCTGTATGTATGTAGCTGCCTCTATATATACTTGGAAACTATAATAAGAATAATTCCATCAAGGTGGTCTTTTTTAAAAGGAAATGATTAGTACCTTAACATATTGTTTCTGTACATAGGTGGTCTGGTCGTAATCACCGTGAGAAAATTGGAGTTCATGTGTTTTTTGACCAAGTGCTGAACATGGAGCCATACTGTAGAGGTTCACTATCTCCCTCAGATTCTGGGACCTATCTTTATGACCTTTCTGCAGTGGTGATGCATCACGGTAAAGGATTTGGTTCTGGCCACTACACAGCATATTGCTACAACACAGAGGGTGGTGAGTTCAACAGACAAACATAAATTGTATTAGCATTGTATAATCTAGTATTTGTTTATAAATGTTGATGACCCAAAGCAATGGAGAAGGAGACAAGCAAGTGGCTACCAGGGAGGTGATATTTACAAATGACATGGTGGTGCCACGAACTAGAAAGAGGGTAAGGTAAATATGTTCTGTTTTTTTTTTTTTTTTTTGCCTGGTCTGGATCAAGACAGCTGATCAGGGTTTTGGTTTGGAAACAGGTTTGGCCATTCCATCATGTTCAAATGTTGGGCCCAGCCACCCAGTTTCCAAAGGGAGGGAAGCATGCTCTGCTTCAGTACATCACGGTACATGTTGGCATTCATGGTACCCTATGAACTGTAGCTCCACTGTCTCTAAAGCACTTGTGCATCACCAAACCATGACACACCACCACCATTCTACTGCAGGCAAAACACACTAATCTGTTATACTCCACACCTGGTTGTCTAAACACACCCATGACATCTTTTGAACCAGATAAATATATGTTGGTTTCCTAGCTTCATTGTTGTCCTAGGAAAATATAGATACTATATATAGATATACTAGAAGAAAAATCGGTAGGATCAGGACATGACTGCGTCTTAAGCTGACCATACACCTTTAGATCTCCCTGTTAGATATCCTTGAGATCTACCAACAACTATGTAGTATAGGGTCCTCTGCGATTAAACACAGGTAGACTTGATGGTTTAGAAAGTTCCTCATATTACATGGTTTTGGTAAAACAAAAGGAGATCTGAAAGAAAAAACTACAGGTGTATGTGGACCCTTTTATTACTTTGGCTCCCTGCCAGCTCTCCTGGCAAGTTTAGCTGGACAGGTGGAAGAGCTGTCAGATGGAAGATCCACCCATGGGTGCCACTGATGTACATAATGAAGAGCAGAATCAAATGAAAGGGCTGCCAGCCTGTATCCCTCCAATCCAGCTCTGCATGCTGTCAGCTTTCACACAGATAGCCCTCTGATAACACACTGCAGAGGTGAGATATCTGGCTGTGTGTTAACTGTTTGTGAGCTGGGCTGCTTTTGCTCAACTCAGATTGGAGATCTGCAATCTGCACTGTATTGGGAGTCGGGCACAAGCTGCCCACCTCACACAGCTCTGCCAGCAAGGGCTAGAGGCAGGAAAGCTGTCCTACTGCTTCTCCACCTCTTTTACTCCTACCCATGGAGCTCTGGGCAGCTGAGTAGGAGAAAGACTAAATATTTTTAGGCACTGAGATGATCCAAAGTATAGGTATTTACGACAATGTCAGTGGTGTACTTACTTTTGTGAGATACTGTACCTAAGAAATGCTGCAGATGTCTCCACATCCTTCTGAACTCTGTTACCCGAATCTCCACTCATATCTGCTACCCAGAACACATGATGTTTCTCAATCTAAGCAGCTACTCAGCTGGCCTTTCATCTCTTCCCTGCTGTTGGTTTATAAAACTCTATAATCAAGTACTTCTAAAAAATGATTATGGCAAATGTAATGAAAGGTCTAGCTAACAGTGTCATCCCTTTTCCCTCTCTCTCTCTCTCTCTTTTAGGGTTCTGGGTTCATTGTAATGACTCCAAACTTAACATGTGCTCTGTTGAGGAGGTGTGCAGGACACAAGCGTACATACTTTTCTATACCCAGAGGAGTAAGCCACAGAGTGAAGTACAAAACAGCAACAAGCCCAGTGATGCAGGGATTCCTGACCTCCTTTTCTCACCTCAGGCTCCGTCCAGTACAGAGGAGAGCAACAGGCAGATAATCCTACCCTGACATCACTAGCACTAGTAACATTCCCAGCTTTTTTCCTTTCTTTTTGAGGGGTGTTTTTTAAATATGTAGACTGGTTCTTAGCTGTGTTTTTATATCATCTTGTATGAGTAGCACCAGAAGACTTACAGTGTGACCAGTAGGTCCTTCTAAAGGAACTTGGCATACGGCTCCCATGTGTGTCTGCATGGCAGGAAAATGGCACCATCCTTCAAACTGTCTTTAGCGCAAAGTTTATTTCTGAAGATCTAGGGTTGTTTATTCTTTATATTGTTCAAATCTGCTTTTTTATTACATAGAATGTACAGGATATAGAATGAAGCCTCTTGATAATTTGTCAATATGAGGGGTGTCGTGCTAGACTTTTAATTAAATTATTAGCATTTTTAGTAATCATGTGGAGTACCATTCAATGCTTGTGAACAAAAAGTGTCTGCTTCATAGTAGCTGCTGGTTTCAAATTTTGAAAATGTTCCTTGGGAATGACGTGGCTGTATCGCAATTGATCTGCTTCACAAACCATATGTAAAAGTTTTTCCATGTACCATGCAGTGGTATACACCCTGCTTAAGCCTGCATAGTGCCTGGTATCAGGCAACCCAAATCGAATGTTCTAGCAAATCTGACATTGTTAAAAATGTGTAACAAAATAAGCATAAGTATCAGATAAAGCCAGTACACACCATTTCATTCCCAGCCCTTACAATACTTCTGGAGGATTCATAACTTCTGCAATATAAATGTAATCAGACCCATTTCACAGTGCAATGCTCTGTGTGCCCAGGGTATAATGCATGCAAGTTTAGAAAGGTCATGAGGCCAAGTTTGTTCTGAATGACTGTACCAGAAACCCAAAATAGTGGCATATAAATAGTGTCCTAGAGTGCCAGGTAAAAGGCCTAAAGCACATTAAGTGCCTGCACTGGTATGCCCATATTTTACTGCCTTTTTTTTTTTGCATCTTCGGTTACATCCTCTTTTATGCCGCCAGATATTTGTTTCCTAGCAGTACAGCATACCATTTTAAAACCATGGAATGTCAACAGAATCAGATGTTTTTAACTGTTTAGACATGATATATTCTTTAATATAAACTACACAGATTCAGAATGAGGGCCAGCGCAATGTGTAAACACAGGGTTTTGATAAAGGTAACAGATGCGTTAGCACATCCGTTACGTTTGTAAAATGCACCATAGTCGCAGCTTGGCTAGTGTGAAATGACCCTCAAACTTGAAATGCAACTCACTTATACAAAAAACATTCATCATTCGCGTTACATTTTGCTGTAGCCCAGTTTTAGTAATGTTGTGTGTTGAAATTGTTGGCATACTTCGGGGAAATGGCATATTGGCTCAGGAGTAAAGCTAGCCATGCATCATTCATACATACATTTTTTGATTTTTATTCAATTTAAAAGTAAATGGATCATACATCCACACACTGAAATTGATGCATTCCTTTTAACCTCCTGGGTGTTTGATCCAAGTTAACTCAGGCTGAGTTTCATCCATCATGAAACTCAGCCCGAGTTAACTATTGAAAAACTTACCTGTACGCCAGATTCCCCCGCTGATCTGGAGCATTGGCATGTATGCAGATGCTTCCGGGTCTGCCCCTGATCGCGTCACCGACGGGGGGAGTGGTGCCATAGATCTTCATGTAAATGGAGGGGCGCCCCCTTTTCCCCAGCATAACTGCACAGGACCTCCGGGCAGGTAGGAGAAATCGCAGAAGAGCATGCATGTCGCGATTGCCTGTGGTGCGGTTTAAAAAAAACAAAAAAAAAAACGCCCAGGAGGTTAAGTGATCCAAATGCAAAAGTGATCAATGTCATTGTCCATTATTCATTCTCATGTCTGTGCGTGCACAAAAACCCTGAGATACTTCTGCAATAGATGGAAATCCATTACAACAGCTGCTGGTGCTTCATTGGCTGTTTCAGTCTGCTTAAATTCAAATATAAACACACAAATTGTATGCAATTTCTCATTGACTTCTCTAATTTTTCCATTGACAGAAGTTATTGATTTCAAATTTTTAAATTGACCAATGTATTGACCCCTCAGCCAGCAAAAGCCTTGGCAACCATGACAAGAAGAGAATTGTATTTTTTATGACTAGAAGTTTTTGTTTTGTTTTAGATTGAGCCTCACATACCAGGCATCTTCCTTCTGTCTGTGAAGTATTGGGCAATAGTATTTAATTCCTCACTGTACTTTGTATTTCAGCAGTTTGGCTTCCTGTTGTCTGGCACTCTATTACTGGCTTTTTTTTTTTTTTTTAAGCAATACAAGGGTATGTTTTTATATGTAGACTTTTTGTTCCCCAACTTCAACCCCTTTTTATCTAGAAAGGCAGATGAACTCAGGGGCTAAGCCATCTCTCCAAAGTCTCTGTTTTCTATGCTTTGTGCAGACAAGATGGTAGTTAATCTACAGTGATTTTGATATTACCCTGGTAAGTAAAGTTAAGGGACCATTGCATCCTTTCACTGTTCTTTAAACCTGCCCAACTCAGGAGTCGGTCCATATCCAAGTCCCATACGTGCTGGCACAAATGTATTAATTTTTATTTTGTACAATATTGACCTAACTCAAAACTTAATAAATATCTGGAGTCTGGTATATTTTTATCTGTATGTTTTTGATTTCACTAATTCCACAGAAGGCGTTCAAAAAACGAACAGAAAACGTACTGCTTGATTAATGACAGCATTGACTTTCATTTTAAACCTAAAGCAAGGTTGTTTTCTGGTCACTTAAAAGACCAGAAAACGACCTTGCAAGAGACAGTGTAAACTTAGCCCAAGTTTAAACTGGCGTTTTTTTACCGCAAGGTAAACGACCGTTTAGCGTGACTGGCTGGCGGATGCTACATTAGGCGTCCGCCAGTCGGTTTTCGGGCCTCTATGGGGTCCATAATTAGAAGCCCTGTACTGTTTTGCAGCCGATCACAGGGAGTCTTTTATCCCGCAGCTGCGGGAGGGCACTGTCAGTTCTTGAGCTGAAAGCAGCTCCAGAACCGCCAGTGTAAACTTAGCCTAAAGGTGGCCATACACGGATCGATTTTTCCTTTGATCAAATTGGGAATGAACATGTCTGCAAATCCCAGTTACTGGCAGAGTGCAGGGGGGCATCCTGTGTGTCTCTCAGTAGCTTCCAGCCTGTTGTGAGGTCGATGTTCAAAGTGGTGCACATTGATTCCTGTTTGATAACCAGGCTGTGATCCATTGCTTTGGTATTGACCCGTATATGGCCAGCTTAAAACTCATTCAGTTGCTGCCAAAAGTTTGGATGTTACAAGCCTAATTTAAATCGTATCCTTTTAATGTATTAGGTGCAAGTGTAAGGACGTGGTAGTGTGTAAGTATCTCACAAGGGTTGTTGGGCATATATGGGTCCAGCTCCTAGGTTGCAGCAGTGCAGGCAAAAGACATAGGATCCAGGGTTACAGATAAATCAGGAAGTGGGTGAGAGACGAAAGATACTGCAAGCAGGGTCATTAAAGCATCAGCAAAGATACAAGATAAGTCACAGGAAAATGAGTTTGGCACAAAAGTTACAGTAAAATGCTAACTAGCAATCTGATGCCCATAACCTACCTCTGTACTTTTAAGAATAACGACCAAAGGCCACCTACTAAATGGCTGCAGCGTGATGGAAAAATGGGGTTCCAGAACCACCTTATCCTAATTGGGTCAAGAGCGGCTTCCAATTCAGCTGTGCAAGGTGGGAGATTATAGGAATTTCCCTAGCTAGTTGCAATAGTGAATTTTGAAGTGCTACCATTACCAGGATTACATTTGCCATGTAATGCATCACCCACTTAAGAAAAATAAAGAATTTAAATGTAAGGCATAACTGAGCGGGAACATAATCAGCCTATGTAAGATTCTTCTACACAAATGTTATAAAGCGTTCCCCGATATTCCAGTCAAAAAAAAGATTCAGGAAAACCTAACATGTAAAACTACTTTACACATGAAGTTGCATTTGCAAAGAAGAGTATAATGTTTTTATTTTATTAAAAACAAAAGGTAATATGGTGTTCCCATTATTTATTCACCAGATCCCTTTCATGGTAATCTGACAGGCCTGGAACAAGAGGGATGTGGCAGAGGAAAGGAGCATATGCTTTCCGCGCCAAACCAGGCATAATGCCATACCTTAGGGAGTTGGAGACCTGGCCTGGTGTTTGGAATGGGTAGTCACTGATTTTGAACAATTTCATTGTGGTTTTTTTTTTAGGAACCATTTTATACCTTATCCTTAGCAATGTGTAAAAGGTTCACCTTCCTGGGGAATAGTGCTCTTACTAAGCTTTGGTAGGCTCTATATCAATCATGGACACACTAAGGCCCACAGGCCACCCTGTTAAGCTTTTTTTTCTGGCCCTTGCTGCACTTCCCTTTAATCATTTACTCCAGTGGTGTCTGCACATCAAAATGATCACACTGCTGTGTTATCCCCAATCAAAGGGGAAAGCAGCAAGGGCCTAATGAAAAAAGAAATTAAACGTGAAGAAGCAAAGCTAACCACACAAGTTTGGAAATCACAAGAATAAAAGGGACCAGCCTCTGAACAAAATACTGTCATGATAGATAACGCTGTAATACAGCTAAATATTCCATAATGTTTCCTACAGTTTACACTTTTTTTATGCACAGTTTTAGTATTTTCTATACACTTAAACTATTAATAAAGCAGAGACTACCCTAATGTAACATTCCTGGAGTTATATTGCAGCAAGGGAGAAAGACATTCTGAAAGGCCAGAATTGCAGTACTTGTAATGTATACAGGTTACTCTTCAGTTGACATGCCCAGGTGATGACTGCTGACCAGCATGTGTGAGAAAAGGTCATATTAAATTGGCATGGATTGTGGTGTAGCTTAGAAAGTATGTAGAATTAGTCATTTAATTTAGTTTGTGTTGATATACACATTATATTGCTTTTTTTTTTTTTAAAGTAATGTTAATTTTGCAATGTCCATACTTTAATTTAAGTTACAATATCAATCCCTTTTACAAGTAAAAAAAATTATATATAACAATATGACAATATTTCCACAAATGTTCCACTTCTGCCACTGGCTCGATCATCGATCTCACCAACGCCACCCTGGCACCCATGCGTAAAGGAGTTGTGGTCCTACACCTAAAGTAAAAAAATAAGATTAGCTGCAAATCTAATTGACTAGTCTCTCCAAATTTTTTATACAATATGTACGGCAGTGAATCAGATAACCAAATTATGAATATGTAATATACATTGTATTTCTTACTACAAACAGAATCAGATTTGCTCATCTCAAACCATAATTATAAAGACTTATGCACAAAATGTCACTAACTCTGGATGAAAAATGCAAAACTTTCTTTAACCACCCTAGCGGTCGGGACGGCACCATCTCGTCCTGCACTTTTTTGTCTTGTATTGCAGTTGACGAGATGGAGCCATCCAGCTTAGCTCAGATCCCCCAGCTGCACATTCTGCTCTGTGCTGTCAGGGGGATCTGAAGCTTGCTTCTTCATGGAATGTCACCCCTCTCCCAGCCCAATTTGCATATGAATGTCCCGCGCGCCCCCCCTGCGGGACATTCATATGCCTATCTTCAAAGAGCACACCTGGAATATCACCCCCATTATCATTCCCAGATGTGCTCTTTGAAGTTAACCCTTTCAGAGGGTGCCAAATGCCATTGTATTGGATACAGTGGTAACTCTATCCAATACAATTCAAAGTAAAACAAATTTCTAATTGTAATAAAATTATAAACAAGCATAAATACTGTTTTGAAATCTTTCATATCAAATAAAGTATTCATTTTAATAAATATTTGAGGGTTTTTTAAATTTTAACAAAACAAATACAGTATAATGAAATACGCTGTAAGTACCGACAATACGTTGTGGCGAAAGAATATCAAAGTATTCAAGAAATTTTAGCATTCAAATGATACATTTTATAATTTTTTTAATGTACTTTTTTAATAATAATTGTGTGTTTCAAACATTATTATATTCAGGATGTCAATTAGACCCTTGTATGGACAGATTTTGGGAAGTTACAGGCCTACAACATAAAGAAAAATTTACCATTGAAGTCTATGGTGCACGTTTGCTACAGAAATCTGGACCTCAGCAGTGCGCTAGGGAGGTTAATGAAAGTCACAGTACATCATAGATCCCCTGAAGCTCCTCCTCCTCTCTGTTTCTGTATGAGTCTACATTTATAACCAATTAAAACATTCACTATTTCCACACTAGTCTAGACATAGTATCGCTATCTAGAAAACAAAATTCTGTAAAAAAAAAAAAACTAATTCCCTTATACCACACACAAAACCAAACCTCTCCAGCACACCTCCAATGTACACGAAAATTAGTTGAATATATAAAATATAGATTTTTTTATTTCTATTTCATAAACCACTTACTCTTTAGTCATAGACTTTCCCCCACCTCCTGGTCCCGCTCTCATACAGATATCTGCAGAGGGACGGTCCGTACATGCATGGATCATCTGTCTGCAGATCTGTGTGTAAGCTGCAGCTTCACTCTGCTCACATACAGCTCTGAGCATGGAAGGACCTGCCTGGTGGCAGATTGTCCCTTCTTCTGTATGGGAGTAGCTGCAGCTGCCTGCTTACATACAGATGTGCAGAAGGATGATCCATCCATGTGAGCGGCAGCTGCTGCTGTCCTCTCCCATACAGAGCTGTGACAGCTGCAGACGAATGAACTGTCCATGGATGGACGGACAGATCATCTGTCTGCAGGCAATCTGTGCGCTTCCTTATAGAGGAGTAACAGCACCAAGCTTAGCCACAGCGGGGAATGCAAAAGTACCACAAGTGGTTACGCATTTGGAATATAAGACTCTTGATTTTCACCCCAATTTTAGGAGGGGGGAAAGTGCGTCTTATAGCCTGAAAAATACAGTATGTTGTGAGACTTTGTGTGTGTATATATATATATATATAT
>CM070033.1:120304818-120319094 GCA_036250615.1 Ptychadena robeensis
CCACCTACACTTCCTACAAATCCACCACCCACTACAGCATCTCGGTGCCCATACACACACCTATTTCTGCACCCACATACACACATTTTAATATCCCAGCAACACATTACACATGAGCACGCACTTGGAATATTAGAGTCCAGTAGCCAACCACTCAACCACACACCCTGCCCCACACATGCACACATACCAACTGCACATTCCCCTCACACAGCACCAGGATCACATGCACACATATCCAGGCTACACACTCAATCCCTCACACAAACATCCCTCACACCTCTGGGCACATATCACCTTTCTACACACCTTCACGTACGGTCCCACTACCATTTCCCTCTGGGAGCCTTTTAGTCCTAAATCACACGGCCTAATATCCCCTGCAATATGTCTATACCTGTACACTTATGAGCTATACCTGTGTCAACCAATTTTTATCATAACCTGGCCATCACACTATTTCTCAACTTATGTTCATCCCATTACGTCTCCCCCGTGCCAATGCAGGGAAATACACCCAGCCATTAAATACCCGGATTGGTACACTCCTTCTCCCCAGACCTCTCCTCAGTACTTTGTTATCTACCTGGTCAACACTACACACATACGAGGTGAGTGACTTCCTCATCTCAGGGGAACCACAAAGGTCCCCTAGATCATTATGAACCAGTAGAGTTCCTACCTTAACCACTAGGACACCTACTAGACTAATACTCTCTTTTCCTCATCCCCTCAGTACTAATTATCAGTTGCTATATACTCCTGATGAAGCGAGTCAATCGTGAAACGCGTTGAGGAGCAATTGTTACACTATGGATTCACGTGTGTGAACGTTTTGTTTACGAACCAGGACCTGATTAAATATGGACTTTTATCTTTACTATTGTTTTGTTACTCTGTAAACATCCTGTTGCCTTAAAAATCCCTTTTACCTACAAACACATGACCATGTGTGAGTAGGAACTTTTGAAGTTCAGTCTTCCTTCCTCTATATGGATTATAATGGTCTTATTTCATGTCACATATATATAACAGCTGCTGTGATTGATTGGCTTAGTTTCAAAACAAAACTTTTTGCATCTCATTGACCATTTCTAGTCTCTGACTCTTGGTATACTTTGCTTCCTTGAGGACAGTGGTTCTCAACTTGGGGGTCAAACAACCATTTCACAGGGGTCGCCGTGTTCCCTGAAAGAATCAGTAACACCCCATCCTTCCTAAATTCCCACCCTGCACACACATCCGTTTGACTTCTGGTACTTGGAATGCAGTGAAGTAACACTCCACACCAGCACTTTCGCATTCCAAATACATGAAGTGACATTTTATTACATCACTTCCAGGGTCATGAATCTTAGGTTCCCCATACACCTTTAGATTTCTCTGTCAGATTTCCTTTAGATCTCCTTTTGTTTAACTAAAACCTTGTAATATGAGGGACTTTCTTAACAATCAAGTCTACCTGTGGTCAATCACAGAGGACCATATACTTCAAAGTTGTTGGTAGATCTAAAGGATATCTGACAGAGAGGTCTAAAGGTGTATGGCCAGCTTTAAAAGGTTGAGAACCACTACTTTAGGAGGTTAGGCAAGGCAGACTCAAAGCAGTCTTGCCCTTTGGATATATTTCTTCACTTAATTACCATATGTCTCTGTCCATCATGTTGAAAGTGATGATTGATCTGCCAACAGCTGCTAACTGTCATTCCATACACTCACATCCTGGCTAACAAATCCAAAAGCCAATGTTGCAAATCTTATTTGTAACACCCCTAATGCCTCCTCTCTTGACCAATCATAAGCAGCTGTGTCTAGGGTATCTTGTGGTTCACCACATAAAAAAACCCTCACCTTTTGAAATGACGGTCTGTGTTTAGGGGTTCTCATTGAAATAATTGTTGCCCATTTTCTGTTTTCTGTACACTTAGTTTTTCCAGAAACAACATAACTATACTCGCTCATAAACCTGAAGAACCAAAAAACAGACAGGATTTTTTCAAACTGCTGCTTCCTGCAAAAGTAAAAAAAAAAAAAAAATTCTTGTTTGTTATCCAGATCAGTTTTTGTTTGCCCCTCAGACTCTTATGCTTAAACCTTGCAAGACTTTGTATCAGAAAATATTGTCTTCACTATAAAAGCCTGCATAAGGTGTGTTCATGGACCATTTATGTACTTAGCCTTCATTCCTAAATCAATGAAAAGTTAGCTCTCCTTTACAGTCGCCTTTTCTAAGCATGCTTTTGGGGCAGAAGTGTGTGGAAATGTTTTCCCATTCATTCAGAATAGCCTCAGATGTTGGACAAAAAGCCTTGGCGCACAATGCGGTTTCCAATTCATCCTATAGGTGTTCAATAAGGTTATGATCGTGATTGGGTGTCAGCCCTTTGTCAATCATCTTTTTTTGTTTTTTTTGTTCTAGATGTCAATTGCTGCCCCCAATCCATCTCAGTAGGGACCCGAATATAGTTTGGTCAGTAGGGCAAACAACCAGCTACTGACCGTTTGCGTGACCTAAGCCTTGTTGCCTCACCCTTCAGTTTTTACCAGTGCTAGCAGTGCTTATTAGCAGGGTTATTTGAATAATCCCTTTTTTATTTTGCCTGAATATAAAGTCCCTTTAAGACAGAAATCCTACATACTTTCATGTTGGCAGTACTTTGGCATTCAAGATATCAGGGTGGAAAAGGGTATCTGAAACTGTTATATAAGGATGCAGGAGAGTTTGTCTTTTTCCAGAGGCATGCAAGGCCTACCGATAATACTTTTAATCCAAATTCAACCCCTTGTTTCATTTAGACCCCAGAGCACTACAAAAACTTTTTTCTCTACAAATACTTTGATTTATGTAACTATATGTATATTGTCTTTTAGTTTCTTTACCTTTACTCTATTTTTAATAAATTTATTTTTTCAGGGAGCATAACAACTATGGTCAGTATGATCATAATGAATGCCATGACAGAACATACAATGATGATCAGTATATGGATTATCAGGAGCCCACATACCATGACTTTCATGAAGACAATCGGCCATATAATAACCACAGAGATTCCAGAGATCAAGCTCATCACCCAAGGGGCCGCCATGATGGTAGCTATCAAAAGAGTTTTCGTGGGGGATATCAGCAAACGTGTGGAGAATCCTCTCGATATCTTCCAAAATCTCAGCGTAAGAAATATCCATACAAGGGTTTCAAGCCCCAATTAAAAGAAGGCGATATCCGAACAAAGACTAACACATCTAAACCTGTACAACCAGGTGAGAACCAGAAGATCATAAGGATATAAAGCACCGCAATTATAAATTGCAATTAAAGGGGCTAATCTTTCTGTTATGATTTTCCTTTTGTAATGCAGTTCTAAAATTCAGTAATGCAGTTCTCAAAGTGTGTGAGCGGTTTACTGAAAACTCTATCCTCACTAGCTGGAGTGCAACATATTTTGACTGCTGTCTGTGGAAGGTTTTTCACCCTGGGTTATGGCACAATGTTCAAGTCTCTTTATCTTTTAGAAGAACATTCTGTATATGTTTGGATAGAGAGTCCACAGTCTCTGTTCCACTGGGGAACTAAGGAACTAAGCTGTAGGAATATAAGCTCATGGACTATTGCAGTAGAAGAGAGAAAATATTCTCAGAATGTGTATTCTTATGCAGATGAAGGTTAGTGCTGCCCTTCAAAATTTGGGAGCCCCCCCCCCCCAACCAGAGCATCACCAATGCAACCCAAAGCCAGTGTGTACAGCGTATATATAACCTTATTGAAGTTGCAACCTATGATATTCGACTAAAGCAGGAAAAAAACACAGTAAATATGGTTGTGCAGGACAATGTTTGTCATTAATGTTTAAGAAGTGTAAACCAACACTGAATGTTTTGCATTTATTTTTTCAGTGGTTCATTATCCAGTGCGCAGTGGTGGAAGCTCTCAGGTGAGATTTTTTATATTTTTGTTTTATTTTGATGGGCAGACATCAGGTTCTGTGATATGTTAAAGTGTATTGAATTTTTAACAGAATACAAATGAAGCTAAGATTGTGCCCCCACATCAAACTGCAAAGGCCGTACAGGAGAGTACTAAATTTGATGACCATAATAAAAAGCCTACACAAGTTGAAATAAAACCCATACAAAATAAGGCAAATGCTACAGAAAATCAAGTGATCCCTGAACAAGACATTGCAGAGCCTTCAGAAGAAGATACAGATGTTTGTGGTGAGATTAATCATCCTTCAGAAGAATGTATAATGCCCTTGGATAAGGAGTTACATCCAGCCAAAGAAGGTGTGAAAATAGAAAACACAGATTCAAGTACAGAAATGCTTAAAGACCGTGAAGAGCGACTGTGTAGCACTAAACCAAGCACAATGGAGATGACGGCACAACATTCTTGTAAAATAGAGCCAATGGAAGATTCCAAGGAGGTAATGTACATGCTACGAAAAACTAAAATTTATTTTGGTGTGAACAAAAGTTTATGTACACCTGCACATTTTCAAGCATTTTGGACAACCCATTCCAAAATTTGAGTAATAAAATACAGCAATTGCCCATTTAGCAACCCCCATTCTTCTGGAAACGCTTTCCTAAGAATTGAAGTGAGTATGTGAGAATTTTACCCATTCAGTAAAAAAGGGCAGGTTACAGGTTAGGCACTGGTTATGGATGAGAAAATCAAGCCTGAAAGCTTACAAATGTAAAAAATTTGTTTGTTTTAATTGTACCCCTCAATGGATATAACGAAAAGCAATATTTGGTGCTGTATCTGCACACTTTTGCCCATGTAGTGTATTTTAGGGATCCCAAATTTTTTTACCATATTTAACAGTTCATTAGACTCTCGGCCATATAGGATGCACTATACTATACAGCAGAGCATCTCATCCCAGTAAAAATACCTTGAACTACCACTCTGCCCATTGGAGTTTCAGAACGGCCGTGAACTGGCAGCTATTTTTCTTTAAGACTTTGTGGGCTGCTGAAAATGCCAGTTGTTTGCAGAATGCAAAATACGTATTTACATTATATATGCTGTACATCTTTGCAAGTACATGCACATGTTCAAGGTACTTTGCCCCAAGGTACACTTAGGGTAAATGCCATGGAGGTTACTATAATTTCTAACAATACTCACCCCAAGCTACACGGGCATACTTGCTTGTACAGAGGAAGCCTGCGGCGTCCCTCTGTGTCGCGCCAATGCAAATCCTTCTTCTCTTTTCACCTCTCCTGCATCACCAATGACGCCAAAGAGAAGGGGGGAGGGCGAGTGAGGGTGGGGAATCACTGCAAAAATTACCAGGAGATTAAAGTACAGAAAATAACCTGTTGACAACTCAGAATTTATGTGGAAGTGGTGCCAGCCTCCCAGTGAGATTTGCTGAAGTCTTTCCGTATTTCTGGTCTATAAGACTAACTAATACCACCCCTCCTCCCTCAAAATCGGTGGTAAAAATATGTGTGCATCTTATAAACTTCTAGATCGAATGCACTAAAGCAAAGACTATTTGGCTGTGGGTAGGCATGCCTTCACAATTCCCCCCGCTGTCTGAGGGAAGATCCACCCACAGATGGTTCTTTGTCTCTTGTAACTAAAGCTCTGCCACTTCAGCCAGTGGCTGGTAGCAAGGAGCTATTAGCTACCAGTCAAGCGCGAGTTCCAAGAGCTGTTCGGATCTCCATCTCTTGTAACTGAAGATTGGCTGGTAGCTACTGGCTGGTAGCTACTGGCTGGTAGCTCTAAACTTCTCGAAGGGGCTAAATAGTTTTGGAGATTACACATGCAGTTTGTAGAGTACACAAAATGGCTCTGCACATGCAACAGGTCAAATAAATATAACAAAATGTGTAAATAAATAAAAGGGGAGTTTATATAGACCAGATGAGATGAAGTAGAACACTTTTTAGAACAGATGCTCTGTGTGCTCTTCTACAAGCATACACTCTTTGCTCCAAATTTTTTTGTCTAAATGTGGATCAGTCATATGTCCAGAAGCCCCCCTCAAAAGCTTAAGGCCATGAATGCAGGGGCTCTGCAGGCCTATCCAGCAAGGAGGGGTTGTGATAGGTCTTAGGATGGAGAAACACCAAGGAAGGGGATCTGCCAACTTTCTAGATTAGTGTTCAATTTCATAATGCAAATTGGTGACCTTTGGTTGATTCCAAGGTTTGCTAAAGTGCACAACAATATTCTGTCTTGCATCCAAAGAACACCTCACTAAGGTTCCATTCACATGGTTCTTTGAAATAAATGAGGTTGTTAAAAATCTACATTACAAAGGGAAAGCTCTGCATACCTGTCAGCTTTTAAAAACACTTTTCAGGCAATTTTGTACAAACTACTTGGCGTGGTCCTATCATCTTGTCCCAAAACCACTCCCTAAATGCTTCTCTAATAAACACCAGTGCTAGAATGTGTAAGAAATACTTCCAGATCCAAGATGGTGTAAAAAATTTAAATGTGAATGTAGCCTGTACTGTCAGCTGCTATGGCTTCTATTCTAGAAAATTTCTGTGTAATCCACATGGAACCTCTAACAGGTCCTAGGTCATGTTTTTACCCCTTCTGTACTGTTCTGTTGATGAATCCCTTTCAGCTCAATTTTAAGGTCCCCTTTTTGTGGCCCTTAAATTTGCATTGTGTTTATTTGGACCAGGGTGTATCAGATAAACAATGTTGAAGTGTTGCCTGCTACTGTAGCTGTGGGTTGGGCTGTCATGTGGTGTATGTGGTATAACTTTTATGGCATATTATCAAGATAATGTGGGTCTAAAAGGGGGAATTAAAAAAAGCTGGTGCATGCTTAAACTACTTACAGATCTTTTATCTGATGATGGTATATAATGCTATCCTATTCTGATTTCTTTAGGACATTCAGATACTACCAATCATTAAAGAAGAGAAGCACGAATTTAGTATTTCTGGAGATGGAGCACAAGAAGAAAACATTTTTGGAAAGAGAATACGCAGTCAAGATGAAGACCACTTTTTTACGAATAAAACTGTGGAGATTCCACTATTGGTATTTGTCAGATAGGTTTTATTTACTCCATTGAATCTCATTGCACAATTCACACCTGTCCAAAAAGTTTCTAAAAATATTAAAGGGAAATCTATTGTTTGGTTATATAATTATGTTTTGCTTAAAACTGTATATGTACTGCATCCACATTCTATAAAGAAATATTGGATGTTTTGGATGCTCCATTTATATACAAAGAGACATTTTAGGAAAACGACAAAACATTTCTCCCTATGCAAAACCTACAACTTGAGTGATAATTCCACCCCCCCCCCCCAAAGAAAAACCCATACACTTATGATTATCATTTTGTAAATAATCAAACAAAGCTATCTTGCTCTATATGATTACAAAGGCTTTGGGAATGCTGGTATTTCATATATAATATTCAAGCCTACATATACTAAAATGGCAAAGAAAATACAAGCAATATCAGTTTATTTGTTGCAAAAAAAAGGGGTAATGATTTTAATGGTCTTGCTATATCTTTTTTCCTTCTAGGGTGGTTGGACAGAAATGCCTTCAGACTCCCAAGAGACAGCTGGCACCAATGCAAAGAGACAGCCAGAGCCTGTTGTGACCTATAGACCGTCCCATACAGCACATGAGCTGCGCAAAGCATTTATTTTAGCTAAAAAAGAAGAGATTGAGTTGGTGAGTTTTTGTTTATTATTTGGATTGTTTTAGTTAAATACATATGCCTATTCAATCTTGCTTATAAAAGTCCCTATTTTACTCGTTAATTCAAATGTTCTGTTTTGACCTTTTTGAACTTTTCAATTTTTTAAATCAGGGGCACATGTCAAATGAAAGAGCCTTGAAAAAGGGTGTCCGCTGTGACCTGCCTTTTTTAAGTGTTATGAAACCCAAGAACAAGCAATTTGTAAACTGCAGATTACAGCATTGGGTTACATTTGTGGATGTTACCTCGATCATACTACACTTTCAGCCCTGTAGCGAGGTCTACTTAGGAGTGCACAGATTTGAGCTGCCTGGAAATGCAGGATCAGGTAACATGCTGCAACATAATCAGTGGGGTATTTCAGGAAACCGTTTGCAAAGTCTTGCCTATGTTAGCTTTGTTGCTCATCGTGACTGGCTTTATCTACATGTTACAATATTAAAAATGTAATAGGGTAAGGAATTTTTGTACTATTGGATGCAAATGATTGTTGTTGTTTATCAGTTTCTGCATGGTACAAGATATTTTAGCGTTAAGGCAGCAATAGTGATCTATTGATATTTCATTTCTTCTGAAAATCTTCTGGATAGATAATATTTAAGGGTGCACATAAGCCGTACGCTGGTCTGCAAAATGGTCTAAAACCTAGCTCTGCGCACCTTTTTTATTAGGCTTCCAAAGCGCATCTGAGTGATGTACGGAGCTTTCCCCCTCCCACCCCCTCGTCTCTGATGAGAAGCAGCCTTGCTCTGTTGTGTTGTGATGATGGCAAGTGCTCTCTAGTGACATCCGGTGGCCGAAGCTGATTTTGTAGATTGAGTTGAGATTACAGCTCCTCACAACTTCATTTAAACACTGCTGTAAAAGGGTTTTTGTTTTTATTGCTAAACATATACAATTTATGTCACTTGAATACCTCAGAGAAACTTTAATAACTAGAAAAGGTTGCAGTTAGGAGTGTCAAATTGGGACAAATTGTTACATTTCACCCAAATTTAGCTGTTGATCTGTGAGCCTCCGATTAGCTGTCTCCATTCAATCAGGAACAGGGAGGTCTATCTGCAGCAGAATCTACCATGAAGGACACTGACACAGAGAACAGTGAGGGAGACCACCCTACATATGGGGTGAGTACCAAACACCATCTCCTGGTACTTATCTGAGGAGCTCACTAAAAAGTTATGTGCACCCCTGATAATATTCATTGCTTACTACAAGTCGATCGGACATTACCATGAAAAATCTGACTTGCGTAATATTTGACATTCGGTTAATCACTGATCTTAAATAAATATGGAGCAATGGTTCATGCAACTGTGTGATGAATCGGTTAGAGCAGCATTTTTTTAAAGCTGAAGTTTAGTCAAAACGAGTTTCAAAGAAGCTTCTTTTATATATGTTGGCTAGTATTATTACAATGATGAGGCCAAAATAATGTAAGGGCACATGTCCTAAATGCAACCATAAACCTAAATAGATAGGTGATAGTTATATATATTTTTTTTTTTTTTCAAGCAATATGTTGACTAGTATACTTTAGTGGTGCATCATCCTTCTTATTCTGGTCTAAATACTATGTGCCATAGTGTATAGACATGATCTTGCATCCTACCTCATTCACCTCCCTAGCAATCTAATGTGGTCCAGATTTCTGTACCAAAAGCGTAACATGGGTTTTGATTAAATGTTTTTTTTGTGTTGTAGGCCTGTAACTTGCTAAACAGTGTGCAAACACGGGTCTTGTAGACATCCTGACTATAATGTTTGCAACACATTTTTTTTTAATATTTACATTTAATAATTAAATTTTAAAAACTCAAATCTGTTAAAACAAGAATAATTTTATAAATGTTATCAGTTAAGAGAACTTCTGTATTTTAATAAGGGGTCAGTGTATAGCATTAACATCAGCAAAGAAGAAAAATACTAAACAACTTATAATTAATATGAAGCAGGAACTAAAGACACTAGAGAGGCAATTAACATTACAGCCTACTATACCCCTATTACGAAAGATAGTGGCTATAAGGTCAACACTGAAAGAATATGCTGTTGCAAAAATAGAACAAAAGTTGCAATATATGAAACAACTTTATTATGATAAGGGAAATAAGGGCTTGTTTCCATTGTACGTCGGGACCCCTACGCTAAGCGTATACGCTTAGCAGGGGTCCCGACGTATCCCATAGACTCAGCCTGCCGGCAGATGGTCTGTTTACACATCCGCCGGTGTAAAGGCTGAACGTACTCGACTACGTTCAGCCTGACACCGGCGGATCGGCTCAGCGCAATGAAGACAGACCCTCCGCCGAGCAGGTAAGTCTATCTGTTACGTTGGGACCTCCCGCTAAGTGTGTACGCTTAGCGGAGGGGTCCCAACGCAATGGAAACAAAGCCTAAGGCTGACAGACTCTTGGCAAACAAATTAAAAATAAAAAAATCTGAAGGTATGCCTATTAAAATCAAAAACTGGTCCGGACAAATTACATATGACCCAAGGGAAATATCGGGAATATTTGAAGAATACTATAGAACCTTATACTCCTCGATAGCTTCCCAGCAGACAAAGGCAGGGATATCAGAATTAGACATTAAACGATTCCTAGAAAAAGCAAAACTCCCTAAATTAAAACCATTGGAGGCAGAAGAACTAAACAGAGAAATAAACGTGATGGAAGTGCAACAGGTAATAAAATCATTACCCAGGAACAAGGCTCCTGGACCAGATGGCCTCACTTATGTGTATTATAAGGAGTTCCAGGGGTTATTAGTCCCCCACATGGTGAAATTATATAATAGATTTATGGAGGGCGATGCAATCCCTGGGTCTATGAACCAATCGCATATATCTGTATTCCCCAAACCTGGGAAAGACCCCTCCGAGTGTGCCAGTTACAGGCCTATAGCCCTGCTGAACTCAGATGTTAAAATATACTCAAAAATATTAGCTAATAGAATTACAAAATATATGCCCAAATAGGTTGAAGCCGATCAGACAGGGTTTGTGGCGGGGAGACAGGCAGGAGACAATACTCCGTAGAGTGATAGAACTGATAGATATAGCTAATAAGAAAAAAGATAAAACAACAGTACTAAGTTTGGATGCGGAGAAAGCCTTCGATAGGCTGAGCTGGCCGTTTCTATTTAAAACACTGGAGGCAGTAGGGTTAGCCGGCGCATATCTAACAGTAATAAAAGGGCTATATGTGGACCCATCAGCATCAGTAAAACTGCCCATAGGCAATACGAAGGCTTTTCCCATTTTAAATGGGACGCGACAGGGATGTCCCCTATCTCCAATCCTCTTTGCTTTGGCCATTGAGCCAGTGGCGGCACTTATAAGAAATTGTACAGATATTAGGGGATTGGAGATAGGGGACAAATCATATAAGATATCACTGTTCGCTGATGACATTTTATTAACAATAACTCAGGTAATTGCATCTATCCCTAATTTAATGAAAATACTAGAGGAATATGGCCACCTGTCAGGATATAAGAATAACACTGCCAAAACGGAAGCTATGGCTCTAAACATGGAGGAGGGGGAGATAGATAATTTAAAAACAACTTACAAATGGAACTGGAAACAGGATGGATTAAAATATCTGGGCACGTGTATCACGCCAAGATATGATAAGTTGTATGACAGTAACTACGTACCCCTATTCCGTGAGATAGAGGATATGCTCAGAGTGTGGAAACCGCACACAGTATCCTGGATTGGTAGGATGGAGGCGGTAAAAATGTTGGTGCTACCGAAAATGCTGTACCTATTTAACACATTACCAATAAAAATTCCCAAAATTAAACTTAAAAAAGTACAGCAAAAATTAATGGAGTACATATGGGCATATAAAACCCATCGGCTATCCACAAAAATGATGTGTACAGAGCGTGAGAAGGGGGCATGAATGTGCCGGATATAGAAAAATACTACATAGCGTCCCAGATTAGACCAATAGTAACGTGGCTAAAAGGGGTAAGAGACCCTAAATGGGTGCAAATAGAAAGGGACTGGACTGGGTTAGAAAATTTGTGTATGCTGGTCTGGAAAACCGGAAATAAGAACTCAGTTAATGGACTAACGGGCCCTATGGAACACATAAGAAAAATCTGGGAGTACAGTAATAGAAAATATGGGTTGATAGAGGAGGCCTCAGAACTAGAATGGATAGTGGATAACAGAAACATCCCAGTAGTATGGTCAGAAAAGAGGAAGGAAATATGGGAATCGCGTAAAATAATCCAAGTAGGTGATATGATGTCTGAAACAAGGCAACTATATACATTCCAGGAATTAAAGGAAAAAATGCATATACCTGAATGCGAGTGTTATACATACCTCCAGGTCCGTCACTACTTGCTAAGAAAAGCCCACACATTGATACTCCCTGAACCTACAGCATTTGCAAAATTATGCAGAAAAGACTCACAGACTAAAGGTAGCATCTCCAGCATCTACCAGGCCCTGGAAGCAGGGAGGGAATGGAGGTTCCCATATATAGATAAGTGGGAGAAAATAGTAGGGAGAGAATACACGAGGGAAGATTGGAAAAAGATCTGGCGGAATGCCGGAAGAGCATCAATTAGTACATTGGTAAAGGAAAACAGATACAAAATTCTGTTCCACTGGTATTATACGCCCGAGAGGTTACATAAGATCTACCCACAGGCCCCTGATAGATGCTGGAGATGCCAGAGGGGTAAGGGCACAATGGAACATATTTTCTGGACTTGTCCTAAGATAGGTGAAATATGGAAACAAATGAGGGAAATACTGGAAGGTATGATGGGTAGGGAAATGGAAATAGAACTGGATACCTATCTACTGGGAATGCCGGTAAAAGATTTAAATAAAAACAGTAATAAATTATTACAACATATATTATCGGCAGTACGCATGACAATTCCCTCCAAATGGAAAGAAAGGTGCCCACCAAACCTAAAGGAAGTGATGAATAAAATAGCGGAAATAAGGTCAATGGAGTACCTGACAGCAACGATATATGAGAAACTTGGTAAATTTCATGAAATATGGGAACCATGGGATAGGTATGTGAAGAAAGGGAGTGATGCCGTGGAGGAGAGAGAACAAGAGAGGGAGAGAGGCCAATAAGAGGGGGGTGGAGGAGAGGGAGAGAGTGGAACAACAGAGAATAATGTATTTGTTATGTGATGTATTTGTATATTGAAATATGTGAAGTTATGTGAAGTTTGTAAAAGAATGTGAAAAGGAGTAATGTATAAAAAGAAGTATGAAAGAATGTATTGTTATAAACCAATAAAAGAGAATGTATAAAAAAAAAAAAGAGAACTTCTGTATTTTAGAATACATTTTAAAACCGGGGAGACCACAGAGTGCAACATAAGTCCAGGACAGTAGTAGCTGCTTTCCTTGGTTCCTTCCAATTTTCCCATCTTCACCATTTCGAGCAGCACACCACTTACATTCTTGTGGGTGCTGTTTTCTAGGCGTTGGAGGGAGAAACTCTAGAAAAGGCAGAGCAATCAGGCATAGCGGATTCACCATATATGAAGCATGTCATGGTTCTGTTTCTTGTCATGACTGGGGTTTCACACATATGGCTTCATACATTTGCCATATGAAGTCCTGGTGGGGTACAGGCTTCTCATTCTGTTTTTTGAATAAAAATAAGGCATTGTTCCAGAAGATGGCAGAGAATTTGAAAATTTCTGCTGCTGTTTCCTGATGGCAAGATGGAAAGTCATGGCCTTGTCTGCTCTGTCAACCCCTCAGTTGTAGTAGTCAACCTGAGGCCTTTGGACTTCCCACTCCTGGTTCTAGATTGATAGAGCAGTGTTGTGAACATCCTTCTCGTCACACCATGTGAGCGCTACTATTTTGCCATTCTGCCAGGCAACTTTACTCCCAGGATATAGGGTCTGGATGGGTGGCCTTATCAAAATCATTGTGGTGTAGAAACCTAGGGGGAAGAGGCTGGGGCTGATGTGTCGATCCTACAACATGTGTGCACATCACTGACCTCCATAGTTACTCTTATCAGAGTCCGATGACCAGTCTGCTTCTTTACTATCCATGGGCTTAATCAGTGACTCCAGAAAATTATATTGAATGAAATTCATTTTCAAATATCTGCCTGGCTCACAGAGGAAGCCGCCAGTGAAATCAGAGCTACCCATGGACGTCAGACCAGGGGAGTGGGCGCCAGCTCAGAGTGACCACTTTTTGCAAGTTTTTTTTTTTTTTTTTTACTCTGAGCAGGAATCTGGGTGACTGCTATGGGAGCTAAATTTGTCTACCTCCGGTCCTTTTTATCTTCAAGATCTAACAAAATGATTCCTTACTTAGGTCGTTATGATGTGACTGTGCTGATGCTTTAAAAACGCTGCAACATTTGAACCAGGGCTGTGGAGTCGAGGAGTCGGAGTCGGCAAAAAATGGACCGTCTACGACTCCTACTAAATTTAAATGGGAATAAAAAATTACTTCAAATGTCGCAATTAACAAACAATATAATGAAACAATAATAATGAACATAATGACTTCTCTGCTATAAGAATAAACGCATGCAGCGCATAACATTACA
>CM070033.1:120363134-120389638 GCA_036250615.1 Ptychadena robeensis
CCTTCACGGGTACTTCTCTGGGTTTGGAAGTCAAATGGCTCAGCATGAAGATGATGTTCTTAGTGACCATAACTACAACCAGAAGAATTAGTGAACTACCTGCTCTCTCTATCAAGGAACCTTTCCTGTAGTTTTTTTTCTGGACAGAATAATTCTTAGGATAGATCTGAATTTCTTGCCTTAATTTGCTACTAGATTTTATCCATGCCAGGAAATGATCTTGCCTTTGTTTTGTGTTGACCCTTCTTTTCAATGAGAAAGAAAAAGTATCATATTCGGAAGTTACCAGCTCATAAAGATCTAAGGAATCCCCTTGTGCCCTTCATTCAGGAGCCAAAGCCTCCTAAACAACCAGGCCATTTGTTGGACTTTTAAAAGAGGGGTCCCAGTTTGGTTGGGGGTGCGATATGTGATTTATTAGCTCTGCTTAAAATAATTCCTTGTGATTTTTGTTGTTGCATTTGATTAATTCATATCCCTTTTGTCCCCTTTCTTTTTCTAAGGAATATTTGCATTTAAATGTTCGCGGGCTGAAGAAATATTCAACCTACTGCAGGAACTAATGCAGCGAAACAGCATCAGTGTAGTTGAGGAACCAGTTATGATAACCAGGACTGGACATCCAGTGGAAATTGAAATGCCTCATACACCCCAGACCCCTGGAGGTGAGCCTGATAAGAGGCCTTTAGAGGCCAATGAATTTATTCAGTTGTTATTGTGATAATTTAAATTGTAAGTTTCAAAGTCACATGTGTGGGCAGCCTTTAAAAAAAAAAAGGGTTTTGGAATGTAATCAATAGGTAAGTATTTTTTTAAATGCATTCATACTTTCCTGGTTCCTATCCTAACCTACCTGTTATTCACCATCCTTTCCAGAGCTATGCCTGTTGAGATCCCAGGTCCTTGACCCTCCGCATTGTTCATAGTCCACTGAGGGGCTTCTGTCCACCATCTCTAATTTTACATCTCCTGACCAAGCTGCCACTCAGTATAATCTTGCATTATAATCAGTTCTAAATAAATTTGCCCCTGCCACCCTCAGCTCTCCCTGCCCCACCAACCCCCATCCCTGGCATGGTAAAGGCACTCTCTGCCTCCAACAAGATATTTGCAGGGGAAGAGCACAAGTGGAGAAAGTCCAATCAGGACAGTGACTTTCTCATCTACAAGGCCAAACTCCAATTATTCAATTGTGGTCTTACTGTTGCCAAACAAAACTACCTCTCCACACTCAAATTGTCACAAGCATCCCTCTCCTCAATCCTACACCTACTCCTCCCACTGCCACCTTCTCTGGCCACGTATTTCAAAGACAAAACTGACCCCATCAGACTTTATATTTCTGATTTCCCCTCTCCTCTGATCTCATCCTCCTGTAACCTCATTTTCTCCTGTTAGTCTGGAGGAAGTTACCTCTGTGCTTTGCTCCTCTCCCTCCACCACCTGCCCACATGACTCTATACCTGCTGATCTAATTAAGACCCATTCTACCACCCTTACCCTTGTACAGACTGAACTATTCAACTTCTCCCTCTCTACTATCTTCCCGTCCTCCTTCAAACACACCATAATTCTCCCTATACTGAAGAAGCCATTGCTTGACTGAGACAGCCATCACTAAAGTTGCCAATGACTTGCTCACTGCCAAGGCAACTTTTCTCTGCTTCTTTTGCTGGATCTCTCCTTTGCCTTTGTAGAAGAAGAGGGTGCTCTACAGTGTCAGACTTTACACTCTTGGTATTCGTGACTCCACTCTTCAAGGCTTTTCTAAAAGTGCCAAAAGTAGGAGCAAGTCTACTCTTCTACCTGACTGACAACACTTTTCAAACCTCTTTCAATGGCTCCTCTTCTTATCACACCCTCCTCCCCATTGGTGTCCCACAAGGCTCAGTCCTTGGCCCGGTCCTCTTCTCCCTCAACACCTCCCCCCTTGGCAAACTCCTCTCATTGTTTGATCTGAAATAGCATTTATATGCTGATTACACTCAAATTTACCTATCTGCCCCAGCCTTTACTCCCTCTGTCCTGGACAACATCTCGCAGTGCCTATCGGTCATCTCTTCATAAATAGATCCTAAAACTTAAGCTGACTAAAACAGAACTTATAATCTTTCCCCCATCACCTTCCAAGCCTCCCCCCAACATCTCACTTAATCCCGGCAGCAGCGCTAAGATCGTATTAGATTGTAAGCTCGATCAGACAGGGTCCTCTAATCCGAACAAGGACAGAGGCGCACAACCTAGTACAACAAATGGTTAAATCATGTGGAATAGGATAAGATAAAACAAAAATGAAACAGAACAGCAGACAAGATACTCACATTGAGAGAGGTTTACAAGGGTGGATCTCTCAGGGCCATGTGTTTTCCAGGAGGACCTCACTTCCTGGTTGGGGATGAGATCACTTTCTGCTTACAGATGCTGGGGGGCTCAATAGGAACCCAGCATCTGTAAGCAGGAAGTGATCTCATCCCCAACCAGGAAGTGAGGTCCTCCTGTGTCATATCCTTTTTAGGTCCTCTAATCCTCCTGTGTCATATCATTTACCTGTGTGTTATATTGTGTGGCATGTCAACTCTAATTTATGGTACAGCACTTCATAATATTTTGGCGTTATATAAATAAATTTGGATGATAAAAATAAGTAGAAGGGGAAAGGGAAGGAGTAGGAAATGAAAGGGGGAGAGGCAGGGTCACAGGGTTAATAACTGAAGTGTTGGAGAGGGATAGGTTAATGAACAGTTTAGAAGGCAG
Organism: Ptychadena robeensis; assembly: GCA_036250615.1. Taxonomy (NCBI): domain Eukaryota; kingdom Metazoa; phylum Chordata; class Amphibia; order Anura; family Ptychadenidae; genus Ptychadena; species Ptychadena robeensis. Next base: position 120,365,889 of record CM070033.1, read on the forward strand.
AGCTATTCGCTTATATGCGAACCAGAAATAATGCAGAAACCCCAGGTTTCAAAACTGTCGTAAACATTGAATCTGTTTTCGCTCAAGCCAGGCAAGGTCCAAGCACTGAGTGTTGGAGCCATTGGTAATTCAAGCCAGTTTGAAACCAGGAACTCCTCATAGATTGGAAAGGTCTGGCAGTCCTTTGGGAGATTATAGCCCAATAATATTGCCTGACTTGTATTTGGGTGCCTTCCAGTAAAGGCTTAAGTTGCCCGAACATGGCAAGAGTATGGCGGGGAAACATTGTGTAGAATGGTCACCTGAATTCTTATCATATTCCACCAATGTCTTCTGTCATGCTATTCTGATAATCCTTCTTTAAAGTATAAAAATAACATACACCATCACAGGCTAAGTTGCAAGTAGCTAATTACTCAGAGATCAGTTCATAGAGTTTCCTGTTGGAAGTGAGCATAAAATATGTCATGGGTGCCCCACGTGATCGATTGTTGCATTGCCTCTTGCGGCATCACTTTCCCAGCCCACATCGTCGGGGACCAGCAGAGTACTGTGTACTATACTCTATGCCTATTATTATTATAATTATTATTAACATTTATTTATATAGCGCCAGCATATTACGCAGCGCTGTACAATACATTAGAGTGGAGATACAACACAGTATAACACACAGGTACAGGTAATGACACAGGAGGAGTAGAGGACCCTGCCCGGACGGGCTTACAATCTAATAGCTAGTGAGGGTCTAATATAATGTTGAGGGTGGGCTCAAGTAGTAGTTGGTGAGTGTGGTAGATGGGTGAGTAATGGGAATGATAAGAGACACTAAGTACATGTAACAATAAACGGCCTCATCCCATAGTACTGTCACATAGAAAAGGAACCCAGATACAGTGGTGAGCTTGATCTTTAATGAGGTGGCTAGTCCTAGACTTTAAATAGGCCTAAACAGCCAAACGGGGATGCATACTGTAGTTAAAACATTCTTTTTATTTGACATGATTAAATTTTTATAAAGGAAGCTTTAGACAATCACTCAAAAAGAAAATGTCTTGCATAAGAAATCGTAGAGAATATTATACAATATTTTAAGAAACCTTTTCAAAAGCTTGGGGGAATAAAGAAAAAGAGACAATGAGCAGGGGGAAAAGAACCGTTAGAGGAGCTGTCAAGAGACTATATTCGGGAAGTCAGAAAGAGTCTTTGGTGGTGACTCAAACATTGTAAGAATAGTTGATGACCCTGGTTAATGGTCAGCTGTTTGGAACAGCAACATGTTTGATGAATCGGCAGGTGGAGATAATTTTCCTCACTGTCCCCACACAGTGAATTCAAGGTGGCGCTCTAAGGTGCCTGTGGAGGTCCAATTTCGTGGATGCCTGGTCCAAGATATTCGGAATGGTTATTTTGATGGGTGAAGTGGTGTCCTTTTAAAAAAAAATTGGTTATTTATACATTTTAAGTGGATACAACTTCACCCATCAAAATTTTCAAAAGCTTGTAGCTTATTTCCAGCATTCTTATATCATTAAATTTCTTATATAAAAGGGCTTATATAAAAAGCACAGGGGGACATGCAGCTAGGTCTTACTGTAGGGGTAGATCTTACTTTCAGGGAATCATGGTAGTATGTAAAGGGCCCTAAATAATGAGTATGCCCACCTCCCCCCCTTTCACATCACTTGACATGTAAGGGGGAAAACAGACATTGCCCGAAAAATAGTTGGTTAGGCTTGCTGGGGAAAGGTAATATCCCTGATTGTAGCTTGGTGCGTTTGTTTTATAAAACAATCTTACCCTGAACTACATTCAGGCTGACCGCTAGAGAGGTTAAGGGGAGCTGGATATGTATCCAAACATCCAACTAATTCTACAATATTAGGAATCAGATTTCACTATGATTTTTGACAGCAGCAGTTGAACTCGCTCTCGACTTGCTGTAGTGGTGAATATAAAATATTTATATAGCATATAATGTTCAGCCGGCTCCAAAATCCTTTTTTCTGTTTCAATAACTTTTATTGTTTTTTTGAAGACAGCTAGACAATAACAAACAATCAAATTATACAAATGCCAAGATCCTTTTTTAAAATAATAATTTTGAGAGCTTAAAAAAGACTATTCATCTTCCTAATGACTACATTTTTTTCTTTTTTTTTCTTATTATATTCATATCTGTAGCTTTAGGATACACAGGCTTTCCCAATGGATTTCATAATTTTCCTCGTGATGGACCATCTTACCCATCTGTACGGCACCCATCAATGGGAAACCTGAGGCACCCTTCTCTTGGAGAGGAATCTACGCATGGCTTGATTACACCAGATGACCAGGTAGTGTTAGTTTTACAAACCCTATATAAATAAAATTATTGTAGCCAAAAGTTATAATGTTGGATTGGTAAAAGTCATAAACCTATTAAACAGAACTAAAAGTTGCCAACTTTTGCCAATTGGTAGGCAAAGTTTTGCAGTAAAATATGAAAGAACACATGGTTTTCTATCCAGGATGGATGGCAGAAAACAAAGGGTTTAAAAATGCTCAATGGGATGCTGATTGAAGCAGACCAACTGCTAAACTTGGTCAGTCTGCATGTAACATATTTATGTAAAAATATTATTAAAAATAAGTAATAATTACATAACCTAGTTTTGTGTGCCAGAGATTTAAGACTTACATGCAGGTATTTTAGCACAAGCTGACAGCAAAAGGGTATGACATGGCTGTCTGCACAGCCCATCATAGCCCCCGTTCTGTTGGTCTGAGCATTCGCCGCGTTTATGTCTATGTGGAGCCCTGCGTGGACATAAATGCAATGAAGGCTTGACCTATGACTAGCATGCTCAGGCATGTTAGTCATACGTCAGCCCTTCGATTTAAAGGGAGCGAACAGGGCGGCTTATGCTCTTTGGATTCGCTGATGGTAGCGCATCCAAACGCATAGTCTATCCCTGACCTTAGTGGAAATGGAAAGGGTAGATTCACTATAATAGATGAATACTCCGATTCTGTAATTGTATCAGAATATTGTTCATAAAAAAAAATCATTTTAAGGGGTGATCTATCCATGCACATTCATGCCTTGTTTTAATTGTTTGCCACTTGAAAGGTGCAAAACATTTCTTTACTGTCATACATACTTCATAAATCGAATGGCATTAACCACCCCCAACCCCCCCCCCCCCTCAAAAAAGAATTCCAGGTTGTAATGTTACAAACAAATTATTAATTTAAGCCTTCCCTGAATGTGTTTGACAGTAAAAAAAAATATATAAAAAAGTCCATTGATGGATAAGATTTGGTATTTGCAAACAATAAAAAAAAATTGCAGTACATTCCAGCAATTATATATATTTATAACATTCATTTGAGGGAAATTGTTTGTGTAAATGCTCTGTTGACTGGCACTTACCTGTATTCAAAATGTTTGTTTGTGAAACACCTGTGCTTGTCAATGCAGGCTTCAGTATCAATGTCCTCTAAGACTGTTCCCACATAGACAATTTAATCGCCTCGCGCTCTTGATTTTAATTGCACGTGGTAATCACCATTGATCGTGTCCATCGCTCCATCACTCAAGCCCGTGATTGGTTCCGCAGACGGTTGCCTTTTTTGTTTTTTTGGGATTGTGTGCATAGACATGAATGGGCGTGATTGAAAATGGATTAAAATCGCGTCCACCCTCCGGCTCATCACCTATGTGGGAACATAGCCTAAGATGGTAACTGTGACCTGTGATGGTAACCTGACAGAAGGTAATAGCAATCTGGCAGTGGTCTTCCATGAGTTTTGAAAGGCTTTCCAAAGAACCTCTCCTTAAGGCAGTGGTTCCCACACTGGGTAGGTATTCCAGAGGGGGCACAGCTATTAGGGGCAGCCAAGGTGGCACCGAGAGAATTGCGGTCAGCCAGGGAGGGGAGAAATCTGCAGCACTCAACTTGTCTCTTGGCTCATAGGGTAAGGTAGGTATTGTCTGTGGTAAATGACTGAACCAAAGAAAAAAAAATTGACAGCTGTTATATCTCTATGAGATTTTGAAATTTGGACTGGGGGTTAGTTATTAACCTACAAAATTTCAGGATTCCCTACTGAGATATGAGATAGCGGTACTGTAATGTGTGAGTTACATTGGCCATGCTATCAGAAAGGTGACTATGGCTTCATTATTCAAATTAGTGGGTGCCAGGCTGATGCTGTGGGTAGGGTGGTATGACTGTGAGAGTGTTGATGTGCTATCGGTCAGGTTGAGTGGGGATGGGGGATTTGATTGCGAGTGAATGTGTGATGGAGTTGATAGATGCCATCAAAATTTTTCACCGGGGGGGGGTTGTCTACGATTGTGGTAATAGTAGCCCCCACTCCTACGTTTACTAATGCCTTGTACTATAGGAATTAAACATGTGTATGTGGGAGAGATGGCTACTATTAATTTGTTCGTCCAATAAGTATTACAAAATTATAATAAGTATATGTAGGAGAAGGGGCAACCATTATTTGTTATAGTATTGATTAATATTTGGTAGCCCCCTTTCCCTCATGTACCTCCCAGCAGCATCTGTCACCCAGTACACTTATCTGCAGCAAACAAGATCACTACTTGCACGCAACCAGATATTAAATATTATCCAAATCTGTCTCACACTTCCTATTGTTCATTTATGTTTTTGTGCACTACAAAAAAGATTTACATTTTTTTTCTCTCAAACAGTTTGGCCCCCCTGAAGTCTAGGGACCATGAACTTGCCCCACATTTTGGCTGAGGCTCCACTAGGGCGATTTGTGTTCCCAGTGTTCCTGTCTCCACAGTTGCAGATCGGCTGCAGTCCAAAAGTGTGTCCACGTCCATTGCAATCAATGGACACGGATGGGACGTGGTTTTGATGCAGTTTTTAGTCTTTTTTTTTTTTTTTTTTTTTTTTTTTTTTAGGAGCCTCAGCCTTATAGTTTTAAAGAAGACCACTGCACTATTTTAATTATTTTTATTTCTGTAGGTGTGTGCATCTGTGTCATTGAATGTTTCTGTATGATTGGTGTGTGTGTGTGTGTGTGTGTATGTGTGTATATATATATGTATATATATATATATATATATATATATATATATATATATATATAAAAAGGAGGGGGGGCCTGCAGGAAAAGTTTGGGAACCACTGCCTTAAGGGAAAAAAGGGCCTGGATAAGTGTACTAATCCAATGGAACCACAAGGGAATACTTACGTTCTACTAGATGACCCATGCTTTCCTGCATTTATTAATATGATACATCTGATGCAAAAATGGAAAGAAGACTTTGTTTAGCCTAATTTTACTGGTGGGAGAAAGACTTCCGGATTAGGCCCATGTATTCCACCTGAAAACACTTTCAGCATTGATTTTCTTTTTCCCCAAAAAAAAAAAGACAAATTACATGTGGTCAACGTAATTTTCATTGTAGCATAAATGGGCCCCTTAATATACAAAATACACATCTATTATACAGATCACCTGGTACACTGCTCAAAAAAAAATAAAGGAAACGCTTAAACTACACAATGTAACTCCAAGTCAATCACACTTCTGTGGAATCAAACTGTCCACTTAGGGGTAATTTCCATTATACGTCAGGACGCTTAGCGGGGATCCCGACGTAGCACATTGACATTGCCTGCCGGTGCATGATCTGTTTACACATCTGCTGGTGCAGAGGCTGAACGTTGAGCCTTACATCGGCGGAGCGGCTCAGCGCAGTCAAGACAGATCCTCCGTCGAGTAGGTAAGGCTATCTGCTACGTCGGCACCTCCCGCTAAGCTATACGCTATACGCTTAGTGGAAAGGTCCCGACGAAATGGAAACAAGCCCTAAGGTAGCAACACTGATTGACAATCAATTCACATGCTGTTGTGCAAATGGAATAGACACCAAATGGAAGTTTTAGGCAATTAGCAAGACCTCCCCAATAAGGGTTCATTTACACTGGCGTTTTTTAACCACCAGGTAAAGTACCCTTAAATGTATGTGTTTAAGGTGTGCTTAATCCGCACAAACCACACCATAGGTATAAAATATGTTGTTCCTCCCGGTATACAGACTCCCTCTCAGGAAAAAGACTTACAGCCGCTTCAAACATCCAGGTGCTGGGCCACGAAGGATCAGTTTAATCACTCAGAAGTAATGGATAGGAGGAAAGAAATGGCACGTATCCGCACTCTGGAATCTTTTCTTAAAATCTTTAAGGCTTTATTTGAACATCACATAGAAGTATATAGACAAAAACAGGGTCCCTCTAGAGAGGGGATTTTCCCTGGAGGGACCCTGTTTTTGTCTATATACTTCTATGTGATGTTCAAATAAAGCCTTAAAGATTTTAAGAAAAGATTCCAGAGTGCGGATACGTGCCATTTCTTTCCTCCTATCCATTACCCTTAAATGTAACCGACCGGCCACATTAGGCGTCCGCTGGTCGGTTTTGGGGCTGCCGCTCGTTAGGATCTCTATGGGGTCCTTAGACTACCTGTGAACGCCTGCACTATTTTGCAGAGGTTCGCAGGGAGTCGTTTCTCCTGCAAAAGCTGTAAGCAGCTCAAGAACCAACAGTGTAAATTTAGCCTAAAGGAGTGGTTCTGCAGGTGACCACAGACCACTTCTCAGTTCCTATACTTCTTGGCTGATCAATAATGTACAATGGTACAATAATGTATGCTGTGGCAAGAAGGTTTGCCATGTCTGTCACCGTAGTGTCCAGAACATGGAGGTGCTACCGGGAGACAGGCTAGTACATCAGGAGACGTGGAGGAGGCCATAGGAGGACAACAACCCAGCATCAGAACAAGTACCTCTGCAATCCTTAGAGATCCTTAGACCCCTTGTGAGACCATAAGGGGATGCAGTGGGCCCTGGGTTCCTCCTAATGCTACAACTCATGTGGCTGGAGTGTGTAAGTAGTTCCTGCAAGACGAAGGCATTGATGTAATGGACTCGCCCACCTGTTCCCCAGACCTGAATACAATTGAGCACATTTGGGACATCACGTCTTGCTCCTTCCACCAACGCCACGTTGCACCACAGACTGTCCAGGAGTTTGGGGATGCTTTAGTCCAGGTGTGGGAGGAGATCCCTCTGGAGACCATCCACCACCTTATCAGGAGCATGACCAGGCATTGTAGGGAAGTGATGCAGGCACGTGGAGGCCAAATACTCCACTGAGCCTCATTTTGACTTGTTTTAAGAACATTACATCAAAGTTGGATCTGCCTGTAGTGTTTCCTCTTTAAGGTTAAGTTTGTGTAATTTTGCTTTCAGCATTTTCAGCTATGCAAAAACAAAGTATTTAATAAGAATATTTCATTCATTCAGGATCTAGGATGTCTTCTTTTTGTGTTCCCTTTTATTTTTTGAGCAGTGTAGATACGGCACATTTGAATTTTCCTGTGAGGTAAGAGACAAATTCTGGTAGGAAGAAAAAAATCTTATTAATGCTTCAAATATTTATATACTTCTCCTGAGGTATGTACCCTTTAGGAATTTCTTGCCACCATGAACACCTAATTGTGGTAATGTATGTTGTAAAAATGGCTTTACACAGATAACTAAAAGAAAAAAAACATTGTTTAAAGAGAAGTATATTTATGTTTGAATTTATTTATTTTTTCAGTCACATACCTACGTGAATACAGCCAATGTTGAAGAGGAAACAGGTGGACGACATTGCATGCATTCTTTACCTGAGGCACATGCGCCATACCATGAGCCACCAAGGCACATGCTAGGTTCGGGTTGCTCAATTGAAGAACGCAATCCACAGGTTTTTTTGCAACCAGGAGAAGTGAAATTTGTGCTTGGGCCAGCTCCAGCCTATAGACGAATGCCTCTTAGGGGGGACAGCTTCTGTAGACACCACAGAGACTGTCAGGGCCATGTCTGTACTGGTGACAGAGAACCAATACCACCACATAATAATAACAATGAATGCAAAGATCAGTGGGGTTCACACAAGTGTGCCTATGAGAACATCAATGGCTTAGTACCACAAGGAAGTATAGCTCTTCGAAGGGGGACTGGTAGCCGAGGCATCAAGTTGTCATCTGAAGGTCTGCCATACAACAGCTGCTCACATCGCAGGACCGCAATGTTACACTATGAGAATCTCCCCCCCCTACCCCCTGTTTGGGAGTGCCGGTCCATGCATCCAGTTGATGACGATGATGATGAAGAGGAGGAGGAAGATTCAGCAGATGCTATGACTCCATCACTTAATGGTTACCATGATGACCCTGTGCAAAACTATGTGAATGCTGAGACTGCATGTGGTGGTTACCACCACCATCGTCCAGACTGCCAGCCACATAGGAGCTGCCCATCTAGTGTCTTCAGCTTTGATTTCCGGCGGCCACGTTCAGAGCAAAGGCAACTCAACTATATCCAGGTCGAGCTGGAAGGGAAGAGTGAAGGCAAAGGGAGACAAATCCCTCAGATTACTCGCACCCCAGCTTCAAATCATGCGTCGCGATGTGCAGACTCCTATGCTGTTATTGACCTAAAAAAAACAGCTGCTATGTCCAGCCTACAGAGAGCTATGCCCCGGGATGATGGCACCTCAAGAAAAACCCGACATAACAGCACAGACCTCCCCCTGTAAATGATCTTGGTTCTAGTGTTGTCTCTGATCTTTTCCAAAAGCCATCTCTGCGGCTCTTACCTGTCTTTTCTTTGTTTCCCATATCTGACCTCCATGAATTGAAGTTTGTGCAGGTTTTGTTTTGTTCCCCTACAGAGCAAACTTTCTAAAACAGAATGTGAACTTGTTTTATCAAGCTGAGAACAATGGAGGAATTGTAAACAGCTACATGAGGATACTCCATATAATCTTTCTTCTGTGCAGCTGTGTCCACCTGAACGTCTGACTGATGACTGCAACCATGTCAGCATCTTACTGAAAATGTTCTTGTTGAGTTACATGTCCTTGCTTTTTTTTTAACATTCATTTTTGTTTTTTATTTATTTATTTTTTTATTCTTGTTGCATTTATAGATTACATTTTTTTTGCATTTACCGATTAATTTATTTAACTTATTTTTTTATTTATTTTTGTAAACATCCCATGCCATATTGTGCCCTAAGAAATTGGACTTGCTCTAGAAGCAGATGCTTAAGGTCACTAATTTGACCAATGTGCTTTATTGGTTTGAATCTTGTACCTCTTGTGAGAACATCAAGAACATCAAGTTTGTCACATTAGCATGTGACAAACTAAGAAATGTATATACCCTTTGCTTATTTATTTATGTTGCTTAATCTTGGCTGTGCTTTTAATTGAGAAATAAGCCTTCATCTGCATTTGAAAAGAAAGTATCATATATGTATATATTGTGACAGAATCAATTCAGATGGTAGGTTATATTTCGGGAAAGTACTATACCAATCAGTCAGGGAATATCACTTTAAAAACAACAGTACTGCTTATTGGAGTTGAAATTGTCATACAAGGTCTTTACTTTGAGGCTTTCCAGTCCTCTTTTTAAAACCAGAAGTTCTGGCAGGCGGACATGGAATAGGGTGGCCATCCATGCTTTCCTGCATCGCCAACTACAGGCCTTGCAATGGAATCTTATGGCCAGTCTATATTCATTAAGCAGGGAACACACTGCTCGATATAGGAGCCACTTGAGGTTCCCTGCAGCTGCACGATGACGTCATCACGCTGCTGCCCGATATCGGAGGAGCTGGAGACACAGCAGTGCTACGGTCTCCATGCATAGCAATGGACATCGACAGTGGTTTGCGGTCATGTCCGTTATCCCTATTTTACAGCATCAATCCCACTGGAAAACTGGGATGGCCACATTAGATATGGGTCAGATAGATGGCCGCGAGCGTGCATGGCAGTCAAAGCGGCCATTGATCTAGACCCTAGGTGCCCAACCTGCAGTCTGGGGGCCTCATGCGGCCCTTTGGGCGTTCTTTGGCGGCACCCCTTGGTGCTATAACCCTACTGTTATTGCATAGGCCATAGGAACACACCTGTCCGCCGATCCCCCAATGACAGGAGGAGAGGCGACAAAACTTACGTGATAGGCGTACATAAAAGCCAATCAGCGACCCAGATGGCGCATGAGCAAGTGCCTCGTCTCTCCTCTAGTGTTGCTGGGGGATCAGCAGACTGATGAGTGCCTATGCTCTCTCTTTTTCACAAATTAACGAGGGGTGATTGTATAATAAATATTGCAACACATAACCCGATAATAGGGGCATATAACCTTTATAAGCAGTACAGGTTGAAAGTGTTATGTGTGGCCCTTTAGTGATACTGAGGGCCGCACTTGTGGCCCTCCATATCAACTAAGTTGGCCAGCACTGATCTAGACTATATCTACACGTGTGTTCCTTGCTTTACCAAGATTCACTGGAACTGTCAACAACCCCCCCCCCCATCTGTGTTTTGGGTATACATTTCACTCTTCCACCACCCTCATGGCCATTTCATGCCACAATTTGTCACAATATGTACATATATTTATCTGTGTGTCCACGTACATGTATGTATGTGTATAATTTACAGTAGTGGAAGTGGGACAGCGTTAACTTTTTAGAGGATATTTAATGGATACATGCCCATATTTTTGCATATACTTGAATGAAAAGTGCCAAATATTAATACTTGTGCCATTTTAAGGAAATTCTATGTACTTCACATAACTCATCGGCTAAACTCAAGGTTTCACATGTACATAGTGTACAGATGGAGATTATAGCCAGTGTTTAATTTGATAAATTTCAGTCTATACGATGGTTATTCTACACATTTTGTCACCTTATCTTGAATGAATGTTTGTAAACTTAGAGCTATAAAGAGTAAAATTATCTGAAAAGTTTATTCTAAGACAAAAAAGGTATTTCATTAGTTTGTATACCGTAATTAATATGCCTGAATAATATTTTTGCTTTTAAGGGAGCCATTGCTTAAATGAGGAGCCATACTTCTGCATTCGTCTGTTAAACACACAAACCAATTTATTTTCTTCTTTTTACAGCCAAATCTTTACTACATTATTAACACTTGGAATCATATTCTTGGCTTTCCACACCAAAATATTATCTTATACCCATTCTTAATATATTAAAGAGATTCTCTCTGCAAAACATTTGTTTCAACATTTTCCCTTTTAGAGAATATATCTATTTAGTGTATTTTATGTATTTACATGTAAAAGCCTCTCTTTGTGGACATCTTCTAGCCCTGAGATTGCTGCGGGATTCCCCTGTCTTGGATGTGCAAACTGCAACAACCCCAGCACATTAAATATTGCTTGGCATTCAGTTTGAAGCTATACTATTAACCTTTGCTTGTACCCCAGGAGCTACATAGAAGGTTAATGTAATATATATATATATATATATATATATATATATATATTGAAGGTGAACAGAGCAGGTAAACCAGCATAGTGAGTATTAGACACTCCCTGAATAAAGGGCTATTTCCTATAAGGTAGGAGAGGTTTGTGTTAAGGAATTGACATTCCCTGGAGGTGTTACATCTAGCATGTTCAATGGTGAACTCCAGGTAAACAAAAATAATTTATTCAAGAGAAAACCCCTCAATTTGATATACTTGTGCTTATTGTTTGCTTGCAATTTTGGTTGGTGACAGGGTCTCTTGATTAGAGATCTCTGCTTCATAAATCACTTTATATCTTGCTGTTTCTCAGCGACAGAACTGGATCGGTCTGTATTTGTACTGTAAATTTTATGCTTTGCCACATGCTTCTATATAAAGACATCTTCTTGAATTGATGGTAAACATTTCACTTTCTGCCTTATCAAAAACAAATCATGTAAATTGCGATGTCAGGGTTATATTTATGAAATGCAGTATTAGGTGGATAACAGTCTCTGTTTTAAAGGAGTGGAATGGGGGGACGTAAAAATTATTTGGGCCTAGAACGTTTTGTTACCAATGTCCAAAAAAGTATATAGGGGCTTAGTGCATCTTCCACAAAAATGTCTTCAATTGCTAGATGATAGTACAGGTAAAGGTTCACTCCAATGGCCAACCAATGTGATTCCCTTATGTGTAAGACCAGGGCTCCTCAACGGTTTGCCGAAACGCAGCAAAATCTCAGTGGCCGCGTCTTCTGTACTCATCCCGTTCATTTTGTCATCGCAGGTACACATGCAATCAAAATGAATTGAATGCATGCAGAAGACGCGGCCACTGAGATTTTGGCACGTTTCGACAAATCATAGGGGAGCCAACAGTGTGCGTCATTTACGTGACAGTGTGTGCTTGTGCCCAGGGTCATCACTGTTCATGCCGACATGTCACATGACTGTCACATTTAATCTGTTTTCTTTTTTTTGTTCTCCGCCACTCACACCTCATGATTCCGCTTTTCAAGAATCGAATTTAGTCAATAAGCGGATAAACTCATACAGTTTACAATATACACTTTTGATTAGGGAAAGGAAAAATGGGCATGCAAATATTCTAGGTGTGGAATACTACACTAGATGATAATGTTGTAATTCTGGCGTATTTTATGGAAACAGAATTAAGAGAAAATCAGCAGAAGGAGGAACATCTTTTCTTGGTTTAGTGAGAACTTGTTTGGCAGCTTGCCTATAATTGTTAAAGTTGATGTTTAAATGTTAATGTGACATAACACTGACATATGTATGCTGCTAGCAGCTTTTAATCTCTGTAGTTTAATTGTTTCCGCTGTGAAATGAAAGTGTGTATGAGTTTATCCCTCCAGAAGCACAGATATAGTAATAGATGCACTTTACACCTAGCTTGTCTGAGCCGTTGTCTGCTGAATGGGGTAGACAAGCAGTGTCATCTCTTTTAGTCTAAGCAAGCCTATACATGGGCGGATTTATTGTGCTAGATTACGCATTATTGTACCTAAATGGTTTATTGTCCTGTGTATGGGGTGTATATGACTCTTGGACCAGATCAATATCCCTTTGGATGTGGGACATCTGGATTGATAGTAATTGTACAATGTATGACATTTTAAATTGCCCCAAACTTGATCTGGACCATTTTCAAGCTTAAAAAAAACACTTAAAATCGCATTAACAATATTACTGCAACTTTAAATACTATATTTATTTTTGTTTTGTTTTGTTAAGAACCTCCAAATTTGCCTCATCTTGTGGTTGGATGTGAAGAGAGATGGTTTCTTTCTGTTAGTTTAATTATTGGCTCAAAGAGAAACACTGAAATCTGTAAAGCATTGGTAGCTGGTTTTTATTTATTTTTTTTGGTTAAAAGCTTTAAATTCTTATTGGTTGTTACAAATGCAATAGCATATTTCCTAAGACTTTGGCTTTAGTTATGTACCCCAAATATTTTCTTTAGGTAGCATCTGTGATATTGTGAAACTTTTTTTTTTCTCTCACTTTCCTTTTGTCCTTTATTTGGTAAAGTGGAGGAACAAAATACTTTAAGACTGACCTAAATACTGTGCATTCATGTACAATGCTAAACGTGGTATCTCAATAAAATGTGCTGATACTCAGTATTGTACGTTAAGATTGGATTACACACTTTCTATAGCCACATGCAAACAAAAAGGTAGTTTCACTATAGAATCAGCATGTAATGTGAAGTTGTTTCAGCCTCTGGAAATAGAGGACCTTTGTATTTCCTGAAAAACCAATTCAAGAATCTGCAGAAAAGTCTAATAAAAAGAAAACACATTAGTAAATTGCGCAAAACCATTGAGCAAGCACAAGGACTGGTACCCCAAGACCAAATGTTTTGGTTTGTGAGTGGCTTGTGAATTTGAATATATATTTTTTTATTTCTACTTCCTAGTGTTTGCATTTTATATGCAATATCGTACATTTACATTCTCTGCAATGTGTGTATACTGTTATTTTGTTATTATTTTTTTCAAGTCAGGTGTGTGAATTTACAACCCCACTGGGCAATCCCAGATGAACTCTGTGACAATGTTGTACCGATCTGTGTTGTGCGTTTTTATATATATAAATATATATTGAATATTTCTGACACAGGTGCGGAAGAAATCTCCGTTTCAATTCCATTTCAGGCTACACTTGGAACGTTTTCATTCCATAACTCTTTATATTCCATCTATGAAATTATTATTGGAAAATAAAACTAAACCAGTGGTGACTGGAGAAAGCTACTGTCTTATTGTGCACTTGAGGTGTATAAAGAATAAAGCGATGCAGAAATAATTGATGGTGTTTCTTTGTGTACCTTTTTTTTAAAACTAAGATTTATAGGATGTATATTTGTAGAAGATGCATGCACACTTTTGCTAGGAAGGTAGCTCATACAGTATGTGCTGCTGTACTTTGCATAATACAACAGTAAAAGAAAATGGCCCTGCACACACGGGGTTGTGGAGTGGTAGATAAATCCTTTGACTCTGTCCGACCTTTCTGTTTGGTTCCCTCAACTCAGAGTTCTCTGAATTTACAGGGTTTTATTCTCACACTTTTGGATTCAACCTTCACACTTTTGTAACCAAATGCTGTACTGTATTGACCAGTTTAAACAAAAGACCATAAAATGAAAACAATAAAGCTGGGAATAGACGATACGATGTACCGTCTATTCCTTATCCGATTCTATGCAGTAGCAGGCAGCGTAAAGACATCATCACGCCTGCCTGCTAGTGCCGAGAATCGGACGCCACTCTGCATCTGCAGCTCATTACTTCGGCTGGGGGCAGCCGTCCCCAGCTGAACTAATGGGATCGGACTAAAATTTACCATCCTTACAGATCTCTGTGCGATCCGACAGAATGGCTGGTTTTAGCCCGATTCACGTCAGTTGCAGCCTCCAATTCCTGCACGACCCGGTCCTTAACCCCCCTAGCGCTTCTGACGGCTCCATCTCGTCCAGCACTTTATGTCAATATTGCAGAGGACGAGGTGGAGCCGTCAGATCCCCCGCAGTGTTCTGTGCTGGGGGGATTTGATGCTCTAAGCCGGCCCACGGGACATTCATATGCAAATTGGACTATCTTCAAAGACCACATCTGGAAAATCACACCCAGTGTGATTTCCAGGTGTGCACTTTGAGGTTAACCCTTTCAGAAGGTGCCAAATGGCTTGTATTATTATTATAACTGTATCCAATACAATTCAAAGTAAAACAAAACACATTTCCAATTGTAATCAAAATTTTATTATAAACAAACATAAATACTGTTTTGAAATCTTTCATACCAAATTATTCAAGAGATTTTATCATTCCAATGATACATTTAAAAAAAAATGTATGTACTTTTTTTATAATAATTGTATGTTTCAAACATTATTATAGTCAGGATGTCTATTAGACCCTTGTACGGACATATTTTTGGAAGTTACAGGCCTACAACATTAAAAAAATTTCCATTAGTCTATGGTGCACTTTTGGTACAGAAATCTGGACCTTGCAAGAGCGCTAGGGAGGTTAAGGGATGCAGGAGCGCGCACGGCATCCGTTTGGGGCTCGGATCATGCAGGAATTTGTGCATGTATGACCAATTTAAGGTTTTATTGGTTGGTTTTATCAAGTGGCTATAATGTTTTAGCATAGCATGCATAGAAATCAGGAACGGGAACTTTAACAGATTTGTGAACAAAGACAAAGCTTAACTACAAAAGCTGAAAAACTGTTTATATAACTTGTTAAATGCAAAACTAACTCAATGTAGTGTGGTTCTTAGAAACAAAATTGCTTCTGCCAGATCCTCTTTCATAGAAGCTCTGAAATCTGACTTGATTATTTTCAGAGCTGAAAATAGTCTTTCAACCACTGGGTGGGTGGCATTGCTGTTCTGGTTCTAGCCACATTACTAATAATCTTGGGATAAACAAGGGTGGCTTCTTCTACAGTCAGTTTCAATGAGCCACCATACTTCTTTTAATTCTTTTAAAAACTCCTGGGGGAATCTTTTTTTGGGCCATTTTGTGGTGTGAAAATTCCATTTTGTCCAAGTAGGAATGCCCTCATGCGAACTGCTACATCCCAGAGAGCCTTTTTTGCAGTATTAGTCTGGTCACAAACTGGTACTGGTAACAAAATTGGTCTCATTGGATCAACATAAATAGCCGCTAAAAAGATGTCAGTATCCAGTAAGAGATTCTCTCTTTTCTTTATTGAAAACACAATACCATCAGCTATTAATCCTCCACTTTTGTTCAGCCAATATATCAAATTGTCAAGGAGAATTTACCAGGTGTAAATCTTCAGACTTCGAACTCATGGTGACAGTGAAGGGGGCAGAAATTAGATCTTGCAGTTCTTTTACTTGTGTCCACTAGCTTTCAGTTAATAAAATGTTTGCATTGTCAAGCTCTTCAAGAAAGTCTTTTAGTTCAAACTTTACCATCTTATAAGTGCTTCCCCATTGTGTTTTTGATCTAAAATGTCTCCTTTTCCTGAATGTCTTCTCAAAATGGCATCTGTTTTAAGCTGGCCATACACCTTTAGATCTCCCTGTTAAGCCAGCCATACACAGTCGGATTCCATGGCCGCTCGACCACCCATCCGATCGATTCCGACGATTCTGCCGGGAATCTGAGGTGTGATCGATCGGCCAATTAAGAGAATCCGATCGCAGCATACCACCTTGTCCAACGGATTCCGGGACGATTCCGTGTCCGATTCCATCTCTGACTCCACCTCACAAATGGCAACTCCCCCTGATCTGTGCAGAATTGGATCAAAAAGACCAACATATTGGTTCTCTCTTGGATCCGATTCTGAGCCCCCGATCAATCGGATGCGATCGATCGGACAAGGTGGGCTGCACACGATTCCGGCACGATCGATTCGCGTGCACGCGCCCGGAATCGATCGTGCCGGAATCCGGTCGGAATCCGACCCGTGTATGGGGGCCTTTAGATATCCTTTAGATCTACCAACAACTATGTAGTATAGGGTCCTCTGTGATTGAACACAGGTAGACTTGATGGTTACATATACATATTACATGGTTTTGGTCAAACAAAAGGAGATTTAAGGGAAATCTAAAGGTGTATGGGGCCCTGACTGCAACAGTTACTTCCCCCAATTTGCTAATTAGAGTAGCTGCATGACAATCTTTAGGTCCCTCTCTTATTGCAAGTTGCAGAGTATGAACAGCTCATATGTCGAATAACACTTTACTTAGATGCTTAGTCAACCATGTTATCCAAAATGTCACTATTCTCCTCTTCACTTTCTCTTTTTCTCCTCTCCTTCTCCCTCTTTCTCTCCTTTCTCTTTTTCTCCTTTCTCTTTCTCTGCTACCTCTCCCTCTTCTCTCTCTTGCTTCTCGCAAATTTAAATTTATCAGGAGTCAGCTCCCACTCCAGGTACCCAAAACTATTTCTAACTCCACAGCCCTACGCACATAGTGTGTACCAATCATGGTAATGGTCTCAAAGATTTCATTTCTAGACACTTTTCTGTGGCTATATAATATGATTTTTGATTACATACTTTAGTTAATTAACATATTGGTTGTGGTTTATATAAGTGCTTATATAAACTGTGGTTAATTCAGCAAAAAAACTAGTACTGGTCAATGTGCGTATGAAATACTTTTCTGACACATCAATTGAGGTGGCTAGCCTCACGGGACTTAAGGTGCAATAACACACAACAGACTTCTAAAAGTAGATTGAATAAAATGTATTCATATAAAATGTAACGCTATAGGCGTTTTTTCCCCGGCAACCCAGATACACGTCATCTGTTGGAAGCTAATGATGACAAGATGGGACTCCCTGGAATACCCATGTGGACCCCCTGATGAAATGTATATGTGAAACATATGTTGGGGTCATACATCACCGCGTTTTCTCTGGGATTCCTTGTCTGATTCATCTTTCCTCCATTTACCCGCCGTGAGGGCCGGAGGCGACAACTTACTTCTGTATATGGAACAAGTTATGATTTTATGGACACTATATATACCGTGACTGAAGGACATTAAATTTATTGTGATCTACCCATGTTATTTTCTATTTGCAATGTACTGCATATGAGGTTAATACTGCTATTTCAATGGATGATGTTGGACGGCTGTGCACCTACTGATTGACGTTCATGCATATTCTGCTATACTTGTTTTGACCCCCTCTGAGACTCTTGACCCCTAAAGTCCCCCTGTCCCAGATTTTCTGGGAAAACCTCGTGAGACAGGTACCTGGGCCAAGTCTGTATTCTTGATCCCGGACACACTATCCCTCGCCCCCCTCTCCCCCTTCTTCGCATTTTCATTTGGGATGATGGTCGAATCTATGTAACCAGCAACACATTCTGGGATCGCTGTCTTTGAAGATCTCTCCAGATGTTCAATCAGATTCAAGTCTGGGCTCTGGGTAGGCTACTTAAGGGTGTTTACAGAGTTGTTTTCAAGCCCCTCCTTTGATATCTTAGCTGTGTGCTTAGGGTTGTTGTCCTGCTGATAGATAAACCGTTGCCTCAGTCTAACTTCAATAGCTCTCTGGAGCAGGTTTTCATCCAGGATGTCTTTTTACATTGCTTTCTCTTTATCCTGACTAGTCTTCCAGTTTCTGCTGCGAAAACATCCCCACAGCATGGTATTGGCCTGGTGATAAGCGGTGCCTGGTTTCCTCCATACAAGATGCCTGGCATTTACACCAAAAAGTTCAATTCAACTTTAGAAGAGCTGCCATGTTCCTATCGTCCAGCTCTAGGAAGAGTCCGGTTTTTTGGAACTTCTTCCAGGGTTTCTGTAACCTTCCCCAGATTTGTGCCTTAAGGCAATCCTGTCTTGGAGGTCTACAGACAATTCCTTTGACTTCATGCTTAATTTGTGCTCTGACATGAACTGTCAACTGTGGCACCTTATATACAGTAGACAGGTTTATGCCTTTCCACATCGTATCCAATCAGGTGAGTTTACCACAGGTGCACTCCAATCAAGCTGCAAAAACTCTCAAGTAAACTTTTTTCACAGTCATTATGGGGTGTTGTGTGTAGAATTCTGAGGAAAAAAAGTTTTTTAATCTATTTTGGAATACAGTTGTAACATAACAAAATGTAGTTGCAAAAGTGATGTGCTGTGAATACTTTGTGGATGCACTGTATTATCTTCCCATTTCTCACCATAGTATAAACCATCAGTTCTTTGCCCCCTTAACATTCTACCTCTATCTCAGCAGCAGAATTTGATAAAGTTTGGACAGCTGAATTAAATAGAGTTTAATCTGAATATAAACATTAAGGCTATGTTTTCACATCCGTCGGGAGCCCCTACTCTAAGCACATTTCTTGGCGGGAGGTCCCAACGGAGCACATGCAATTTACCTGCTTGGTGGATGTCTGAACACAGTATCTGCTGGCCAGCTTAAGTTTATCTGATCCGTCGGGATCCCCGCCAAGCACTTCGCTTACCGTAGGGGTCCAGACGGATCACTCAGCGCTGTGGAAACACTCACCCTAACAGATGCTTGACCAAAATCTTCCATGATTTGCTTATCCTTTCTTCTACTATCAGACCTTCTTATTCTTCCTGTATCTATGGAAAAATACAGAAGACATTGCCTTAGTGTAAAAATAACAACCGTGCTGAACTAGGTAGTAGACACACATGATTTCACATAAATGCTGCCATGTTGGTGCTAGGAAGGGAGATTTGTCTAAATCCTAAACTAAATTATGTATAACTTCAATATGTTTGTTTCAAATGACCAAATTCCTTAATGTTCTGCAACACTTGTGACAGGTGGTTGTATAAAAATAATGTATTACTAAAATATAAGCTTAATTTTTCAGCACCCAAAATGTGCTAGAGAATTACTTTTGGCTTATACTCGAGTCGGGAAATGCAAATCGCTGCATTTTGAGGGTTGAACTTGTGACTTAATTGCAAAGCCTGAACAAGATCACCAATATTGCTGGAGATGTAGAGAAGGGTTGTAGGAATATTTAAAAAAATATTACTCTGACATATATAGTTTTTGCATAACTTACGTTTACATTCAAGTCAAACATTTCTAAAATTGAATTACATTTTAACTTAATTTATGCAAAAACAACATATGCTATAGCAAAAAATGTTTTTTCTTTACAATGTTCTCACAACCCTTCAATACATGTCCAGCATTGTGGTTATGAAATCATGGATAGAAATTTGCAATTAACTCACAAATCAGCTGTTGAAATAATAATATCCCCAAAATAAAAGCTCATTTGCTGTGTGTTTCTATGCCTTATAGCTGTTGCATTACCCACCCTAGGCTTATACTCGAGTCATTCACTTTTTTTTCAGGCATTCTTTTTTTTGAATAAGGTATCGCCGCTTATATGCAGACTGGCTTTTAAGAGCTTTTTTATTCAATTCACAAATACATTGGGAAACATAAAAACATTTAATCAAATATGTGTTATTCCTTTACAGAAAGTGAAGAAATGAAATATAAGCCTGTTCTGAAAAAGATTGTCTGCATTCTTTAAAACGTATACCTTCAATGTATAAAAAAGTTTCAAGAATTTAATGTCACTGACCATTTCTAAAAGAAATACTGTGTTTTGTGGAGTGGACCAATTTCTGGCATGTAACAGGTATTCTGACCGAGGTTGCTTGGCCTACATTCCGCAGTTCTTCTTGCCCATAACTTGGCTCATAGGTGTCTTATCATTTTAACAATACTCAACAGTAAACCTTTTTTATTCTATTCATTGCATTTTATCCATTGTTTGCTATTGTCATTGCATTTCATCCAAAGGGTAAAATCATGGTTGTGTGGGTTTCTCCACACTCATTGGACAACTTTATTACATATATGTATGATGCATCCATATAGTATATCATATAGTATATCCATATATATAGCTTAAAGAATAAATTAAGAGCAGGTCCTTGGCGCATGTTTTTAGCAGTAGAAAAAATAGATAAAAATCTGCAATAGACAATAATAGATAATAATACCAACGTTACACCTAAACAATTTTTTTCAAAATATTCGTTCTCTGAAGTATTAAATTATTAGGACATGGTAGAAAGTTAAATAACAAACATGACCCTCTCTTTTCATAGTGAATACTCAATATGATTCAACCCCTTGTAGCTAACTGCATTTGATTTTTTTCCCTTCAAGGGCAAGTTTAGAAAATGTCTGTTTCTGCAACACTTGGCAGTCTTATAAGCGATCTGATCTAATCTGGTTTATTTACTGCTATGTAAATGTTACTCAAAACATTTCCATTGTGGTATATTTGTATAGCTCTGATTATTTTATCTTTCGGCTTCCATTTAGTAAACTGTTTTCTTTCTTCTCCAATGTATCCATCTTTACTTCTCAGAACATGTTCATGCAACAGAACAGGAACACATCATTCTTAAACCTGAATGGACATATGTTTTATTAGTATTTTGGGATATTTATGTTCATTTTTTCATTAGGAGTGCATTTACAAGTGTCATTATGTTTTGCTAATTAAAAAAATAATATGTATTCAATATATTATTAATTCAATTATACAACTGATATACGCTGTGTATTTTATTTTACAGATTCTATCCCTTGCAAGGAAGAGTTTAAATATTAAATATTGCTAAGTCAACATGTCTTATGATAGACCACTCCTATCCAAGATAAGTAAATTAATTGAATACCGTTAAATAAAAGTATTCTACACTAAGCAAAAATATAAACACATTGGTTTTGCTTCCATTTTGCATGAGCTGAACTCAAATATCTGAAACATACACAAACGACCCAATTCTCTCAAATATTGTTTACAAATCTGTGTTAAGGCCCCACATACACCTAGCGAGCCGATGCCGATTTTTTTTTGGGACCAAGTAAGGGCTTGTGTCCACTGTTGCTTTTTGCCTCAGAGAAGACACTTCCCATTCTAATGAATGGGGCAGTGTCCACTCTACATATTCTGAGCACGCAGTGCTGATTTAAAGCTGCTGGCAACCGTGTCTTCAAAGCAGCACTGTGCAGTGCCACTGGAGACACCCCCATTGAAGATCAATGGAGGTGTCTCCAAGACGAGGGAAAACAACGTCCAAAGTTTTTCGGGTGCTGATTTTCCACGTCTTTCCTCTGCTGCATCAATGGGGCATGCTCCCGTCGCAGCGCGTCCTAAACTGCGGACAAACTGCCTGCAAGCAGTGGGGAATCCGCCCTGCAAATGTGCCAGCACGTGTCTTGATTCCCTATGCTGGTCGTATGTCCAGAGCAGGGAACCCCTGGACCAGAACTGGTATTTTGTTGATTTCCTAAAACTTGGATACAAAATTTGTCACTATTGTCTAAATGAATGCTATGTAAACTGGCAGATGGACACTCTTCCAGGTCAATATCTGCCAGTTTATATGAAATGTAGTGATGTGAAATGAGAGTCTACTAATTTCCAGATTTTAGCCGACAACTCCAGAAGATAATGAGAAGGGGCAGTGCTATGGGTATATGTGATGTACTAGTTGTACCATTTTAGCCTTGTTGAATACTGTTTGAAATTAAGTATTTGTGGCTATAAGAAGTATGTGTTATGCTTGTTGTCTGGAGAAAACAGCTATCACATCTTTTTCCCACCTGGCCAAGTAAGAAGAGATGAGTGACAATCTGAAGAGGCAAACAGGTAGTGGAGCACTGACAAAGCATTGTGGATTGGGGTCTTTTGTACACAAATACTGACATTTTCTGGAGTCCACTAGTAGGACAGTCATTGTTCAACACTTTCTGAATATTCTACTTGTCTTGGTGCCAATTAAATTTAATGTGATCACTACATTTGACTGCCACACAAAAGGATTATCCATTTAGTTTTTCTTAAAAGGCATACTTGCTGTGATTCCAATTCAGGGAGTATTGGAACCATTGAGGTAAAGTGTAAAATATAATTCATGAAAATGTCCATATTTTGTCACCAAACTAGGTTACTAACAGCAATTGAAAAAATCAGTTGTCACAAGGCCACAAAAAAAATAAAAATGTACCTTCATATTTGCTTGTGCTAGATCTCAGATTGTAATAATAGGCAATATTTAACAAAGAATACTTAATGACATTGACATTTTGATAACACTTGCTGTAGATAGGCAAGTTCTCGGTGGGTATATAAGAGCCAGACCTACCTACAGTACTTCAGTATCCACATACAGGTGGAAACCAGAAAGCAGAATGAAGTTCCTAATTCTTGCCCTTGTTTGCCTTCAACTCTCAGAGGGGATTGTTAAGTAAGTATTTTACTACTTTGATCCATTTTGCCATTTCAAAATATGTTGCATAGATGACCCCAAGTATTCAATTTGTATTAATCAATGAGATAATGGTGTCATGTTAAAGCCAGATGGTAGTTTAAACTGCTAGGTGAGTCCTTTTGGATTTTACAAGGCAGTTCTAATGCTTTAAATTAAGTTGACAGTTGCTTTTAATTTGGTGCCATTATAAATAGAAAATATCACAGAATCGAATTTATAGTCTTGTCAAAAAATTGTGGCTGTGGACATTTTTTTGTGATGAAGAGAATGAACCAGCACTGTACATTAAGTACTTTTCTGTTCTCTGGAGATGGTAGGACCAATGCATGGCACCTTGCTGACTTCTCCCATAAGAAACGGCAGGAATCCTGCTCCTGGAAAGTTAAGTTGCTGACTACTGTACACACAGTAGGTAATCGCCTGAGACAAGTCCTCGTAGTTCGTTTCAAGCAATAATTATTATCATTAGATCCAGCATAGACCACACTATAAAATATTATTATGTGATATATCACTGTTAAGAATGGACATATTAGTAATAGTAAAGTGTGCGTGGAGCCATTTTT
>CM070033.1:120438072-120452531 GCA_036250615.1 Ptychadena robeensis
GATCTGAAGGTTTCGGGTACACCGGAGAATTTTTCAGGCATGGGAATCTTTGGTTCTCTGTTTACCGTGACAGGCGTAGGTACTCTGGCGGCTGCTTGTGATTTATCCAGAAACGGAGCACTCGTTTTTATTAGAACTGGATATGGGGTATACAGTTCTTGCCCATAAATATCAGTATAATTTTTTGGCAGATTAGTGGTTTGCTGTCAATCACACCCTTTGTAATAAACGTTACTAGCCTATGTTTCAAGACTTTACTGTATTTGCAAATCATACTGATTCTGATGGGTTTTCTCCCCGTCAATACGTTATTAAGTTGACATTTATGATTAAGGTAGGTATTCTTTACAAAAACTCCAATTGCTGAAGTGTGTGATAAAACCACAGTGTTTATCTGCACTTCTAGTGCCATTCATGCATAGATGAACTTCTGGTGGTAGGTACACTTTAAGTAAGGAATGGTTTTGGTTAACCTCCCTAGCGCACTGCTGAGGTCCAGATTTCTGTACCAAAAGTGCACCATAGACTTCAATGGTAAATTGTTCTTTATGTTGTATGTCCGTACAAGGGTCTAATAGACATCCTGAATATAATAATGTTTGAAACAAACAATTATGTAAAATATTTTTTTTAAATAAAATTAATGGGAAAACACAAAAATCAGAGCACTAATCTTTGCTGCTATGTACTTAATCTCGCCCAAATAAAGTCTCTGGTGCCCCAGATGTGCCCATTTGCAGTTAACCCTCTCTAACCTGGTGTGATGTATGTGGTAAAATCACACCAGGGAAGAGAGGGTTACTGCAAATGGGCACATCTGGGGCACCAGAGACTTTTTATTTTGGCGATATTTTGTACATAGAAGCACATTGAAAGCAGTTTTCTACAAATAAAACTGATTTCATGCAATTTACTTTCAAATTTCCCGCTGCCAGAGGATCCAACCAGCATGTCACATCGGGGACACCGGGACAGTGCAAAATTGTAAGTATGCGCTGTTGGTGCACCAATGTGTACTGGACGGCACCATCTGGTCCAGTGCTATAGTGGGAGTAGCAGCGCTGGACGAGATGGTGCCGTCCTGAACGCTAGGGTGGTTAAAGAGTCAGAAAATGACTTCTATCATGTTTCTAAGAAAATCTGTTAGGGCAGTACTCGGACAGCCTTGAATAATAAACTTTCTGTTTATAAGACAGTAGAGTCCATAAATGGCTCATTTACAATGGTGTTTTTTAACCACCCAGTAAATTAGCAAAAATCGCAACCGACAGGAGGACACAACATTAGGCATCCGCCGGTTGCCTTTCAGTCCGTAGCAGCCTAGGAAACAAACGTATACACTAAAGGCCCCCATACATGCCCCGATTTTCCATCCGATTGATTAAAAACAATCGATGTTTTCCGATACGAGGATCTTTGATAGATCGGGCTGTATTTCATTATACCCCCAAATAAAGCAACCAATTATTGTCCGATTTTACCTACTTCGATCGAACATTTTCCAACTGCCGATTTTATGTTTGATCGGAAGTGAAAGGGTTACGGCAGGGATCAGCAGCTTGAGGCACACAGTTGTACCACCCGAATGGGAGTTTTGGCCAGGGGCAGGTATCTGTGGGTGTCTGTTCTGGAGCTTATTTAAATTTTTTTTGTGAAAAAAATCTGGGGGTGCCTTTGATGGGGATGGCTAATCATAGGGGAAGCAGGGTCTTAACTTCAGTTTAGTTCACATGAATAAAACAAAAAAGAGAAATACAGGAGAAAACATATATACATCCTAGCACAACCTGGCAGATGATTTTACACACACCACAATGTTTGAAACAGGAAGTAAAAGAATGATAATTAGTTAGATTGGACCTAAATTGGTCGGGTCATAAGAAATAGTAGCCGATTGAATACAATTTAGATTCGATCGAGAAAAATTTTCCAACGTGTCCGATCCCAGTCCGACCGATTATTCCCAAAAGTTCGATCGAAGTTACTTGGTCGAACCATGTGGGCATTGACCGATTTTTGGAAGACCGATGCAAAAAATCGATTGTTTTTAATCGATCGGACGGAAAATCAGTACGTGTATGGGGGCCTTTATCCTTAATGTAATACAAAAAAACAAAGCATCTTATCTACGTTTGGTATATCTGGTAGTCCTAAAAAGCCAAATATTATTACTGTGATAGCGTAGTGATTGTGTGAACTTGAAATGAAATCTGATAATAGAATGGAATTTATTGTACTGTTTAATCACCGTGATTAAACTAAGATTGGGCATATTCCTGGATACCCAGATAGAAAAAAAATATATAAACTGAGATGACTGAAGGAACCCTTCAGATGTATTACATATTCATTAACCAATTAACCATTCTGCTTCTGGATCTCTGACCAAAGATCAAAAAAGGCAATAAGATCTACTTAAAAGAACTAAAAGCACCACAGCATATTCTATATATTCTGGATTTATCATTTTCTGTCATTCAACTATTAAATATATATACATGTAATAAAATGCAAAGTTTTCATTGCCACCTGTACAATCACCAATTTACCACATATTTAATTAATACAACTTACTAATTACACAGATATGTAGATGTTCTCTCTTTAAGCACTACAATCAAAGCTGTAAGGGCTCATTTAAACTGCATCTGTTTTCTGCTTCCGGCAATGCACAATTGTGTGATCCGTGTGTACAATAGGTTTACAATTGGAAACCTGTGTACCATTCATATCAATGTGATGAACTTTAAAGCTGGGCACACACAGGTAGATTCCTGTGCAATCGACTGGCAATCAATCGCGGGTCAATCAAACGGTTTCCCTGTGGTCCCCCGGGTCTATGCTTTTCCTGGGGGACCAGGAGAAGGAGAAGCAGAGTCAGCCAGCCTGCACGCCCCCCTCCCTGGCACAGAGATGTCCCCCCCTCCTTCACACTCACACAGCAAATAGCTGATCACAGCAGCCTGTGTGCAGTTCAGCTGCCAGCCCATCCATTACATTGAATGGAGACCTGCTGTCTCCAAAGTAATGGATTTCAACCAAGGTTTTCCAACATGTTGTTTGGTTGAGTTCCTTCGAGCAGGATCCGTGGATCCTGTACGTAGGAACCGTGGACGGCTCAAATGAAGAAACAGATTAGAGCAACATCAGGTGAGCGTGCACGGCGCCCGATGTTGCTCTAATCTGTTTCTTCATCTAGCTGTGTATGGCCAGCTTAAGTCCGTTCAAAATACTCTGCTGTATACATTATGCTAACTCTTGTGTTTGCATTTCCAATTAATACAAATGTGCAAACCAAAGCATAGCAGGGACCTCAATCTGCTATGCTGTAACTTGAAATGCAACATTTTCATTTATACGACATTTTGATAGAATAAACAAAACATTTTCTTTTTATTTAGGTAAGGGGTTCAGTTTTATACTGCTCCCCTCCCCCCTGTTTACCTCTAGCTATTCTGGATCAGGGTCAACCAACATTTTGAGTTGCCCCCTAGAACTGGATTTAAAAGAAAATCTCCCAATATGCACACTTGTTCACTTGACATTTGCTGGCATGTAGTAGAGGAAAATTTCCCTTATTGTGCAAAACTATCAGTTTAACCCCTATTTTACTAATAAATTAAAAGAAAACATGGCTTTAGTGATACCTAATCTTTTAACACTACATTAATGGGTATATGATACTGTTAGCCAAGATAATACCTGAATAAGACTTCCAAAATAAATACATTTGCTACAATCGTTTGTTATATTCTAGATAACGGTATGTTCCTGAGTAAATTCAACAGCTATATAAAAGACCTTACAGTACAGTTCTGGGACCGCTGGATTGGTGTTGTCTAAATTCAGAACCATGAAGTGGGTGATTCTTGCACTGGTTTGCCTTCAGCTCTCAGAGGGTTTGGTCAGGTTTGTAAATGCTAATTATTTTTTAGTTGGGTACAATATTATTTATTCTGTATTGAATTTCTAAGATTATTGGTAAAAATGTTTAAATGCTATTGTACTGCATTCCATTTTATTGGCATCCTATTGCTTTGATCTGCTTTAAAATTTAAAGCATTTCTACAAAATGTGATAATAATTAGAATTTAGCTATAATCACTTTCAAATATTTGTAGACCAACTAGTTCTTGTTCTTCTATACTTGAACCTACTTATAAACACTCAATACAAATGTTTATATTTCTTATGCTGACAATTAGAACGACTTAAAATATGATTGTATTAAATTTGATCTTATTACATTTGGATTTTATGTTAAATTTCAATCAAAATTTTGGATTCAATTTGATTTAAACAAAAATGAAACGATTATCATTGAAAGTTTTTTAAGTTGATTGAATGTAAAAATTCAAAAGCTTAAATGTGAGCTGCCATTAGTTTCCATAAAATCTAAATTTATCAGAAAGGCAGAACAATAATCTTCAGATATCCTGACTAGTGTTGAGCTTGAATATTTGAATTGCGAATATATTTGTTGAATGATGGCTATTCAAGAATTTGCGAATGTCGCAAATATGGTGGCAGATATTCGCAATCTGGAATGAGATTTTATGCACCGGCAAGTTTTTACGGCCATGCATTGCGATTATCGCAATGCATACACCCAAATTTCGTATTTACAAATATCGAATATTAGTAGAATTATTTGCTAAATAAAGCGATGAATATTGCCTATGCAGCTCATAACTAATCCTGACCAGGATGTATATGATATTTTATACATTATAACTATGTTTTATGCCTGAGATCAAAACTATATATAGCAGTATGGGGTACTGCTATATATAGTTTTGATCTCAGGCATAAAACATCACATGTCACACAATTATTAAGCTCATCTACAGAGGAGCAGTCTAGAGTTATGTATAGATTTCATTAATTAATTTTGTTTAGAACTAAAAATATACTTCTTAATATATCTATCTAAGATATCAGTCAGATAATCAGGAAGTAAAGGCATATTCTCATATTTCTTTTGTAAATGTACAGTATTGAGAACTCCCTGTATGAAATGCCCCCAAAATTTAAGCAATTTGTGAGACTACCCAGGAACAGATAGCAGGAGTGCCAGTACATGTGGGTTTCAGAAGTCTCAAGTATATACCTGGAAACGGAGGACATTTTTTTTCCAGTACAAAAGGCAAATATATTATGAGGGACCCCATGCGCTACACCAGCTTCCTGGGGCTATAATGTCAAACTCATCTGAAAGGATTTACAGATAAAAGTTTGAAAAGGTTTTATTTACTAAGCAATAGGTAATAATCTTTTTAAAATATTAAATATGTCATACAAGTAATATTTCTTTAAATGAATGCATGATGTCAACCTCATAGTTGTGAAAATTGACAACATTTTAACATACTGCAGTGATTTCTATTAACTGATCATATCCTTACAGAGTCCCTCTGCAGAAATTCAAATCCATAAGGGAGACAATGAAGGAGAAAGGAGTACTGGAAGAGTTTATGAAAACACACAAGAGGGATCCTGCAATGAAATACAGTTTCAACCACAATAATGATTTTGCTACAGTCTATGAGCCAATGAACATGGATGTAAGTTTTTTTTTTTTCATTTTGACAAGTCTACATAATAGAACAACAGAATTCTACCATTTATTTCCAAAGAAAATTGTGTATGAAAAGAAAGTAGTTTTTCACAATTGGGACAATGTTATAATTGACCTTACAGAGATCGTCCAGACAAAAAGAGTTTCCTAGTATTACAGGGACTGAAGGATTACGGAAAGAAAAATGTAAAACCCTTGTCTATTTTTATTGCTATCTCAGAAAGAGTTCGTTCCTCTAAATTTCTCTTATCCTAAAAATATTTTACCAACCAGGAAGGGAAGGTGATTTTTATTCCTGTCTGTGTTCCTTCAATAGATGTTTATCTTACTTCCTGTTTTATAAAATGGTTGTCAGCAGTAAGTAAGGAGAAGTCTTTCTAATGGATCCCCTCTTAGTAGTAAAAAACAGAAAGGATTTTGAATCCTATTAGAGTTTATGGTTTACATTTGAACTAATAAGGCTTTTTTTTTTTTACATTTCAGGCCTGCTATTTTGGTCAGATCAGTGTTGGGACACCTCCACAGAACTTCATGGTATTGTTTGACACCGGGTCTTCAAATCTTTGGGTTGCTTCAACCTACTGTCAAAGCCAAGCCTGCCGTAAGTATGACAGCTGGTAGCAAAATGAGATAAAAGACCTCTCCTACATGGGAAAAATATAATACAGTTTTATCAAAAAAAGACTTCCACCCATCTGTGAATCCAGCAAACATACTACATTGTCTGCCGAACCACCATTTCACTTCTGATTTGCTTTATGTTCTCTCCAAAAGTGGGATTCCATATGCAATGGCATGGCACCACTAGACAGAGGTATAAACCATAGAAAAGTCTGTTTCATGCATGGAAGAACTTCAGAAAATACAGCACCCAGTCAAAAAGTAAAACCCACAGAAGCGAAAAACAAGCCACCAAAGATGAATTACAAAATTGCCCTTCAATGAAATAGCACAATTAGATAATCAAATATAACAAGTATAAATAACCTGACAACCTACTTTTCATATGAAAAACGTATCAATATTTATATTAGAAGATTTGATAGATATACATCACATTTTTGATGAATCGATGCGCACCACTTTGCATAATCGATTTCTGTTTGATACTTTGGATGGGAACCCTAGTTTACCTTACCCACATGTTGGTTCCTTGTTCGATCGATTCTGCTCGAAGAAAGAGTGGCTGCGTTCCAGGGAATTGAATGAATAATCGACCTGTGTGTGGATACCTTAAGTTTGTTGGATAATAAATGATTTCAATGGTTTAGCTGTGCAGTAGCTTCTTTTAACTGCTCATCTGCTGCTAGCCTGCTACTGATAACAACTGATATTTTTCTGTTTGACCCCTTAGAGAACCATCCACTCTTCAACCCAAGTCAGTCCTCTACATACACTTCCAATAACCAGCAGTTTTCTATGCAGTATGGCAGTGGGAGTCTCACTGGTGTCTTTGGCTATGATACTGTGGCAGTAAGTGGATACAGAATGAATTCTTATCTATAATATGTATAATAAATATTTAATCATTTTAATTGACTTAATATGTATAAATTTAATGATACAATGATACAACCTTGTGGACTGGTCGACCGCTCCTGAGAGGAGTTCACTAGTCATCTGTGTGCAGGGCATTCGATGTGCACACAGAGAGAGAGGAGCTGACCTGCGCAGTGACCGTAATAATATCCTGTGCAGTCAGAGACAGAGACTTCATATTCAAAAGACATTCAAAAACATCATATTTCCTAGCTGGACTTGGTTGGTGAAATGTATACAAACTTAGGCGGCAGCGCCATTTTGTGGGTATTCTGCAAATTTTTATAGAAATGGTGGAGTTTTATTTAAATATTCCACTATCAGACTTTGCGAGTAAATTAACCTACAGTATGTACTGCTTTTGGTACAGAAATCTGGATCTCAGTGAACCGCCAGTGTAGTTTAATATTTCGTATCACTATTGGCACAAAAAAACATCGGACAACTAGGGGGGTTATCCTTCTCTTTTTGAGAAGCATGCAAGCCAGTAAATGTGCTAAATTTATTTTATAATGACAATATGCTCTTTTGTGAACCACAGTTCTTTTGTGCTTTTCCCACTTTTGAGGTATTAGCCTATTTTTTGTTTTATTGTCATGTTAAATTTTAATGTAACAGAAAACAAAAGTTGTTTATTGATGGACACGTGTTTGAACTATCTCTGTGATGAGGTCATCACAACTAGTCGACTCGACTACGACTTTAGTGACTGGTGACTCGACTTTATTAAATCTTATGTTGTTATTGCACTAATGCAGTCATAGTTTTAAATATTACATTTAATACATGTAAAAGCTTTTACAGTGGTCCTTTGACTTGGTTGGTTGTAAGTCAAGTTAGTTGTAAGTCAAGTAAAACAACCACCCTTTTCCTAACCTCTTCATAATAAATATTGTTGCATAATACCTAAATTTACCAGAAACACAAATAATTTCCCTGGTGTTCTCACCAAAAAGTTAAAATGAGCCTAGTCTACTAGAAACAAACATTTGTCATCATCATTTAAGGTGACATGTCTGGCTTTAAGGAACAGATAAAAAATTGGAAGGTGGTTATTGTTGGAAAAGTATCAAATATGAAATTAGATCAATAGCTTTTAAAGCCCTGATGTCGTCGATAGGATAGAACAACAGAGATGTTGATGGGTTTGTTTAGATTTGGAATGAAATGTGCTTTAACTGCAGACTGGCAGCTTTAATTTGGGTATTTTTAGGGTATTTACATCCAAAATCAGGTAAACAGTGGAGGAATTATACCAGTTTGCATATATGCCTCCCACCTGTTAAGGGACCAACAGTCATGGGACAGAATAATAATTATAAATCAAACTTTCCCTTTTTAATACTTGGTTGCAAATCCTTTTCAGTCAATTTCAGCCTGGTTATGCTCTGCCAGGCCTCTTCTGCAACTATCTTCAATTCCTGCTTGCTCTTAGGACATTTTCCCTTCAGTTTTATCTTCAGCAAGTGATATGCATGCTCAATCAGGTGATTGACTTGGCCATTGCATAACATTCCACTTCTTTCCCTTAAAAAACCTCTTAAGTTGCTTTTGCAGTATGCTTTGGGTCATTGTCCATCTGCACTGTGAAGCGCTGCCCATGAGTTCTGAAGCATATGGCTGAATATAAGTAGATAATATTGCAGGACAGAATTCATCCTGCTGCTTTTGTCAGCAGTCACATCATCAATAAATACAAGAGAACCAGTTCCATTGACAGCCATACGTGAACACTGCATGACACTACTACCACCATGATTCACTGATGAGGTGGTATGCTTAGGATCATGAGCAGTTCCTTTCCTTCTCCATACTCTTCTCTTCCCATCACTCTGGTACAAGTTGATCTTGGTCTCATATGTCAATAGGATGTTGTTCCAGAACTGTGAAGTTTTGTTTTTGTTGTTTGATAGTAACAGCTCACTGGATCTCATCTTGGGAGTTGACAGCAACAGATTTCAGATGCAAATAGCACACTTGAAATTAACTCTGGACCTTTTATCTGCAGATTGTAATTGGGATAATGAGGGAATATCACATACCTGACATGGAACAGCTAAAAAGCCAATTCTCCCATTACTTTTGGTCCCTTAACAAGTGGGAGGCACATATGCAAACTATTTGTTATTCCTACACCGTTCAAACACCGCAAGTGATTGCCTGTTTGGCAGATCGCTACTACCCTATGTTTGCTGCGAACCATCCGCTGGGTAAACATTTTGGCTATCACTTTTGGTCAACATTTGGAGCCCTATAAAGCTCTTTTTTAATAAATAAGTACATCAGCAGTGACCTGTACAAGCCTCTCGAGAAAAGATAATGTTTAAAGAAATGCTGTAAATGATGACAAAATATATTCGGCATATTTAGCATAGATCAATACTTTCTTTCTTAAAGTTTTACTCTCTCTTTTGCAAAGGTGCAAAGTCTGACCATCACAAACCAAGAACTTGGCCTAAGTGTCAATGAGCCTGGAACCAACTTTGTGTATGCTGGGTTTGAAGGTATCTTTGGAATGGCTTATCCTTCTCTTTCCGCAGGGGGTGCCACCACTGCAATGCAGGGTATGCTGCAACAAAATCTCTTGACATACCCTATTTTCAGTGTCTACATGGACAGGTATATACTCATGGTGTTGTAAAGATGTGGGTTTTTCTGGTTACTAAAAGCCAATTGGGTTCTAATACATAATTTGCATTTAGTCAATCAGGAGCAGTCATTTTTGGTGGTGTTGACAACCAGCTGTATTCTGGACAAATAAACTGGGCACCTGTCACTCAGGAGTTGTACTGGCAAATTGGTATTGATGCGTGAGTAGTTTCTTTACCAACAAATAGCTCATTTACAATTAATACCATATAATAAATTTTATGCTGAATGTGTCATGAGGAGCAAACATTTACAGAAATATTTTTCAGATTTTCAGTTAATGGACAGGCAACAGGCTGGTGTAGCCAGGGATGTCAAGCAATGGTGGATACCGGAACCTCCCTCCTCACTATTCCCCAACAGTTTCTAGGCACTTTCCTGCAATATGTTGGAGCACAAGAGAGCCAAAATGGAGAGGTGAGAAAGAATTTAAAAAAGCATTTTGTTTCAAATAACTGGACCTTCCGAAGTTTGCATGCCTTTCTACAGAGCACATAGAAAGGCCTTGGCATTTATTTTATGACAAAATACTGTGCCCTTTGTGGCAATTTACATATATTTCTAAGGAAGCGCTTCCTAATGTTCCCACACTAACACTGATTGACTTTTCTGAATGCTTTATATGCAGGGGCGGTCCTAGGGAGATCGTCATTGTCAGTTCATTCTGCTATGGACAGGTGACATGTCGTGATCAGCCTCCCTACTCTGTGTCCACTGTCCATAGCAGAATTAACTGTCAGTGACTTTTGGAGACTGATGTGGACGGGTCCCCTGTACATAGTAGTTATTCACTGGGGGTGCAATCTGATGGAACACCTGCTCTTACCCACCGCACCCCACGGGAGTGATCTCTCTCAGGGGAAAGGGGTGTCAGAGCTGGAGTCGGACATCTGGTGCCCCCCGTGGTCTCTGTCAGGGGATGGCGGCAGAGCTGGAGTCGCAGAGCTATAGTCGGACATCAATCCCCCCCCCCCTCCCCTGTGATCTCTCTTGGTGGAAGAGCTGGAGTCAGATGTCGGTGGCGCCTAATATAACAACGGAACACATTGAATTTTGTAATGTTTTAGGAACCTCTTGGCCTACCAAGAACTATTTTTTCACCTTTATGATACTAATGCAGTGTAGTTATCTGTCCAAAATGGTACACATCAGATTTCATAACCCTTTTATCCAAGAGGAACAATTGAAATCATTTTCACATCTTGGGCATCCTCCTTAAAATCAATTAATTAAAAATACACATTACATTGAGGCCCATTAAAAAGCAAGGCCTCTGCCCTTTGTTTACACTGGTGGTCAGAATAAACCCTTACAGACACCCTGAATTCTTTGGACCTCCTTGCTGGTATGAAAATAACAAAAGATTGCGATTTTACGCATTTTATGTGTGGACACTCGATTCTTGGATAAGACATATCACAGAACACTAGTTGTTAATGGTTTTGATAAAGCAAAAAAAAATCTTTCACACTCTATAACTTTTTCTCTTACTCGCACAATGCCTAACATACGTGGTGAACAAACATTGGATACTCCGGTGTAGAAAGATCCCAGTCAGGTTGCTCAATTACGCATACATATGTCTATTTAAAGTGTTAATGCAGACTATTTTTGGCTTTTTTACACTGTATTGTAGTGGTTGTTTATCTGTTTATTAAAACCTATAGCTTCTCATTTATCCTTGCAGTATATAGTAAGCTGTGACAATGTACAGAGTCTTCCTACCATCAGCTTTACCATCAATGGAGTTCAGTTCCCATTGCCTCCATCTGCCTATATCCTTCAGGTAATACATGTTGACTAGTACATTTCCTAAACTCCAGGATATGAAGTATCTGGCCAAAAAATATTTAAGTCTTAATGTAGCCATACAAGCATTATTTTTTGGTAGGACAATTTTTACTTTGATCAATCTGTGCAATGTCAATGAAATATAAATTTATCAAACAATTTAAATCCCATTCCTTAAATTATATTCCATCCAGTTAATGAAGACAAAGGTGTGTTTGCATGCTCTAAAAACCCATTCGATGCAAATTTTCAAAGGATCCAATAAATAAACAATTTAAATCCTGAATTTCCTTAGTAATAAAATAATATTTTCATTTAGAGTACATAGTTCCCACAAATCAGATCAAGACTGAAAAAATGTGCCTAATGATATGATTGATGTCTGTATTTATTTTGATATGGTCATTTATCCCCTATAAGATTTGTGTTAAAATAATTTTGTTTTAATATTACATCTCCTATATACAGAATAGTATTCTTCTTGCTTACTGCTTCTTTATGTTATGCTAGTTTGTAATGTAACATTTCTAGTCTGTTTTACATTAATTTGTTTCCATTTGATAAATGTATCTTTTTTTTGCAGAATAATGGATATTGTTCAGTAGGAGTGGAAGTGACTTACCTTCCATCTCAAAATGGGCAACCTTTCTGGATCCTGGGAGATGTGTTCCTTCGGCAATACTATTCTGTCTTTGATATGGGCAACAATAGGGTTGGTTTTGCACAGTCAGCATAATTATGGCATTAGAACACATTTTATTGGCTTTTAAATAATGCAAAAATTAACTAACATACTGAAAAGGGGAGGTAGTTGTAGCAAACACCAATAACAGTTATCTCCCACCATGACAAAGAGACCACCAAAAACCATCCAAAGGTGTTTTATTAAAGGTCAACACTAAACTAAAAACATGTCTATGGGGTTGTTATCAAAAATTGTGATGCAGTAAGTTGAAAATGTCACTGGAAACATCATTGTTATACACATATAATGGATTATACCTGTCATGCCCAAGCAACGTTGTGTATAAAAAGTTAAAAAAATCGAAACATGATACGCCTCAAAATGGATGGAAAAAATAAATTTGCATAAAAAATACTGTGTCTGTATGTTCTTTGAGTTCAGTGTATAGTAACAAATAGTAAAATATGTTTTCTTAAATTGTCTTGTACAGATGAATACATTTTATTATAAATATTGCTGATTTTGGACACTCCATAGGTTAAATTGAACCCACAAATGGGCAAATTAGCAAAACAACTTAAAGATGAACGGGTTTCTAGGTGAGACGATAATTAAAGCTTCACCATCCATACAATATGCCTAGAGATGGTTTGAAAGGAGAGACATGGAAAATTGTTTGGGAAAATGGATTCAATGACTAAACTGGGTCTAGATGAAAGTACAACAATCATTATACCTCCTCACCTCTTGCTAACACATCTGGCATCCTGCACCGTAATACATTTCAGTTTACCAACTGGTGCAAATATATGAAGTTCTGAAAAAGATACATCATCACATGTTTAAGTTAATATTTTACTGTACACAAATTACCTTTTATTAACCTCCCTGGCTGTCACTCTAAAGCTGGCCATACACCTGCAGGATTCTCTGTCAGATTTCCTTCAGATCAGATCAGATCTACCAACAACCATGTAATATGAGGACCTTTCTACACCTTCCAATCACTATGTATTGTATCAGGGAGGACACTATACTACATGGTTGTTGGTAGATCTGATCTGATCTGAAGGAAATCTGACAGAGAATCCTGCAGGTGTATGGCCAGCTTAATTGTAGCCTGGAGTAAGTTTGTTTGCAAATCAAAATCTGGCGATCCTTTTTGTTGGTGATCTTTTAAATCCACCTCAGGGTCTTCGAAGAAGCTCACATGTGTAGGAGGAAGGAGAGTAGGTGTGAATCAAGGCAGATTATGATGTAATCTACCTTGATACCCTTACTACAGTTTAAAAAATATATATATATTTAGAGTTTCCCCTGCATGTCCCTATCATTGATTTAGAAGCATATTTTACTCCTATATAATTCAATGAATACTTAAGCTAGCCATACACACATCAATTTTTGTGAGATACTTTCTGATATCAATAGACTTGTCCAACTTATTATAGACTGTCAATCCAATAACAATCAATGGTACTACCAAACATTAAACTCAATGCAAAAATGTTTCCAGAAATCAGATTCCTTTCCAGTTATGACGATAAAAGTGTGTTTGCATGCTCCAAAATCTAATAGATACAAAAATATCCAAAGTACCATAGGCATAGTTTTTTTTTACTCTCAAAGATACATCTGATTGCACATTTCTTTAACTAGCTGGTGTTGCCAACAGATATTAACTATCTGCCTCTGACTTGGAATAGAATATTTCTCCAACAAATAAGGACATTTTCCTTAAGAGAGTGTGCAAAAGCTATACTATTTTCCATTTTCATAATATGCTATGAGTAAGAGATATAATGCAATATAGTGTTTGCTCTAAAACTACAGCAATCTTGTAACAGTCCTTATAGCACAGTAACTAGTTCCCAAGTTCCCAATAAGTATCATTTTGGAGTGCCTCATCCCATAAATATATATATGTAGAAAGTTTTTGGGTAGTTAGGTCCACATGTGAACAACATGAGGGCCCACTTTTCCCAGTGTGGAGACTAGGGGCTCCGGGGGACTTTAGCGGCACATAGGGGTAAAACATATTAGGTCTATAGTAAATTTTAAACATTTTTATTTGTGTTGAGAATGCCAGATGGTCAATCTAGCTACTTTGGGTAGTTAGGTCCACATGTGAACAACATGAGGGCCCACTTTTCCCAATGTGGAGACTAGGGGCTCCGGGGGACTTTAGCGGCACATAGGGGTAAAACATATTAGGTC
>CM070033.1:120452631-120463963 GCA_036250615.1 Ptychadena robeensis
GGGGACCAGAAATAGGCACATGGTGTCAGGCACCGACCACCTGCGGACGAAGATGTTAAAAGGCACCCACATCTAGAACAGCAGCAAGTAGGCACATACGCAGTGGGGCCATCATCGAGAAAAAAAATAATAATTGTAATTATAAGTGATATGTACACCAACAGAAAAAAAGGGGGTTGGTGTATGAAGCAAATGCCTCTGTGTGTGTGTGTGTGTTTGTGTGAGTGTGTGAACATGTCAGTAGATAACTGATAATTATACCCCCCTAGGGACTAACCATTATACTTAATATGACAAATGCAATAACTGCCCCACACACCTGCCATCAAAATGTTTCACTATAAAATGACATTTACTGCTGTTTTCAACTGAAAATGACTTGTTTTTTACCATATCTCTACACTTTCTTATATACCTTTATGGTGGGTGCTGGTTAGCACACCCAGGCTTTCGTTGGGGTAATGCTGGGTGTGAGCCCTCGGGTCCTCGGACCTTCCCTGTGGGGGGATGGGGGGGCGGGGTCAGTGCGATTCACGGACGCCAAGCGGTCCTAGGACCGCACTATTTACCATCCGCATTCGCCTGCATTCCTGTCCAGGTTCCCGCCTCCATACTCCTCGGCTGGGTCGGGGGCGGGCGTGGATAATGGGATGTATTTTAGGGGTTAGCCCCTGGGGTGGAGAGCCGGGGGGTGGGTAGAGAGGAATTCCTCTCCCTTCTCCCTTACTGCTGTCGGCCTCTGGCTTACTGCGATCTGGCGTCCGTGCGTCGCCATGGAGACCATGAGAGCCACGTCATTATTTAATGGGTGGGCTCCGGGTCTCCATGGCGACGGTGGGGGATATAAGGGTGCATGGGCGGACATCAGCCATCGGGCGGACGTGACGTGAGGTGATTTTCACTTCTGGATGGGACTGAGTGCATCCGCACACAGATGGGCGCAACTTGCCGCAGTCGCATGGGAGCCATCATTGGAGATCACAGATTAGGTACACTTTAGCTGGATTTGTGTTTGTAGTTTTTTCTTTGAGGGGACCCTTTTGTTTGTGGAGTGGTTTAGGTCACACAGCTGGGGGGAGAATAGGGTGAAGGGTTAGTCAGATGCACCTTCACAGATTTAGGCACAATACACACACTTACACTGTTACACTTGCCCTCTACTTCTAGGGTAGTGTACTTCACTCATCACTCACACACATTGAGTTTGTCCCCTTTTTACTCACACACACCATTTGGTGTTCACACACTCACACAAACACACACACACACACAGAGGCATTTGCTTCATACACCAACCCCCTTTTTTTCTGTTGGTGTACATATCACTTATAATTACAATTTTTTTTTCTCTCTCGATGATGGTCCCACTGCGTATGTGCCTACTTGCTGCTGTTCTGGAGATGTGGGTGCCTTACTCCCCCCCTTTTAACATCTTCGTCCGCAGGTGGTTGGTGCCTGACACCATGTGCCTATTTCTGGTCCCCCGTTATTGCATGGCCCTATGCTTCCTTTCTTTCCCCCCCTGGTTGGGGAAGATGGACCGATGGTGGACTTCCATGGCCTTTGGGGTCTCATCCCATCATACGAATGCCTTTGGTGTGTGTCTATGTATCCACACCATATTTATAACCTGTGAGTAAATACGCAAACTTAGACATATGTTTCAATGGATTAGCACTGTTCTTATGTTTACAAAATTAACCTTAGATCTTTTTTGATCTTTCATTATGTAGCGTTGGGTAACTCAAAGATTCTCCTGAAGAGCCTTACGGCGAAACGCGTCAAGAATACGTTATCCCATTTCTGTACCAATCTGATGTTGACACACAACAGTTATGTGGTTATGATTCATATTTTTAAAACCTTGTCTACTCTAATGATGTAATACGATTTCTGAACACTGTATCCACTGGAATGTCTTTCTGTTTGTTTTTTGATATGATTGCTAGATTGACCATCTGGCATTCTCAACACAAATAAAAATGTTTAAAATTTACTATAGACCTAATATGTTTTACCCCTATGTGCCGCTAAAGTCCCCCAGAGCCCCTAGTCTCCACACTGGGAAAAGTGGGCCCTCATCTTGTTCACATATGGACCTAACTACCCAAAAACTTTCTACATATAAATCTTGTAACAGTGTTGGAACAAAAATAAATGCTTATATATTATATATATTTAATATTTCAATCACACAAGCCAAACAATTCTAACATTGCTTGAACAAAACTTGATCCATGTATGGTTAGAAGAAAAGTTATGGCTATTGCTTGGGCTCTAGTACATTGGGCTCTAGTACCACAACACAGAGTGGCTAGCGCTATCGCGTCTATTATTAAAGCAAAAAACACAGACACATTGCCCTTGGTGTGAAAGATAGAAAAATAGAATTGAGCCAGCATTAGCAGGATGAAGCAGATCAATATGCATGAGTCCTAACAAAAGGTGATAAGCCCCAACAAGTGCTCCCAAATTCACATCATCACAATAGATGTAGCGGAAAACTATAGCTCCTTTGTATAATATTGTCCCTACCATACCAGATATAGGTGCAATGTTCATGTAACAGAGGCATCTGCCACCCATCCACCCCAGACCTGGTCAAATTTCAGAGGCTGGCCTCTGAAGGCTTAAACTGTGCGGTAAAACAGCAGAGCAGCATTGACCAGGTCTTTTCAAGCGTGAAAGGTTGGTGGATCCCTATGCTGCCACTATGCTATGCTGCCACTAAAACTATTAGCTTCCAAGCATAATAAATGGTTACGGAGAGGGTGCCAGGCTCTACACAATACCCAGTAAGCAAAGGTAAATGGGAGGGGTCAGGGGCAAGGTAAAAAGTAGTGATGAGCGGCATAGGCAATATTCGAATTTGCGATATTCCACAAATAATTCTACTAATATTCAATTCGATATTTGCAATTCAAGTGTATGGCCATGCAAGTGTGAAAATATTACCTAACTAACTTATAATTACATTGCGATTATCTTCAAAATGATTAGTCACATGCAAATATAAAATCGCAATAGATGGACAAAAACTGGCAACACGAGGGACAAGCACAAAAAATGTGAAGGAAACCCGCCAGGGAGTAACCACATCTCTTACAATCCGCCGGCATAAAGCACAAATTCTAGACAGCTTAGCTGACGTAAAATAGATTCTGGGAAAAATTTAGCAATGTATCAACCTGTCCTGCACAGACACAAAGTATGAAAAGGGGTATGACCACAACTCCTCCCGCTCATCATCAGAAGGTGCAGGGTAATCCTCCTGCCAGGCCTGTCTACACCTATCCAACAATGGAGTAGGAAGTGCACCTAGCTCCCAGTAAAACTTGGAAAATGGCTTTTGTAAATTGGGGTCTCTAACTGTCATCTCCAGAGGGGACGTCAGGACATCCAGGGGAGTAGCACCAAACTGAGAATGGAAGGCATCTTTAGGTTGGAGGTAGCAGAAAACACATGCTGAGGAAAGGCTATATATTTGTTCTGCAGATCAGGGAAAAGGCAAAAATGTATTAACTACCCTCCGTGACCACATCCCCAATTATCTTGATCACCAAAAGAACACCACACCCACAGTGAAGCATGGTGGTGACAGCATCATGCTTTGAGGCTGGTGTTCTTCAGCTGGAACTGGGGCCTTAGTTAAGATAGAGGGAATGATGAACAGTTCCAAATACCAGTCATATTGGCACAAAACCTTCAGGCTTCTGCTAGAAAGCTAAACATGAAGAGGAACTTCATCTTTCAGCATGATAACGACTCAAAGCACACATCCAAATCAACGAAGGAATGGCTTCACCAGAAGAAGATTTAAGTTTTGGAATGGCCCAGCCAGAGCCCAGACCTAAATCTGATTGAAAATCTGTGGGGTGATCTGAAGAGGGCTGTGCACAGGAGATGCCCTAGCAATCTGACAGATTTGGAGCGGGCAAATCTTGCCAAATCAAAATGTTTATGCTGATAGACTCATACCCAAAAAGACTGCGTGCTGTTAATCAAAAGGTGCTTCAACACCACATTATTTTATTTAATATTTTTTTCTTCCCTCCACCTAAAAGATTTCAGTTTGTTTTTCATTTGAGTGGTACAGTTTATAAGTCACATTAACGGTGGAAAAAGTTTTGAAATGATTTATCTTTGTGTCATTTTTGTACAGCACAGGAACCTGACATTTTACCAGGGATGTGCAGACTTTTTATATCCACTGTAACTGAGAGGTGACATTCAGTGCAATGTAATCTGAGAGGGACACAGTAAGCCATATACCCAAATACTTCATGCGCTACCAGCCATTGGAGAGGGAGTTCCACAAGGGGGAGGTCAGGAGGGGGACTATGCAATGCCAAAATGTGTGATTTGGCCCAATTAATTCTAAGACCAGAAAACCCGGAGAAATGGTATAGGACCTTGAAGGCTACCCTAAGAGACTCAAAGGCAACTTTGTCCCTTTCCCAGTGTATACAACTGAGTTCCAAATATATCCAGTTTTGGACTCACAAAGGAAAAAAGATTTGATTCCAAACCGCACTCTCCTTGAGGCTTTGTATTGGACCCAGTTCAGCCTCCCTATGCCATCAGGCTTTCATCCATGGTGATGTTCCTGTCTGGCACATAAAAGGTCCTAAAATTGTCTGTGATCATCTGGGAAACCTCCAAGATTTTTAGGAGCTTGGGGGCAGTGGTCTCATCAAAGTCCTGGTTATTGGCGAAATTTCAAAAGAATACTCAAGCATAACATTCTGAAAAAATGATGTGGCAATAAATAGGTTGATGGACCAGGACCACTTCTGCAGAGGTCTCCCCACCACCCTTTGCAGAATAATAAGTTCCAGGAAAAGCCAGATATTCTTCTGGGTCATAGGTTCCCACTTTCTGGATCTGGAAAACCTTCCCAGTGGAGCAGACAGCTGTTCTGCGTACCGGTTGGTCTCATCCACTATTTTCTGAAAGCCTCATTGAGAAATAGCTCCAGGTAGGCCAGGGGGTTATCTGCGCATTGCAACTTGATGCCAGGTTTCCCAGTAAATGAAAACCTAGGGGAAGCAGGCTGGGGCTGAGTTGTGTCAAGCAAACATCAGGTACGCACAACATCACTGACCTCAGTTGAGTCGCTGTCACTTGCACTCTCGCTCTCAGTCTGATGACTGGTGGTCTTCAGGAGCCCAGTCACTATCCGTGGACTCGATCTGTGACTCATAATCATTATCACTATCCGAGGTCCAACACATTATGGACTGACAGATGCTTTCCGGAGTATGATGCCATTTTAGACAAGTGGAGATGTAAAAATTCAGGCAGCAGGCAATATGGGAAGTCGGTATTCAAGCGAAGGTCAGATAGGCAGACGGCAGGCAAAATGGGATGTCGGTATTCACTCTACTGCAGCAGCCTCCTTGTTAGATCCGAGCCACCATAGCAACGTGGAGCAGTAAGTTTGCGCTGCCGGAGCACCGATCTCCACTGGACGGCCCCATCTCGTCCAGTGCAAGACTGGAATGCCAGGGGGGCTAAAAAGGAAAAGTTTGATTTATGATTATTATTCTATACCATTACTTTTGGTCCCTTAACAAGTGGGGGGCACATATGCAAACTGTTGTAATTCCTACTCCGTTCACCTGATTTGGATGTAAATAACTACAAATTAAAGCTTACAGTCTGCAGTTAAAGC
The DNA here is from genome assembly GCA_036250615.1 of Ptychadena robeensis. Taxonomy (NCBI): domain Eukaryota; kingdom Metazoa; phylum Chordata; class Amphibia; order Anura; family Ptychadenidae; genus Ptychadena; species Ptychadena robeensis. Next base: position 120,458,306 of record CM070033.1, read on the forward strand.
ACATTGTGTTCGTTTCATTCAAAGTCCATTGTGGTGGTGTATATAGCCAAAATTTTACACACGAAAAAAGTGAGGCGTACATGCTGGGGTTCCATATGAACAATAAATACTGTTCTAGGAGCAGAATCATCTACATAAAAAGGGGCACATAGCCTTAATGCTAGAAGAATGTAATAGGATAAAAATTATATTAACTATATGGCCAAAAGTTTTTTTATATCCCACCAAATTGTTGAATTCAGTTATGTCTTTTACTGTTTCTGCATACAAATACACTTGCAGAACTGTGAGCTTCGGAATTGACTAAAAATCGGATCGGACATTGAACCGACATGTTAGGTTTTTTGGTCGATCGTTTGGCAATCGGAGTATGTTGGTGGACCCCTAGCTCTCTATGCAGCAGCCTTTCCAATCGATGAATTTTGCGGAATCTGACATTTTGGCTCATGTCCAAATCGACCACAAATCGGATTCCCTCGATTCCCGATCCGCTCAATCGCCGATTCCACAATCGCCTGGAATGATTGGAACGGGAATTGATCAGTGACAAATTGACCTGTGTATGACTACCTCAAGCATGGCTCTGGCCTTAACCATAAAGTCAGCTCCATAAAGACATGTTATGATGAAAAGTCATCTGCACAGAGACACTTTTAAGGCCCCCATACATGGTTCGATTTCCCCCGTTCGATCGACCTAAACCAACCAATTTTAAAGTCGACTGACCAAAAATCGATGCCTATCCACATTGTTCGATCGAACTAGTTCGATCGAAATTTACCGAAAAATTATCAGACATGTCGGAAAATTAGGATTGATTGAGTATACATATATACATACATACATATACATACATTAAATGTTATTTTGTTGTGCCCGACCGTTTTTTCTAACCATTTTGGTTAGATTTAAATAATAAACATTCTTATACATCTGGTGACAGACATTTTGGTGTGTTTACGATCGACTTCCTTCGATTATACATTTGATCGATCTAACATTTACATCTGTCAATCTCTACAATCAGCACATCATTCATTTAAGTAAAGATACCCATACAATTTATAGTTCAAGTGTAAAGCTAGCCATACACTCTGCGATAAAAATTACGATCTATTAAAACCGGCCAATGAAAGAAGTTTAATCGGCATGAAATCTGTGCAGGTCCACATGGTACGACAGATAAAATATGATTCTAATTGCCGCTTTTTTCGATCGTGAATTAATCGGACAAGTTGAAATTTTTTTATTGGTCTGGGAACATCGGGCAAGTTCATAGTGTTTTACCGGCCAATTAGTGCCGATTATGCTTATTAGCATATTAAGACTGCCACCGGCATGTTGCTGCCGCTGACATGGTGGCTATTCAGCATAGCAGCCAGCGTACTAGTTGTCGCAGTGTAGAAGTATTTATATATATATAATAATAAATGTAGTTTACTTGAACTGAAAGGAGAGGTTTTTTAAATTTGTAGTGTATATTTTATTTTATGATATTAGATCGTACATAGCACCTACTAATGTCATGGTATTCATCAATTCCCAAGATTTTGTTTTTTAGCTATAGGTTTTGATGTAAAGATATATTACAATTGTATTGGAATGTATAAGTATATGTAGTATGATAGTACACAGCATGTATACATAAATATCATCTACATAGTATATACTACACATATATCTGTAAAAATATCAATATATATCTCTGTATATAGTTTATCTGTATCTATCTAATATCTATGTATATAGAATTAAAATTATGTATATATATATTTATTTTTTTATATTGTCCGATATAAACGGCGATTATTTTCGATGACATTTTCGATAAAACCAGAAAAATCGATCCAAAATTGGATTTTTCATGTGGCAGTATTTTACAGAAAATTACGATTTAAAACGACTCCGACGTCGGGATACATTGGTCGGTTTTAATAGATCATAATTTTTATCTCAGAGTGTATGGCAAGCTTGAACATGAATTGCTGTTTGGAATATTAATATTCTGCTTCACCAATCAGTGAGTGTCAATGCGCTCTACAACTGTACAACTGTCATTGCCTCAATAGCCATTGGCAAAGTCTCATTATAAAGTAGGACTTTCCATTTGCTGTGACTCAGGTTTAGTAGTATTTACACTTGCTGCTGGATTTCTATCAAGAGCTATAACAAATATTTTTTTCAGGGAAAACTTTTATAAAAGTATAACAACTGTTTGTTTTTCCTGTTAATTCTTAACTTTGTTATCTTATTGACACAAGGATAATAACATAACATTAAAAAGGAAGGCGTTTGTGATTGTAAAAGAGAAGTTATCTTGAGCAATGATTGGGTTTATAAAAGGGCTTTCATACTGATACTTTACTGACACAGAGCTTACCTGAGATCTGTCACCATGAAGTTGATGTTTCTTGTATTCATTTGCCTCTCTGTATCTGAGGGGCAAATTCGGTGAGTATACTATATAATACATTAGAATAGTTCCAGATTGCATACTTTAGTTTGGAGTCTTGTTCATTTATACAACTGTTTTTTTTTGTTTTTAATAGCGCACTAAAGGACTTAAAAATGCTCACTACCACGTCCGTTATCTGCAGAAACCATAACAGCAGCACATATAGTGTGAAAGGGCCCTAAATCTAAGTTGCAGTTCATGGAGAGCAGAGTTTACCTTAACTAAAAATTATATTGCTTCTCGCGCTCTCATGGATTTTGCAAATGTATGGCTGGATCCTATTTAGTTCACTACTTATTAGTTGGGTTTTATTCTCTAAAAACAGAGAAGTACCCGTGAAGGTTATGGTGAGAAGGGATGAAAGGAATCAAAAAGCCCTCAACTCGAGTAGTGCATAGCACAATCAAATCAAATTCTTAAAACAGAAGGTATTTACACGGCCTAATCCAGCACAAATCCCAAAACTTTAGGTGGAAGCCCTCATTTTGGGACAGTGGGTGGAGCCATGCAAATTATTCCTTTTCGCCCCATCAGCCAAATGCACTTTCAGAAACCGCTGGACACTTAACCCGGCCATAGACACCTTGATCCATGGACGGCTTGTAGCAGACTCATTACAGCGTGGTGACGTCACCACGCTGTGAGGAGTCAGCTACAGAACTGAGGGGAATCCTGTGTGCTCCACTAACACAGGGGATTCCCGTCAGATTGTAGCCAATTAACTTGGAGGATCCGCCACATAAAGTATGCCATTTTAAGCCAGCCATACACAGTCGGATTCCATGGCCGCTCGACCACCCATCCGATCGATTCCGACGATTCTGCCGGGAATCGGAGGTGTGATCTATCGGCCAATTAAGAGAATCCGATCGCAGCATACCACCTTGTCCAACGGATTCCGGGACGATTCCGTGTCCGATTCCATCTCCGACTCCACCTCACAAATGGCAACTCCCCCTGATCTGTGCAGAATCGGATCAAAAAGACCAACATGTTGGTTCTCTGTCGGATCCGATTCTGAGCCCCTGATCAATCGGATGCGATCGATCGGACAAGGTGGGCTGCACACGATTCCGGCACGATCGATTCACGTGCACGCGCCCGGAATCGATCGTGCCGGAATCCGGTCGGAATCCGACCCGTGTATGGGGGCCTTTAGCTTTTTCAGTCGAAAACCTCAAGGTGGGCACCCCTGTAGTTGAGGGTGACCGACCACCATGTGTTCGGCAAGAGCATGCACGCCGATCGATCGCCTTCTGTTTGACCATTTTTTCTACTGTTCTACTCCAAAAATTTGAAATCCAATCCAAAAGAGAAACACATTTTATACTCCACAAAAAAGCTAAACATTGAATACATTGTTAGAAAAGCCATGGCATAAAAATATTTACCCGCAACCCCCATCACCATATATGGTTTCAGACACTCAATGACTGCATTGAGAAAAAAAGATATTTGGGGATTAAGAAATAGAGTTATCACGAAGGCCACTGAAGCCAGCCATAGACACCATGATCCATGGCCGGCTTGTAGCAGACTCATTACAGTGTGGTGACGTCACCACACTGAGGAGTCGGCTACAGAGCTGGAGGGAATCCTGTGTGCTCGACTAACACAGGGATTCCCGTCAGATTGTAGCCGATTAACTTGGAGGGGGAGGAGATTCCCCATCCACAGTATTGACTACTACAGGATCGGCCACAAAAAATATTGGCAGGACGGATCGCCGTGCAATCTGGTCTGCGGGCTATTTGGGTCAAAAATCAAGGTGGGCACCCCTGTAGTTGCAGGCAACCGACCACCATGTGTTTGGCATGAGTGGGCGCGCCGGTCGATGGCCTGCAACTACTGCCGGGAATCTCCACTTCTATGTTCGGCTTAACAAAGTCTCATAACTGATGCTTACTCATAGACCAGGGGAACTTTTTTTATTCAAGGTCTCCAGAAATTGCTACTTTATTGGACCCCCCCCCCAAATCAATTGCCAAACACTACTATGTTTTCTACACAATCATGTAAGGGCCCATCACAAATCAGAAACACATGTTATAGTTAGTGTTGAGCTCAAATATTCGAATTTTGAATATATTCGGCGAATATCGGCTATTCGAGAATTCGCAAATTTTGCGAATATGGCGGCGGATCTGCGCAATTTCGAATATTCGCATTGGGATGCTTATGGGCATGGATTGAGAATATATATTCGCATATTAGTAGAATTAATTGCGAAATATCGCGAATTCGAATCTGCCGCTCATCACTAGTTATAGTGTGACAAATTGTTGTAACTTTTGAATTCAGTTGCATAAGTTATTATAAACATTGTACTTGTAATGCCATAATACTGCAATGAGTGTGAACAGTGTGAACATTCATATATATTCATAATATTAGGATATATGACTTGATTTAATACCCAATAAAAACATATTTCAGAGATACAATTGTGAATACAATTATATTGCTCTCTCTTGAAGAGTTCCCCTGAAAAGATTGAAATCCATCAGAGAAACTATGAAGGAGAAAGGAGTCCTGGAGGACTTCATGAAAAGTCACATTAAAGAACCAGCCATAAAATACAACTTAAAAAGTCAGAGCAAATTTGGAGTCACCTATGAACCTATGTATTTGGATGTAAGTACTCTTAAATACTGCTTCTATATTTTTCATGTGAATGATGTAAAACAAAACCTCAACTATACTTATTTACTTTTATTTTTATTTCAGAACTATTATTTTGGGGAGATTAGCATAGGAACCCCACCCCAGAACTTTCTGGTTGCCTTTGACACTGGTTCCTCCAATCTTTGGGTCGCATCTACATACTGTCAAAGTTCAGCTTGCAGTAGGTAGTATTTTGTACAGCATTTGCTTTGTGATTGTGGTTACTAGAAGTGGGTTAGAGCCACCGAATCAAAACTAATTAAGATGATGATCTTGCATTAATATCTTAAAAACCAATAATCTTTGTTTTGGGAGCTCTCAAATTACCACAACTTAGTTCTCCTTGAAAGTCAGAGGGTCCCTGAAGGAATAGTCCAATGATAAAAGTATAAACAAGGCCAGTCTGGTCTTGCAATAGACACATTTCTATTTTTTATGTTGCTATTCTCCACCCCCTGCCGCACAACTCCTTGCAGGTTTTGTTTCCTGGCTCACCTCATGTCAGCCCACCACGGGTCACTCCTCCCCTTGACCCCCTA